>OX103973.1:54053-123483 GCA_944470395.2 Schistosoma turkestanicum | reverse complement strand
GGATTGCTCGTATATCGTGGGACACCCGAGTGAGCAACGCTGTTATTAGGAAACGGGTGCTAGGTAAGAATGTCAGATCAATAGATGAAGTAATCAAACTACATCAGTTGAGGTGGTTGGGACATGAGCTGCGTATGCCTAACCACCGACTGCCTCGTCGAGCTTTGTTTTGTAGTGTAGGAATAGGTTGTAAGAAAGTTAGGAGCGGCCAAACCAAAATAAGGCACCGATCCATGAAGTCATTGACAAGTGGACTTAGCCATGTTGGTATATGTAGGCTACCTGGTTGGGGTCCGCGAGATGATAATAATCGATGGTTAGAGACCTTGAATGACATGGATCAAAATCGTTCGCAATGGCGCCGGTGCATTTATTCTTTGTGTTCTCTCAAATCCTAATCTTCTGAGTTCTTCAACACCTCTAGTTTTGACTTTCTAAACTTATCTCACTGAATCATACTTCTTGAATAATATCTTCTAATCCTAACCTCTTCGATTACTTCTAATACCTTTACTACCTCTACTACTATTGGATTTGAATTGACAGTTACATCTCTGTATGGCAACATGAACTGATGTACTTACGTACAAAGTTCAACGTTGCATCTCATTGACTCACTCACTCACTCTGTAGCACAACTAGTCATTGTCTGAAACACAATCAGTCGTTTATAGAAACAAGCAGTAAATTGTTTGGGAATAATGAAATTTGTGCAAATTAATTATGGTTGTTAGTTATTCTCTTCTTAAATCCTGTCTAATTACTACTACTATCATGTGGAGTCAGTCAGTCAGTCCGTCAATCATCGGTTCACAAATCATAAGAATGAATGATTAATTATAAATAATAACGAGCATTGATTTGTTCACATGTTATACACATATGAGCAGCTTTCAAGTTCCATGTTCATTCCTCATGTGATCAAATTATGTGATTACCAAAATAATAATAAATAGAAAAACTTGAATGACCCTAATTTGTATGACATCATTCTAAACTCTGTGATTAAAGTGATTATTTAGTTCAATTATTTCCTCAAAGTTTTAATTACAGTTGGGAAAAATCATCCATACACAGAGACGAATATCAAATCTCAATCCTATATTGGGATGTTTCAACAATGTGGGATGAACTTTGACCTTTAACAGGGGATAAGTCTAGAACACTTTTTTTCATTCCCTTTTAATGTTTGATAGCTGTAACAAGGGAGTTTGTTAAAAATGAATATATTCCTCTCTACAAAAGTCTATTGAAGAACACCCTCTGACAAGCTAGGATACATCAGTTCATTTGCCGTACCACATTTCCGGGTATTGACAGTATAGTGATTTATCTGTAGCTCTCACATTTGCTGAGATCGCCTTTCTTTGGTATTTTCCAGTTGCTTGATACTTGTCCTTCACCCCAAATCTTAATGAAGAGAATGTGGAGTATCTTTACAGTGCATCAGCTGGTTTGCCGCTCTTGATTTTTGTGATGGCCATACTGATCTCTTCAGTTGTTGGTGGAATAACATCACCTGAGAGGTCTGCAACTGCTGCTTCGATGTAGGGTGGGTTCAGTGGGGCTAGTCGATTCAAGAGTTCCTTAAATTACTCCATCCACCTCTTTCGCTATTCTTCAGTGTCGGTCGGTGATCGTTTGGCGTTCATTGATCTTCACTGGTTGTTCTGGTTTACGATAGTTTCCAGCAAGCTTGTTTGTGGTATCACAACATTGTCTCATGTTTCCCTGTCACTAGGTCTTATACATATTTTCGCTTATTAGCTCTGATGCTTCTATTCACTTGTTTGCTTTTGACTACCCGACTTGTGCCTTAGCTCTTTTTCAGCTAGTATTGATTGATGCTTTCTCGAATCCTCTCTTGAGTATCAACGGAGATCGGTTCCTTGTGATGGTACTTCTTGTGGCCCGATTCCTCATCACATGCGGAAGCTTTTGCTTCTTTGATGCCTTTCCAGTTGTACAACGTTTTAGTTTCCTCTGCATTGATTAGATCCTGAAAGACTTGTAACCTATTGCTGAGAGCTATCTTGAATTCATTGAGAAAGGCCATATTAAACTTTTGCGGTGCTGTTCACCCAATTGTCCGGTGTATTTTTTAGTTTCAGCTTCATTTTGGTTAGAGCTAAGTGATTATCCGAAGCTATGCCAGCTCCTCCATGGTCCTTCTGAAATTATTGTTGATGCCGATCTAATCGATTTGCTTCTCCGTGGTGTGGTGTGGTCTAGTGAAACCCATGTAGCTTTGCGTATTTGCCTGTGTGAGGATATGGTGCAACCTATAACCAGTTTGCTGAAGGTACATAGGTTAGCGAATCTCTCACCGTTTTCGTTCATCCCTCCTAGTCAATGTCGCCTTACAATGTCTTCATATCCAGTGTTGTGCATTGCATCCTTGGCGTTTAGGTCCCCGACCAGAATGTTCAAGTCCTATTGTAGTGAAGGAGAACACAGGTGAGGACAACCGAATTGTATTTATCGCAGATTACAGAGTTAATTGGTAAAATAGGAAAACCATATCGTAAGTCGTTAATTTGCAAAACATCAATCCATTGTCTAACATTTCGCTGTTCATGCGTTTCATACAAATTCCATTGTGTTCTTCTAACTCTTCCTTTCTCTTGATCTTCCCCCATCTTCTGCTGCCAGACATTACGTTTTCACTCGCGTCATACACTACCTATAAGTAGTGCGCACCCACTATGTCGGGCATTCTTCTACGATTGACTTCCGTCTCTCATAGAATTGGTCTTTATCTCCTTCATTGTTATCGTTGATAGGTGCATAGCACTGAAAGATATTCATTGTAATTCAATCTTTACTTGATTTGATGGAGACTGATGATGTTGGGTCCGTGAGGTTCCCATCCTATAAGTGCTTCTCGGGCTTGAACAGCATCAGCTCAACTCCTTGTGTATTTGAGGCATTTGTTCTTCACGGTCGGAGTACAACAGCATCTCTCCTGAAATCAATCTTTTTTGTTCAGCATGCGTTCAAAGTGTTTTGCTGATTCCAAATACCACCATGTTGTGTCTTTTTACTTGATAGGTCCTTCTGGTCTCCCACAATGTACTAACATTTCATATAATTATATTAATTGTCGTTCTGGTTGTCCGTAAGGGCATCAGCCTCGTAACTTCTGAAGTACTGGAAGACGTTAGATCCCCAGAACTCACTTGATAAGGGTCCTAATTTTGGATCGTATGGTTTAGCGCATGGACTGATCAGTCGGCCTTGAGATTGCATTTCCCACCAGCAAAATCCTTGGCTGTGATTGGTTGATGTATTATTTTAGTACGCTATTTTTATGGCTCTCCCAAGGAGACGTTTCTATGATGTATAAATAAACTGGATTAGTGTGCTAGTGGACTTCGATTTTCTGAGTGATTGTAGAATACACTTTCTACGCCATATCACAAGAACTTTCGATATCGTTAGTGGGGCTTTGCAATGCTGGGATTAGAGTAGCCTATCGTGTCACTGGATCACTTGTCGTAGCTCTCGTTTACCGACTAAAGTGAACTCGTAATAGTTTCAAGCATAACATGGAGAAACTCAGCTTTTATCACAAGGAGTCATAACTCTTCTAAATAAAGGAAGACCTTTCAACTTCCATGGCAGACTTTAAATGATTGGACTGAACAGTCAGGACAATGATTTAAATAGGCTGACAACGCAACATTGAACCTAACTTGAGGACTAATAAATTACAGTAATTTACAATGTTGATAATCACACCATGTAATAGTAGTAGTAGTAGTAATAATAGTACTGATAAACTTAACAGGTCATATTGTCGTTACATGTGATACATGCGTCCTGATTTTCATTCATTTATGTATATTATAACTTCCCGTATATCATCAGACCACCACCATATGAATATTGGCCTAATCATTTATTTGAAAATGATAAAAAATAAATATGACATATATTTGTTCAATGAGTGAATAAATTGACACATTGACATTCAATAACAACTATTGAACAACAGGAAATGTTGGATAGTGATTTTATTCCAATGTGAATCTATTATCCCAAAGGAGATCTGACTTGGTATAAGTTCAGTCATACCTGTAATGAAAGTGGTTATCTGTCAATGTCATATTGTGAATCTGGAGATGACAATAAAATAATTTGAAGTTTATGTACAAATTTACTTCAAAACCTGTAGATAGATCATGGGTTCCATCTGTTGCGAATGCACGTAAACAGGTCAATTTGATATGCTTGAATTATTACGAGTTTACCTTAGTCAGTAAACGAGAGTGAGGATCCGGCGACACAACAGGCTACTCTAATCCGATTATCCCAAACCCACATTGAGTAAAGAAGAAGACTTGATTTAAAGTAGGACGTGTATTCTACAAGCATCCAGAAGTACAAGGTCCGAGTCTAGAGCAGAATCAAGATCCCGGACTAAGGATCCGAGTCATAAAAACGTTACAAAAGATGCGTATTTATACATTTAGGTCGAACAGGAAACAACATTGAAGTCTGTGACATTGACAGTTAGGACGACCGATAGGAAACAACATTTGAAGTGACATCGATAGCTAGGATTGTAGTGAAGGAGAACACAGGTGGGGCAACCGGATTGTATTTAACGAAAAAAATTACAGGGTTACTCAGTGAAATCGAAAAACCATATCGTAAATCGTTCATTTGCAAAATATCAGTTCATCATATCGAACTGGACTGTTCCTGTTGAAAAACATCAACAATCCATTGTCACTACTATTCATGCGTTTCATACAAATTCCATTGTGTTCTTCTGACTCTTCCTTTCTCTTGATCTTCCCGCAATTTCTGCTGCCAGACATTACGTTGACGCTCACGTCATATACTACTTATAAGTAGCTCGCACCACACCCGTCCCCCCTTTTAATAAGCTGTTGTCGTAGTCTTTCAAAACAGGGACCCTGGTCAGTTAATATCACCTTCCATATTCCGTGACGCGCTACAATATGCCGGATTACCACTTTGGTCATTGTTCTTGCCCGCTGGCCTGGAATGGATACGGCATCTATCCAACGTGTAGCGTTTACTAGTTCCCGCTGCTGGGACACGGCGGCGGGCACACTCTCGATAAATTGCGACGCCAACAACTGTGCCCCCGACTCCCTATCCATACTCGGCAGCGTACGGCGCAGCAACATCGTGAGCTCCACAGCCAGCACCAGCGGGTCACCATCAGCCGACAGCCTCGCCAGCGTGGAACCTCTGCGGCGCCTCCTCCCTGTCCACCGGGCTGTCGAACTCCGTCATCAGCCGCCCGTTGACCGTCTCCCACGCCGTCTTCCCGGCGGCACCGTCCAGACTGTCGTATACCGCCTTCGCCTCACCTCCCCACGGCGTCCCCATCACCGCCAACTCCGCCCCGGGCCCCTTCACACCCACCAGCCTCACCGTGGCCTCAAACTCCTCCAAGAAGCTCCGCAAATCTCCGTCCTCCAACTCCTTCGGCCACAGGAGCTCCTCCCGTCGAGCAGGCAGCGAAACCAAATGTAGTGAAGGAGAACACAGGTGGGGCAACCGAATTGTATTTAACGAAAATTACAGAGTTACTCAGTAAAATTGGTTTCCTGATCAATCCTTTTGGTAAATTAGAAAGACTCAACAATCTGCACAAGCACTACTTGTTAGTCGTAGGAAAAATTGGGAATTTTTCCTGTAAACAATGAATTAAAACAGTTTTCTTTGTTATAACTAATGCAATGAAATACAAATGTTCAATGTTCTAGGAAGTAACATAGATCTAATCAAGATTGATGAATAAATTTACTTAAACAATTCATGATTCTTATTATTCTATGTTCAATGTTCAAACATAATGGCGGTCATTACAATCTAGAAAATCAATAATAGTAAGTATGTACACGTACACACACACAGTTGCTAGGCACCACCTGTATATAATGGGGTTATAATATGTGAACTGCTTTACAGCATATCAATTTTTAACAAATAAACAACATTGATTTCAGTAAACTGTACAAAAATTACTGCGATTAAATGTTTCAAATTCAATATATATATATATATATATAGTATACAGTAGACAGATGAAGTGTGTGTGATAAACATTAATTTTTATGTTCGATAAAACTTTTGATCGAATGATCTTACATTGTTACATAATCTGACCGATGTTGTTAGTTCTTTGATTTTGTGTTAAGCATGAACGTCAACAGGTCAATTTGATATGCTTGAACTATTGCAAGTTTATCTGAGTCAGTAAACGAGAGCGAAGATCGAGGATCCGGCGACACAACAGGCTACTCTAATCCCATTGTCCCAAGTCCCCATTGAATAAAAGAAGAAAACTTGATATGAAGTAGAACATGTATTCTACGAGCATCCAGGAAGTACGAGTTCCGAGTCCAGAAGAAGGCGAGGATCCAGGGCTAAGGATCCAGATCCGGGCCTGAGTCATAAACAGTTACAGATAGTGCGTATTTATACAGTTGGGTGGAATAAGAAACAACATTGAAGTCAGTGACATTGATAGTTGAAGAACCAATAGGAATCACCCAATTAGGCTATTGGATGAATATCCTAACATTCTGATCTATTCCTAGATAACCTAATATTCACATTATCATTGTACAAACGTTTACTAGGTTTTACTATGTCATTATAAGGACAGTGCAGATTGTTGAGTTTCATTGAAGTGATCAATCGATCAAAGTTATAGTCCATCATTAAAAATCTGCAACTCACTAGACAACTGTCTCCTCATCCTAGTGTACAACTATTCAGAAAACAAGAATTCTCGAAATTCCAGTGATAGACCATGACCAGTGGAGTTTATTCTGTGTCAGATGTGAGTGAGGCAGCTGCTACTCACCGAACACAATCAATCAATCAATGATGGTCACACAATATTGTGGATAGATTGAAGTTAGACATTACTATAATAGTTGGATACCGGTTCAGTGGTCTGGATGTGTTGGGGACGTTATATCCCCACAACTCATTTGATAAATGCTTTAATTTTGGATTTTGTGTTCACGAGCATGGACTGATCAGTTGACCTTGAGATCGCATTTCCCACCAGCAAAATCCTAGGCTGTAATTTGGTTACTGTGTTATTTTAGTGTGCTATTTTTATGACTCTCCCAAGGACGTCTCTATGATGTATAAATAAACGCGATTTGTGTGGTTGAGATCATCATTGTGTTTGCTGGGTGTTTGTAGAATACACTCTCTACGCTATAACAAGACTTTTTCGTCAGTTTCTTTGGGTCAACGGATCAGAGTAGCCTACCTGAACACTGGTTCATTGTCTCGCTCTCGTTTATCGACTAAGGTGAATCCGTAATAGTTTCAAGCAAGCATGACTGGTCACGAGCATAACAAGATTTTTCAGTGTTTACATGTGAGAAGGTTGTAGATGTGCATTTCTGAGTGGTGATATACTAGGAAAGAAACGGTCATCTAATACTTCAAGGATTTTCAATGGTGATCTAACATTGATCAGTCGATGATTTCTATAAAACTATAATACTTCAACAATATTAATCACACAAAAATAACCGGAAAAAAGAGAATGAATTTCATAACAGAATTCTTATCATCTCTTGAATAATAACGACATAAGCAATATTGTAGTGAAGGAGAACACCGGTGAGGGCAACCGAATTGTATTTATCGAAAATTACATAGTTACTCAGTAAAATAGGAAAACCATATTGTAAATTGTTAATTTGCAAAATATCAGTTCATCCTATCGAACTGGACTGTTCCTGTTGAAAAACATCAATTCATTGTCACTACTATTCATGCGTTTCATACAAATTCCATTGTGTTCCCACTCTTCCTTTCCCTTGATCTTCTCCCATCTTCCACTGCCAGACATCATTACGTTGACACTCACGTCATATACTACTTATAAGCAGCTCACACAACACTCCTCCCTCCTTTTAATAAGCTGTCGTCGTAGTCTTTCAAAACAGGGACCCTGGTCAGTTAATATCACCTTCCGTATTCCTCGACGCGCTACAATATGCCGGATTTCCACTTCGGTCATTGTTCTTGCTCGCTGGTCTGGAATGGATACGGCATCTATCCAACGTGTAGCGTTTACTAGTTCCCGCTGCTGGGACACGGCGGCGGGCACACTCTCGATAAATTGCGACGCCAACAACTGTGCCCCCGACTCCCCATCCATACTCGGCAGCGTAAGGCGCAGCAACATCGTGAGCTCCACAGCCAGCACTAACGGGTCACCATCAGCCGACAGCCTCGCCAGCGTGGAACCTCTGCGGCGCCTCCTCCCTGTCCACCGGGCTGTCGAACTCCGTCATCAGCCGCCCGTTGACCGTCTCCCACGCCGTCTTCCCGGCGGCACCGTCCAGACTGTCGTATACCGCCTTCGCCTCACCTCCCCACGGCGTCCCCATCACCGCCAACTCCGCCCCGGGCCCCTTCACACCCACCAGCCTCACCGTGGCCTCAAACTCCTCCAAGAAGCTCCGCAAATCTCCGTCCTCCAACTCCTTCGGCCACAGGAGCTCCTCCCGTCGAGCAGGCAGCGAAACCAAATGTAGTGAAGGAGAACACAGGTGTGGCAACCGAATTGTATTTAACGAAAATTACAGAGTTACTCAGTAAAATTGGTTTCCTGATCAATCCTTTTGGTAAATTAGAAAGACTCAACAATCTGCACAAGCACTACTTGTTAGTCGTAGGAAAAATTGGGAATTTTTCCTGTAAACAATGAATTAAAACAGTTTTCTTTGTTATAACTAATGCAATGAAATACAAATGTTCAATGTTCTAGGAAGTAACATAGATCTAATCAAGATTGATGAATAAATTTACTTAAACAATTCATGATTATTATTATTATTATTCTTTGTTCAATGTTCAAACATAATGGCGGTCATTACGACCTAGAAAATCAATAATAGTAAGTATGTACACACACATACACACACACACAGTTGCTAGGCACCACCTGTATATAATGGGGTTATAATATGTGAACTGCTTTACAGCTTTAACAATTTTTAACAAATAAACAACATTGATTTCAGTAAACTGTACAAAAATTACTGCGATTAAATGTTTCAAATTCAATATATATATATATATATATAGTATACAGTAGACAGATGAAGTGTGTGTGATAAACATTAATTTTTATGTTCGATAAAACTTTTGATCGAATGATCTTACATTATTACATAATCTGACCGATGTTGTTAATTCTTTGATTCAATTTGATATGCTTGAACTATTACAAGTTTATCTGAGTCAGTAAACGAGAGCGATGATCGAGGGTCCGGCGACACAACAGGCTACTCTAATCCAATTGTCCCGAACTCCCATTGAGTAAAGAAGAAGACTTTATATAAAGTAGAACGTGTACTCTACGAGCATCCAGAAGTATGAGGTCCGAGTCCAGAAGAGGCTAAGGTTACCGGACTAAGGATCCGGATCCGGGCTTGAGTCATAAATAGTTATAAATAGTGCGTATTTATACAGTTGGGTCGAATAAGAAACAACATTGAAGTCAGTGACATTGATAGTTGGAAGAACCAATAGGAATCACCCAATTAGGCTGTTGGATGAATATCCTAACATTTTGATCTATTACTAGATAACCTATTATTCACATTATCATTGTATAAACGTTTACTAGGTTTTACTATGTCATTATAAGGACAGTGCAGATTGTTGAGTTTCATTGAAACCATTAATCGATCACTGTTAGTCCACCACTGAAAATCTGCAAGTCACTAGACAACTGTCTCCTCATCCTAGTGTACAACTATTCAGAAAACAAGAATTCTCCAAGTTCCAGTGATAGACTATGACCAGTGGAGTTTAATCTGTGTCAGATGTGAGTGAGGCAGCTGCTACTCACCGAACACAATCAATCAATCAATGATGGTCACACAATATTGTGGATAGATTGAAGTTACACATTACTATAATAGTTGGATACCGGTTCAGTGATCTGGATGTGTTAGGGACGTTATATCTCCAGAACTCATTTGATAAATGCTTTAATTTTGGATTTTGTGTTCACGAGCATGAGCTGATCAGTTGATCTTGAGATCGCATTTCCCACCAGCGAAATCCTAGGCTGTAATTTGGTTAGTGTGATATTTTTATGACTCTCCGAAAGACGTCTCTATGATGTATAAATAAACTCGATTTTTGTGGTTGATATCATCATTGTGTTTGCTGAGTGTTTGTAGAATACACTCTCTACTCTATAACAAGACTTTTTCGTCAGTTACTTTGGATCAACGGATCAGAGTAGCCTACCTAAATACTGGTTCATTGTCTCGTACTCGTTTATCGACTAGGTTGAACCCGTAATAGTTTCAAGCAAGCATATCTGTTGACGAGCATAACAGGATGTTTCAGGTGTTTACATGTCAGATCGAATAACGTGGGTTGAAATTCTCTAGGTGAGGTTGTAGATGTGCATTTCTGAGTGGTGATATCCTAAGAAAGAAGCAGTCAACTAGTGCTTCAAGGATTTTCAATGGTGATCTAACATTGATCACTTCGTTTTTTTTTTAACCTTATAATTTCAACAGCTTTCAAATATACTTTCAATATTTTAATTTCACATATCTTATGAATGAATGCACCAATTCAGTTAATGCTGATTTCGTTATCGACAAAAATTTTTTTCTTTATTTGAATTCTGTTTAGTTTTGTTCTTTTTGAATGAGAATATCAAATTTCAATTATCAATCATCCATCTATTGATCGTTATAAATTAGAATGTTATTTTATAATTAGTTAATTAATTAATCAGAAAGTCATCAAAAAAATAATAAAAATGAATTAATTTTGTTACTGAATTTTATTCAGTACTGATGTATTGTCCATTTAGTGGAACTCACTTGTGTACGTCTGTTACTCACTTCTATAGGAAGGAGCACATTGTTCATTCATTGACCAGCGATCACCAACGATCTTATTTCATACCCAGTTCATCTTTTTAATGATTACTGAGTTGTGATTTACTCTTTCATATCTACCTCCAACTTTTAACTCAACATGTTATTTATTTACTTTACTTACTTACGCCTGTTACCCCAAATGGAGCATAGGCCGCCCACCAGTTTTCTCCAACCAACTCTGTCTTGAGCTTCCCTCTTCAATTCTGTCCAATGTTTGTTCATTCCTCTCATATCTTTCTCTATTTCTCGGTGTATTGTGTTCCTTGGCCTTCCTCTTTTCCTTTTGCCTTGAGGATTCCATGTGAGGGCTTGTCTTGTGACGCAGTTTGGTGCTTTTCGTAGTGTGTGTCCTATTCACTTCCACCACTTCTTCCTGATTTACTTCTCCACTGGAATCTGGTTTGTTTTCTCCCACATTTGGCTGTTGCTGATAGTGTCTGGCCAGCGGATACGAAGTATTTTGCGTAGACAACTGTTAATAAACACTTGTATCTACTGGATGATGGGTTTCGTAGTTCTCCAAGTTTCCGCTCCATACAGTAGAACCGTGTTGACATTTGTATTAAAAATCCTGATTTTGGTTTTGGTTGAAAGTTGTTTAGAGTTCCAGATATTTTTCAACTGTAGAAATGCAGCCCTTGCTTTGCCAATCTGCGCCCTCACATCTGCATCGGATCCACCTTGATTGTCGATGATGCTGCCCAGATATGTAAAGGTGTTAACGTCCTCCAAGGCATCTCCATCAAGAGTGATGTAACATGTTATTTGATTTTCCGCTTGCCTTGAGAATTCCATTTCAACGGTTGCTTCGTGATGCAGTTAGAATATGTTGGGTAGACGATTGTTTATGAAATATTCCTTATCTTTCGTAGGATGGTTAGCATTTTTTAGCTAGATTTCTTTTCTACAGGATGAGGTTGATAACTCTATACACAAACCTAACCCTTTTCATTCGGAGTAAGTTATATTGACTACCTACGGTGTGACATGAAGTTACCATGATGTGTTTAAAATACTCCAGCGAGACCTTGGGAAGCAGCATCAGGGCTTCCAGATACACGAGGAATAAATCGAGTTGGTTCTTCATTTCGATAAGGTGAAATCAGATTAATGATTTTATTAGGATCCTGTATGCGCGTTTTCGAGACAGCATACATCGATGGCACGAGATTCTAAAGTTCTAGCTAAGGAAGCCTGTTGCCCTATTTGATAAAATGTCCGTACGTTAAAAGCTCCAACATGTAGTCTGGAACGGTGTTTCAAGAGACCAGGAATTACATTTCGTGAACTCGCTTCGTCTGCATTAGCGGTGCAGTGAGATAAAGGAATGTGAGTAGAGTTAGTTGTGGAAAGAAGAGTTGTATGTGTGGATGTAGGAAGGATTTGATTTCGACCAATTTGGTCTCGTGTGATGTTACGGGCTATGTTTTGTAGTGTAGGAGTAGATTGAAAGAAAGTTAGGGGCGGCAAAACCAAAACATGGCAGAAATCCATGTCGTCACTGACAAGTGGACTGAGTCATGTTGGTAGATATAGGCTACCTGGTTGAGGTCCGCGAGACGTTAGTCACCAATGGATAGAGACCTTGAACGACATGGCTCGGAATCGTTTGCAATGGCGCAGGTGCATCCACTCTTTGTGTGCTTTTTATTTTAATTCTAACCTTTTGAATATCTCATAATCTCTATCTTTCTCCTCCTAAATTTATCTCAGTGAATTATACTTTTCGAATTATATCTTCGCTCCCTAATCTTCTCAACTGCTGCTAATACTTCTACTATCACTATCACTCTTCGATTTGAACTGACAGTTACGTCTCTGTGCTGACGTGGTATGGCAACCTGAACTGATGTACTTACGTACAAAGTTCTGCATTGTATCTGTCTGTCTATCTGTCTGTTTAAAATACACAGCTATTCAATATACATAGGACAGATGAAATCTATCTAGCCATGGAACCTAGGACGCATATTACGTTCTGTTTTGGACTTGTCAGCTACATGATATACTTGCATTGTAAAGTTGATGTTCACCTCGGGACTCAAACTCAGTACCCCTTGTCTCAATAAGTGTGGTTGGATATTTATTGATAATTTAATTTATAACAACTAATGTAAACAACCCTTCTTACAATTTCAATGCTTTTGTGATGATTGTTTATATATATAGATTCAACTTAAATGCCGACAAAAATCAATATATTATTCTGACCTGTTGAATTTACACCGAAATAACAAAAATAAATTTAAAACCAGTGGAATGTCACAATACTGAAAACTTAAAAATAAAAGATACTTATAATGATTAGCTAATATTGTAAATCAATAAATAATCTTGTGAGCTACTTATAAGTAGTATATGACGTGAGTGTCAACGTAATGATGTCTGGCCGCAGAACATGTGAGGGAAGATCAAGAAAGGAAGAGTTAGAAGAACACAATGGAATTTGTATGAAACGCATGAATAGTAGTGACAATGGATTGATGTTTTGCAACAGGAACAGTCCAGTTCGATATGGTGAACTGATAGTTTGCAAATGAACGATTTACGATATGGTTATCCTATTTTACTGAGTAACTCTGTAATTTTCGTTAAATACGATTCGGTTGCCCTGACCGGTGTTCTCCTTCACTACATTATTACTTATGTTGTTATTATTCAAGAGATGATAAAAATTCTGTTACGAAGATCATTCTCTTTTTTCCGCTTATTTTTGTGTGATTAATATTGTTGAAGTATTGTAGTGAATGAGAACACAGGTGGGGCAACCGAATTGTATTTAACGAAAATTGCAGAGTTACTCAGTAAAATAGGAAAACCATATCATAAATCGTTCATTTGCAAAGTATCAGTACATCATATCGAACTGAACTGTTCCTGTTGCAAAACATCAACAATTCATTGTCACTACTATTCATGCGTTTCATACAAATTCCATTGTGTTCTTCTAACTCTTCCTTTCTTGATCTTTCTCCATCTTCTGCTGCCAGACATTACGTTGACATTCACGTCATATACTACTTATAAGTAGCTCGCACCACAGTATTATTGTTTTATGGAAATCATCGACTGATCAGTGTTAGATCACCATTAAAAACTTTAAAGTATTAGATGACCGTTTCTTTTCTAGGATATCACCACTCAGAAATGCACATCTACAACCTCACCTAGAGACTTGTAACCCTAGGATATTCGGTCTCACATGTAAACACTGAAACATCCTGTTATACTCGTCACCAGATATGCTTGCTTGAAACTATTACGGGTTCAGCTTAGTCAATAAACGAGTACGAGACAATGAACCAGTGTCCAGGTAGGCTACTCTGATCCGTTGACCATAAATAACTAACGAAAAAGTCTTGTTATAGCGTAGAAAGTGTATTCCACAAACACCCAGCAAACACAATGATGATCTCAAGCACACAAATCGCGTTTATTTATACATCATAGAGACGTCTTTCGGAGAGTCATAAAAATATCATAATAAAATAACACAGTAACCGAATTTCAGCCAAGGATTTCGCTGGTATGAAATGTAAACTCAAATTCAAACGATCAGCTATTGCTCGTGAACACAAAATCCAAAATTAAAGCATTTATCAAATGAGTTCTGGAGATATAACGTCCCTAACACATCCAGATCACTGAACCGGTATCCAACTATTATAGTAATGTGTAACTTCAATCTATCCACAATATTGTGTGACCATCATTGATTGATTGATTGTGTTCGGTGAGTAGCAGCTGCCTCACTCACATCTGACACAGATTAAACTCCACTGGTCTTGGTCTATCACTGGAATTTCGAGAATTCTTGTTTTCTGAAGAGTGCTATACTAGGATGAGGAGACAGTTGTCTAGTGACTTGCAGATTTTTAATGATGGACTGACATTGATCGATTGCTGAATTCAATGAAACTCATCAATCTTCATTAACGTACATTGATTACTATTGTTTTCTCATCACTGGATTTATATTTATCACTTTAATACACTGTTTTAATCGTAACATCTCTGAATCCTTCTTACTTTTAAGAAATCAATTTATACAGTGCATAACAGTCAGTCAGTCAGTCAGATGCAACGTAAAACTTCGTACGTAAGTACATCAGTTCATGTTGTCATACCACATCAATCAGCACAGAGATATAATTGTCAATTCAAATCCAATAGTAGTAGAGGTAGTAAAAGTATTAGAAGTAATCGGAGAGGTTAGGATTAGAAGATATTATTCAAGAAGTATGATTCAGTGAGAAAAGTTTAGAAAAACAAAACTAGAGGTGTTGAAGAATCCAGAAGATTAGGATTTGAGAGAACACAAAAACTAAATCACCGGTGCCATTGCGACCGACGGAAGCTGCTACCTTGATGTGGTCGTCGGGCTTGCCTATCGTGATGACCCAACCGAGCTATACCATGCCAGACAGGTCGATTGGAGAACGATGAGACTAAAAGCAGCTACTCAAGGTCTGAGGGCGAAGTCGTACTGCTGACTGCAGAGAGGTGTGACAGTCTTAAGGTGTTTCCCTCGGACAACCAGCATCTGCAGCGATGCCGCCTTCTGACAAGTAAGGAAGGGTTAGAAAAGGTCAGCCCTAAAAATGTCACACCTCACCCTACCTCACGGATTTCCCTCTCCGGTGGTAAGGGTGCCTGCCCACTAAGGGCTTCTAAGAGCGGAGCTAATACTCACAAATCCTTTCATCAAAAGGCCGTGCATGACCGGCCTCAAGCAGTTGTCCCTTAGTCTCTGCGGTCACGCAACCAGGTCTCTAAGACCAACACTAATCTATCTTCTTTTTCAAGTCCCTCAAGAAACAACCTTCCACGGTGTGGGCAGCCGGGAACTGATAACCGCCCTCATACCCGTAACAGCACGAGAGACTAAATTGGTCAAAATCAAATCCTTCCTCCACCCACACAGTGCATTGCAGTTAGTTTATTTGATGAAAATTCAATTTCAGCAAAACTACATTTTCATTATGTATGTATGAACATTGACCAGTGAATTTTAATCATGTTCATGGTAAAACAATTATCTCATGATTTTTAAAAAATACTTTTTCCAATTGAACTCAGTTCTTGATATAATCTGATCACATATTGAACACAATGCCTTCAACTATTGTTATGATAAAATCAATATTCATCTACTCACATTTCATTTAATTTAAAATGTCAGTATTAGTTAGTTTCAACTACCCACATCATTCTCATAATCAATAACTTTATAAATTGTACCCCTATTTTTCAACTCTTTTTTCCGGTTCCGAACACGACCTTGACAAAATAAAGTCACAATTTTCAGTTAATCAGAAAATGGGTGTGTTATGAGTAAGAGAAATCTATTAGATAGATTATGGATATATTTCAGTGATCATAAATGGTTCACCTCCATTGTGACTAATGTATGCCCCATGGAGAACTTCATCCGTATGATTAAAAGCTGTTATTTGTTGTGGAGTTCCAAAATATCAATATAAGCCCAGGCATGCCAGTCCAATCAGTATTGAATAGAACCCTCGCAGAAACATCTAGAAAACACGGAATAACGTGCCATATTTGTGATTGGACATTTAGCCATTCCGCTCCTATATTCGGCACTATTCTCGAACTTGTCAGAAGCCAATGGTCATGTCTAACTAAAAATACCCTCATTTGTATGTACATATAACGATATCCGTTTCTTTAGTAAAATCAACAGACTCCTAAATCATCATTATATTCTATGACCCTTGAGTTTGCGTATTAATTGGCTAAAGAAATGCAAGAGTCGTAGATGCGCACTGCCACTGATGAGTCCCATACTAGGACGAAACGGCCGTCACTCAGTGCTTCCAGGTTTCTAATGGAGTGGTCTTACATTGATCGATTCATGGTTTCAAAAATGTGTAACTTAACAATCTTCACAACCCCGTAATGCAATTACCTGTCCCCACTAGTGACTAGCTTCGTGAGGAATCTTCTCCGAGTTCTAGTGTGAAGAAGTGACCAGTGAAGTTCAACCTGTTCGAGTGTAGACAGTAACTACCGAAGACTGTGTATGAAGTTGCGCAACTCCGTGAATCGATTGAAGTTAGACATCAACACCGTTAGATACGGGCTCAGTGGTTCAGAGGTTAGGCGTTCGCTCACAATACCGAAGATCATGGGTTCGAATCTTGAGTGGTGTAGGAATCGCGGATGCTCACTGCCACTGATGAATCCCATACGAGGACTTGAGGGCCGTCCAGTGCTTCCAGGTTTCTAATGGTGGTCTAACATTGATCAATTCATAGTTTCAGAAATGTGTAACTTAACAATCTTCACAACCTCGTAATGCAAATCTCACTTTGTTCAATATTCAGTGTTTTGTAATAAATAATCGATTTTATCACAAACTCCATAGCGCACAAGCGAAGCGAACTGAAAGTGAAAAAGGCGAGTGCACCAAATCAATGCAATGAAGAATAACTAAGTATTTATAGTCAGATAAAATAAGCTGGACATGCAGTAAATGAAGTGGCATGAAGGACAGCTGATAGATCCGTTTGAAGTGAAGACCGGTGTGAGGTAAGTTTGCTTACTCTCACTCTTTCTTTTTCTCCTGGTGGTTGACTGGATTATGGAGATGTCAGTATCTGGAGAAAAGCACGGTATCCAATAGATAGCTAGGATGCATCTGGACGATCTGGACTTCGCAGACGACCTAGCTCTTTTATCGCGTACGCAACAAAAGACGCAATAGAAGACAACCAGTGTAACAGCAGCAGGTCTCAACATACATAAAGGAAAAAGCAAGATTCTTCAATACAACACAACATGCACCAACTAAATCACTCTTGATGGAGATACCTTGAAGAACATCAAAACCTTTACATATCTGGGCAGCATCGTTGACAATCAAGGTGGATCCGATGCAGATGTGAAGGCGCGGATCGGCAAAGCAAGGGCTGCATTTCTACAATTGAAGAACGTCTGGAACTCAAAACAACTGTCAATAAACACCAAAATCAGAATTTTCAATACAAATATCAAGACAGTTCTACCATATGGAGCCGAAATCTGGGGAACTAAGAAAGCCATCATCCAGAAGATACAAGTTTGCATTAACAGTTGTCTACGCAAAATACTTCAGATCCGTTGGCTAGACACCATCAACAACAATATACTGTGGGACAGAAAAAATCAGATTCCAGTGGAGGAAGAAATCAGAAAGAAGCTCTGGAGGTGGATAGGACACGCACTGCGAAAAGCACACAACTGCGTCACAAGACAAGCCTTCGCATGCAATCCACAAGGTTGATGGAGAAGAGGAAGAGCAAAAAAGCACATTATGCCCAGAAATGAAAACAGACATCAGAAGAATGAACAAAATATGTACAGAACTGGAAAGAAAGGCCCAGGACAGATTAGGGTAGATGATGCTGGTCAGCGTACTATACTCCATTAGGGATAACAGGCTAGCGAAAAAGGCATATACATATTCAAGGTAAAACAACCAAGACTATATGCAAATGATCAACACAGTCGAAGGCATGTGAATAATGAGTTGTACAGAACAGGTTGATTAGTCCGAAAGCTAGGACAAACCCTATTGGCTCAATATATTTGTACACATTTCACGCTAATCACTTTTCCTCTTAATTGCTCAATGAATTGTAAACATTTTAAAACAAATAGGAAAAAAATATGTATGTATAAGCCAGAAGTTTGAACGGACAAGAATATATCATCATCTCAATGTTGAAGATGTTCAACACAAATCTGATTATGCTTTATCAATACACTAGCCCGACTTTTAATATAGCTGAACTTATCCTTTTCCTTTCAGTGAAGAGGTTTTGATTATTCAGATCAAAGTTAATATTTTATGGCTATTGTATATTTAACCAAGGCATCGTTTTCTGATTGGTCAAATAGATAGCTGAAGGTCATCCATCAGTCAGTATGTTTTACTTTCATTCCTAATTATCACTCCTATACATGGCGGTTATTTGAAGTCAATCAAAACCAAATGAAATACATAATAAATATATTTCAAAAATCAGGTCAAATTAACAAATGGGAAGATGTTGATTTTTTTTAAAAAAAAATATTGACAGATCATTAAAATTATATGTCCTCCGTCATATTTCAATGAACATGAATTATCTCATTAATAATCCATTTCAGCGTTAATAATGAATTTTTTATTATTTCATAGGAGAAAATGTAAAAAAAAAATAGAAATTCTACGAATGGATTTGATTTGAAGATAAGAATCTTTGTTAACTAAAGAAAAAAAGGATAACATCATTTCAACTTATTTCTATATATCTATCTCATGGAATGCCTGATTGACAGTTGATAATTCATGTCACTTGTGAAATATCCATCTGTTAACTAAAGGATGATTTCATTGCCCAACAGTTCGCTGTGTGTTATAATTTATGTGTACAAAACATTTTTTGAAACCATGAATCGATCAATGTTAGACCACACCATTAGAAACCTGGAAGCACTGAA
This sequence comes from Schistosoma turkestanicum, assembly GCA_944470395.2. Taxonomy (NCBI): domain Eukaryota; kingdom Metazoa; phylum Platyhelminthes; class Trematoda; order Strigeidida; family Schistosomatidae; genus Schistosoma; species Schistosoma turkestanicum. The sequence continues at coordinate 104,062 of OX103973.1, read as the reverse complement.
ACACGGCCGTTTCGCCCTGGTATGGGACTCCTCAGCAGTGCGCATCCACGACTCCTGCAGCCCGCAGGATTCGAACCCAGGATCTTCGGTACTGTGCGCGAACGCCCTAACCGTTAGACCACTGAGCCAGTATCTAACGGTGTTAATGTCTAACTTGATCAAATTCACGGAGTTGCGCAACCTCATACACAGTCATACAACGTTAGATACCGGCTCAGTGGTCCAATGGTTAGGCGTTCGCGCACAATACCGAAGGTCCTGGGTTCGAATCCTGCGGGGTGCAGGGGTTGTGGATGCGCACTGCTGAGGAGTCCCATACCAGGACGAAACGGCCGTCACCCAGTGCTTCGAGGTTTCTAATGGTGGTCTAACATTGATCGATTCATGGTTTCAAAAAATGCGTAACTTAACAATCTTCACAACCCTGTAATACAAAATATGATCATTAAAAATGGAGGATATTTGTAGGTTACTGGCAATCGGTCGTCAATGTTTTCAAATCATTTCTCATTTGTCCTAGGATCACCAAGTAAGTAGTGCCTGCGTGGTGGAATAGAGTACGAGGTAAGGATGATAAATCCTTTGACGAAATAGTGAGTGTTTATCAATTAAGATAGTTCGGACATGCCCAACGTTCACTGGTGTAAAAGTAGGTTGGAAGAGAAAAGTTAGGGCCAGCTTGATGGGATCAACTAATTATTATTGCCGTTCAGTTACAAATATTTTTAAGTAATTATAGATTGTGGATAGATATGGTTGGGACTAACCGACTAGATGTTGATGTTCATTCATACTGACATTTGAAACCGGTACCTATCACTTCAAACATTCAACACATCGTCCATTTAGCTATTGAGTCATATTTGTCACCAATCGCGTTTTCTTCGTGGAAGTGTTCCACTACAGCAGCCCCCGCCTAGAAAGGGTTTACACTCTCGATACATAGCGGCAGCATTCGTGGCGGGGCTAGTCGACCAACGTTTGACTGTAGTGTGGAAGGGTTGACGAACAGGAAGCAATCAACGAAGCTCATGTTGTCACCGATAGTCTTCTACGTTGAACTATACCAGTAGTAACGTGCCAAGCTTGCTGCTTGAGTTGACATGCTAAGTTTGTCTATCGGATTGGCATGCCACACTAGCGTGGCTCATATTCAGAATCTGAAGATTGTGTTCGTAGGTGTCCGGACTAGATTGAACTGCAGACGTAGGACGGAACCAGATTGAGTGAAGGAGCCAGAAACGATTATAACGACCAGTGCGAAACCAGATATATTCGTAACCAGAACATCAACTGAGTGCATTGACAAGAGCGTGGGTGATCAGGCCAGCTTTCGCCAAGGTTGACTGAAGTCGACAGTACCAACAGGGCAATGGTCGGAGGCGTGGGCTCATGAAAAAAAATGAAAGAAAAAGAGAAAGGTGTAGCATACATGTAGTATGAGGATAGTGTCCTATCGCGTGTTCGTTGTTGATTGGGATATTTGTCGCGAAAGCGTATAGGTAGGCGCACGCGGCAACTGGAACGCAAGACGGTAGTCTCGTGCGTACCTCATGAGCCTGCAATCTCATCCGAAGTCAAGGGCGGCGTGGTCTGCTGATCTGGACGTGAGACCAGAGTCTCATCCGTAGATAGGGCAGATGACGCGTGCTGTTGACTGGGACGTGAGAAGGAGGTCTCTGATGCATATAGCATGGGATCAGAAAGAAAAATAACGATCTCGCTAGTGAGTTGGACGAGTCCAGCATTAAATCTCGATTTGCCAGGTAGGGCACTGTCATTGACGTGTGCTAGTATGAGATGATCAATGCTGACTGTGTCCATCAACCTTGAAGGTTTTTTTCGTGACGAGAGACCACGTGAAAAGATCCTTCATAAGGTTGTTGAGTACCGAATCTACTTGTAAGAAAACTTGCGGACAGGTAAATAACTCTCGAGGAAGAGCGACCTGTCGATGTTATATTCGAGTTCACACCGGAGGCAGTATTCGCATCTACGTAGGCAAGGCGCGTATCTAAACTACCTAGACAGTTACATTCCTCAACGCAAACCTCAGTTTGGATCCTACATCAATGCATGAATGTTTCTTCATTAATACAAGAAGTCGCTTATAACTTCTTGAATAGCTCAAACGGTATAGAATAGTTCATACAATAATCAATAAATAACATGTGAATTACTCCGAGTACAAATATCATGATGGATTAAAATAAAACTTCTTCCAAACTAAATTCAATCATCATTCAGTACACAGAATCAACCAATCATCTTTTTGATAAAAAAAAAATAAGAAAAGCGCAAATTAAAAATAGATGATGATCATAATGATGAGTCATACACTGTTACAAAAAAAATGGTGGTCATTCATCCATTTTGGATGGATGGGAGAGCGGAACTAGATGCCACGCATGTATGTGTGTGTGTATGTCTGTCTATTGTATGTGTATGAGGGAGTGTGTGTGTGTGTGATAGTCGGAAACATGCAAAACAGGAAGAATATGTTTGGTAAACAAATTGATCGATACAGTTAAAAATTAAGACCCAGAATGAAAACAAAAATGTTTATGAAAAGTCATGTATCATGTATGATACATTGATTCTGTAAAATGTGTTTACAATTCGTAATGCTTATGTAGACAGAAATTTAGGACAAAATTTAAATCACATTGCTTTGGATTTCAAGGTCACTCAGGTTGGTTGGCGGTTAATCACTCTACTACACATGACATTCAAACAATGAACACAAGATGTTTAATAACGTTCAAAAAATAGATGAAACTATTATCAGAAACAAGAAGAAACTAGACAAATTGTTCTGACTATTTTCTTTTTCGGAACAGAAGTTACGAAAAAGAGAAATTTCTCAAAAGTCGAAAATTGGAAAGCTATTACATTGATTCATTTTGAAACCATGAATCGATCAGTGTTAGACCACCATTAGAAACCTGGAAGCGCAACCTCATACACAGTCTTCGGTAGTTACTGTCTGCACTCGAACAGGTTGAACTTCACTGGTCACTTCTTCCCATTAGAACTCGGAGAAGTCACTAGTGAGCACAGGTAATTTGCATTACGGGAGGTTGTGAAGATTGTTAAGTTACACATTTTTGAAACCATGAATTGATCAATGTTAGACCACCATTAGAAACCTGGAAGCACTGCAGAGGACGGCCGTTTCGTCCTAGTATGGATCTCCTCAGCAATGCCGTCCAGTGCTTCCAGGTTTCTAATGGTGTGGTCTTACATTGATCGATTCATGGTTTCAAAAAAGTGAGATTTGTTTTGATTGAGTATATTTAACTTATAAATTTATATATAGAGTAACAAAATATACCCAGTGGATTACTTGTGATCAATAATTATTGTTTAGAAACTTTTAATAATACACACAATGAACTTCAATCATGATGGCTGGATTTCATTAAAATTGGTTGATCATCTATTTGATTGATTTATGAAATGAGTTGCATTTATTGAACATTGACTGATCGAGTGATTGATTGATGAACGATATTCATTCAACTGGTGAGTAATATTTTTTTTTCCTAAATTGAAATACTGTTCAAAATACAAGGCATTATTTTGGTAGAATGTGATATAATATACACTAGACATTAGCAATGATGATCACAAATGTTTAGTTAAAACAATTCGAAAATAAAATTGTTTCGTAACTTGTAGGTTTTGAATAGATTAACAGAGATTGATTATCATTTGAGAATCTTAGTTGTTTGCAATCTGTTGGGGATGTTAGATCGCCAAAACTCGCTTGATAAATGCCTTATTTTGGTTTTCACGTTTGCCAGCATGGGCTGATCAGTTGATCTGGAGATTTCAATCCCCACCAGGAAAATCCATGGCTGTGATTAGCTGCTGTGCTATTTTCATAAGTGTACCAAGGACGTTTCTATGATGTATAAATAAACGAGAGTTGTATGCTTAATTGTATTGTGTGATTGCTAGGTGTTTGTAGAATATACTTTCTACGCTTACAAAGCCTTTTTACTTCAGCCTGGGGATTCAAGGTAGCCTACCTGGACGCTGGTTTATTGTTTAGTTCGCGTTTATCGACTAAGGTAAACTCGTAATAGCTTCAAGCATACTTAGTGACGAACCCTACGCAATCACAGTTATATTTATTGGATTTTGTTGTATAACAATCAGAGTTAGACATTAACAGCGTTGGATGCCGGCCCAGTGGTTCAGTGGTTAGGCGTTCGCGTATAATACCGAGGGTTCGAATGACTGTGAGGTGCAGGAGTCATGGATGCGCACTGCCACTGATGAGTAGTCGCATAACAGGATAAAACGGCCATCTTTCGGTGCTTCCAGGTTTCTAATGGAGTAGTGGTCTAACAATGATTGATTGATTATTTCAAATGTGTAAAAAAGACACTAACTTCCATAACTCTAATTGAAAATAACGTGAAATGTGCTCACTAGTGACTAGTTTCGTGAGAAAATTCTCGGAGTTCTAGTGAGAAGACGTGACCAGTGGAGTTCAACCCTGTATAGTGTGGTGTAGGCAGTAACTACTAAAGACAAAGGGGTGAGGTCACGCAAAATCTCTAGATCAATCACAGTTAGACATAAATACCGTTAGATGCCGGCCCTGTGGTCAAGAGACTGAAGGCTTCGCGTTCGAATCCTGCAAGTTGCAGGAATCATGGATGCGCACTGCCACTGATCAGTAGTCCCATACCAGGACGAATCGGCCGTATTTCAGTGCTTCCAGGTTTCTAATGGAGTAGTTGTCTAACAATGATTGATTGATGATTTCAAATGTGTAAAGCTTAAACTAAAGCAAACGATGTATTTCTGTATCAATTTAATCCAAAAACAAAGCACTAGAGATGTAAATAGCTTTTTTATAATTCATTTTCAGTTCAAATATTGATTAAAAACATTGGAAGACTACACATTAGCAAATTCATCATGATGATGATGATGATGATGACTTTGCACTTTTCTCAATTCATGAACACACTGTAAATACACCGTAAATAAAAGAAAAAACATATTTTAATTAATCAAAGGGAAAATCAGCAAAGTCATGTGGTTATAAAAAGTGGTAAGAATATTTTCATCATTAAACGTACTTGTATTGGTGTTTATGTTCTAATTTCTTGGGATAATGTCAATAAATGAGAGAGAAAGAGTGGGATAGGTAGAGAGAGAGAGAGAGAGAGTTTCTTGTAATAATGAAATTTTGATTTTTCGAATGCACTTTTCATAAAATATGATGTCTATATGGAATCATTAAAAATCAAGAGTTATGGAGATTAGTGTTTGTTGGACATTTGAAATCATCATTTAATCATTGTTAGATCACTCAACTAGAAACCTGGAAGCACTGAAGGACGGCCGTTTCATCCTGGTATGGGGCTACTCATCAGCAGTGCGCTTGACTACTGCAACTCGCAGGATTCGAACCCGGAGCCTTCGATCTCTTGACCACTGGGCTGGCATCCAGCGGTATTCATATCTACCTCTGATTGATCTGGGGATTTTGCGCGACCTCACCCATTTGTCTTTTGTAGTTACTGCCTACACAACACTACACAGGGTTGAACTCCACTGGTCATGTCTTCTTACTAGAACTCCGAGAATTTCCTCACGAAGCTAGTCACTAGTGAGCACATTTTACGATATCTTTAGACATTTTACACATTTGAAATCATCAATCGATCATTGTTAGACCACCATTAGAAACCTGGAAGCACTAAAAGTCGGCCGTTTCATCCTGGTATGGGACTCATCACGAGTGAGCGTCCACGACTTCCTCACCTCGCAGGATTCAAACCCGGGACACTATAAAATTTAGATGAATCTGAAGAGTTTTACAACAGATTTTGACTTTTATGGCTGTGTTAAATTTAAAGTAGGCTTTATCATCAGTTTTTAGTGGCGTACATTATCCAACATCGAGAGATATTTACGAATAAAACAATCAAATACGCCTATGAAAAAAATTAGACAGTGATAATACGAAGCCCGTCATTCAAGAAAACAAATAATGAGCGATTAAAAAAGCGTACAATCAAAGTGTAATCAAAATGGATAAGATGAAACAGTCAACTCATTCCCATGACACTTAACATGACTAAGTAGTAATTATTGTCAGACAAAAATAAGCTGAACATTCAATAAGTGAATTAACTGATGCATATACACACTCGATTATAAACAACTAAGGTTTTATGAGCGAGTAGATTGATAAGGTCGAAAGGCTTGTGAAATAATGATGACTTGGAAAGAAAAGATTAATTGATATGTCCGAAAGCTGGGACAAGTAGGGATTAGCTCAACATAATATATTGGCACACACATTGTTACGGGTCTAACAGTCTAACGTTAGAAAATTTGTAAAATAGTTTTATACACTATTAGCCACTGTTCTATCGATGTTGTTATGCTGTGATATTACCATTGGAAAAGCTTTGAATTATCCCATTATAGATATTATGGACAGAGTTCCGATCAATCTTACTTGGGATAAGTATATCCTGAGTAAATAGGATCCATATGACTATTTTGTCAGTTTGTAGTTGTGGGAATTTGTTATGCTCGTCACTAGGTATGCTTGAAACTATTGTGGGTTCACATTAATCGATAAACGAGAACGAGACAGTGAACCAGTGTCCAGTTAGGCTACTCTGAACAGTTGCCCCAAACTAACTGACGAGAAAGTCTTGTTATGGCGTTGATCTCAAGCACACAAATCTTGTTTATTTATCCATCATAGAGACGTCCTTGGGAGAGTCATAAAAACAGCACACTAAAATAACACAGTAATTAATCACAGCCTAGGATTTTGCTGGTGGGAAATGTGCTATCAAGGTCAACTGATCAGCCCATGAATAAAATCCAAAATTTGGGCTTTTATCAAGCGAGTTCTGGGGATCTAATATCCCAACAGGATTGTTGAGTTTCAGTGAAATCACAAATCAATCAGTGTTAGCTTATCATTAAAAACCTGGAAGTACTGGATGGTTGTGTGAATCCTTGACTCCACAGGTGGAAACCAAATGATTCTCGTGCATGAATATTCCTTAAATCTTGACAACTTAGCAAGTGTCTAGTATTGTTACTATCTAACTTAAATCAGAGCCATGTCGAGTGTGAGGTAGAGTTACCCACCGAAAAAATGGATGACGGCTGCGCAATATCTTGGATTGATCAAAGTTAGTATATGACCACTATTGGATGTCTGCTCACTGGTCAAGATGTTTGGCACTCGCGCATCAAACTGAAGCTACTAAGTCCGATTCCCGTTTGCCGAGTTGTGGATTCGCACTGTTGATGGTTTGCATGCTAGAATGACGAAACGGCCATCCGGTGCTTTCAGGTTTCTAATGTTGTTCTAAAATTGATCAGTTCGTGACTTCAACAGGACTATTTTGTCACAATTTCATAGAATATCAACACAATGCATTCAGGATGAACAACGCGTTAATTGGAACCCTTTCCAAGCGTAATACAAACATTATGTTCTTGTAACAGGTTTATGACAGGTTCGAATGAATAACTCCGATAAATAAGAAGTTAACTTTTGAAGTGAATGGAAGTGATTTTTTAAGTCTCACTGTAAATATCAACATGGTGATGCAGATACTATGGTGGCCAATTTTGTTGACGTCGGGATCACCATGGTGGTGTGTCGTTTTACTGCGTGTTCTTAAGCTTGGTAGTTAGCTCGTCCAGACAATCGTTACTAAACAGCGTCTGACGGTTTATAAATCAGAAGGTAAACTCGTAATGTTGTATACGTTTATTTTTGGACACACCAAAAAGCGAAGTTGAAAAGCAGAGAATCAAGCGAACGAAACGACGTGAATTGGAGAAGGCTAATGAGCCAACTCCAAGAGATAGAGCATGACTAAGAATATATAGTCAGACAAATATAAGACAGACATGTGACCAACGAGATAGGCATGCACACACATGAATAAAAGCGACGAATGATTGACAAGGTCAAATGACAAGTGGGACATGTCATGTGAGCTCATCAAACAAACCAGACAATAATAAGAACGAATGGTACATATAAATTGTTGCAATACACATGGCTTGGTTAAATAAATAAATCGAAAGGGCTTAACCAAATTAAATGCAAGCGAACTGGAATATATGTGGCGGCACTACAATACAACCAATGGATGAGTTCTGAATAAGGAGAACCGACCGCGATAATCAATCCATCAACTCATAGTTTTATACAAAATTATGAACTGTTAACTAATAAAAATTAAGTCGATAGAGATATTGCGTTCTTCTTGTTAAATCTAGTCTTTAATTTAAAATAAAACCTTTTCGTCGGGTGTAGGCAGTCACTGCCGAAGACTTGAGATTGTGAAAAACCTTGGATTGGTTAAAGTTAGCCATCAACATCGTTGGATGCCAGCTCATTGGACTCGAGGTTAAGTGTAAGACGAAGGGTCCTGGGTTCGATTCCTGAAAGTAGCGGTAGTTGTGGATGCGTACAACTGGTGAGTCCCTTAATACAACGAAATGGTCATCCATTACTTCCAGGTTTCTAATGGTGGTCTAAATATGATTGACTGATGATTTCAGATTTCCAATACGATAAAACTGCATACTGTTGAGGACACTTAACAGAAAAGATAAAATAGATGTCTTTTATGTCTGGCTATTCGACAATTCTCTTATGTTATTAAGTTAAATAAAACTATCTCTCTGTTAATAGAGAAAACCTCATAGAATAGTTATAGTTCATAGAATATTAACTAAGTAATTTTACAAGGTTACTGTTAGGATATTCATCAAATATCCTAAGAGAATTATTTTTCTAAGTCTAATTCTATTGGTCAATTCCTACTGGTCAATATTATGGTCTTCCTAGCTATCAATGTCACAGACTTCAATGTTGTTTCCTATTCTACCTAATTGTATAAATACGCATTATCTGTGACGTTTTATTACCAGGACCCGGATCCCTGGTCCGGGATCCTGATCCTCTTCTAGACTCGGACCTCGTACTTTCTGGATGCTTGTAGAATATACAGGTTCTACCACATATCACGTCTTCTTGTTTTATTCAATGGGTTTTGAGACAATCGGATTAGAGCAGCATATTGTGTCACCGGATCCTCGCTCTCGTTTACTGACTGAGGTAAACTCGTAATACTTTACTTCCTTACGCCTGTTACCCCCCAATGGAGCATAGGCCGCCCCAACCAGTTTCCTCCAACCAACTCTGTCCTGGGCTTCCCTCTTCAGTTCTGTCCAATGTTTGTTCATTCCTCTCATATCTTTCTCTATTTCTCGGTGTATTGTGTTCCTTGGCCTTCCTCTTTTCCTTTTGCCTTGAGGGTTCCATGTGAGGGCTTGTCTTGTGACGCAGTTAGGTGCTTTTCGTAGTGTGTTTATCCTATCCACTTCCACCACTTCTTCCTGATTTCCTCCATTAAACTCGTAATAGTTCAAGCATATCAAATAACTTGTTTACGTGCATGCATAACAGTGGGACATCTGTCCTAAAGAATATTGAACGATCATTAGATTTTATCTTAAATTCACTGATATTGTAATTTTCATCACTTACTTAATTAATTACTTACATTACTACTATCTGTATCGTTTAATAAAACCTTCATTATGAAGACCTTAATTAAATCTCTAAACCAATGAATAGAACAGAATAAAAATGACATTCATTGTAACAATTAAATAGTAGTGAAGCAAGCACCTTATAGACACTGTTTTGTAAAATTTAAATATGTTTGGATTGGAATGTTATAACCTTGTAAATCAGACAAAAAATAACATAAAAATTGTTAGAATTTTTAACACATAAATAATATAGTAGTATGTTTAGTTAATAAAATTAACTATAAGTTAATTTAACTGATAAAGTACAAAGTTACTGTTACAAATGCACGTTAACATGTCATTTGATATGCTTGAACTGTTACGAGTTTACCCTAGTTAGTAAACGAGAGCAAAGATCGAGGATCCGGTGACACGACATGCTACTCTAAACCGTTTGTCCCAAAATTCCATTCAGTAAAAGAAGAAGACTTGATATGAAGTAGAACTTGTACTCTACAAGCATCCAGAAAGTACGATGTCCGAGTTCAGAAGAGAATCAGGATCCCGGACTAAGGATCCGGGTCCAAGTCCAGGTTATAAAACGTCACAGATAATGCGTATTTATACAATTAGGTAGAATAGGAAACAACATTGAAGTGTGTGACATTGACAGTTATGACGACCAATAGGAATTGACCAATAGAATTAGACTTACAAACAATTATCTTAGGATGTTGAGCAAATATCCTAACACCCACTTCCAACATGACCTAGTAGCAGCTGTTTACTTTTATTTTGGTTCTTAATAGTACCCCAAATTTGAAATATCTATGACCGACCACCAATACAACATATGTATTAAAACGAAATCATATTTGAAACAATTCATTTGTATTAGTTTTCAATTCATAGTAAAAATACTAATCGGTATTTGTAACTGCTATGTTTCTCCCTACTGATAGCTCTGACGGCAAGGTTACTACTAGTTTTGTCAATGTATTTGATAGAAAATTTGTTGTGTTCTTTCCATGTCTGCCTCTGGTACACAAGTTTCCTCTATACATCAATCCAACTGGCTAACTGAATAAGGAATGTGTATCAACTCAATCATTATACATTTTCCTATGTTTATATGGATCTCTGTTCGCAACTACAATGACTTCATGGATTTCTGCCATGTTTTGGCTTGGCCGCCCCTAACTTTCTTCTAACCTATTCCTATATTACAAAACAAAGCTCGTCGAGGCAGTCGATGGTTGGGCATACGCAACACATGTCCCAACCACCTCAACTGATCAAGTTTCATTACTTCATCTATTGATCTATCATTCTTACCTAGCATCCGTCTCCTAATAACAGCGTTAATCACTCGGGTGTTTCAGGATATACGAGCAATGCTTCGAAGAAACCTATGATCGAAAACCAGTAACCTACAACTATCTTCTACTCTCACTGGCCATGTTTCACAGCCATAAAGTAAGACGGAGCGAACTACTACTGCACAGTACACTCGTCCTTTAGTCAGCAAACGGATATCTCGCCTACGCCATAAACAACGTAAATTGGCAAAAGCAAATCGATCCTTCTGTATCCGAGCTGAGATTTCGTCAGTCACCAGGCCACCACCACTGATGAGACTCCTCAGATAAGTGAAGCCGTCAACACGCTCGACTACTTTACTCCCTATCACCAAGTACTTACGTACGAAGTTCTACGTTGCATCTAACTGACCGACAAAATGAGTAGAACAAAGATCTGGTCGGGATCCGTGAGACATTATTAATCGATGGTTGAAGACTTTGGCTCAAGATCATTTTCAATGGTGCAGGTTCATTCATTCTTTGCGTTCTCTCAAATCCTAACCTTCTGAATTCCTCATGAGGTTTTCTCCTCTTTTTAAATTTATTTCACTGGGTTGTACTTCTCGGACCATATCTTCACTCTTCTATTTTCCCCATTATTGTTAATACTTTTACTACCTCTAATACGATGGGATTTGAATTAACAATTCGATCTCTGTGTACTAATGTGGTATGGCCACTTGAATTGATGTACGTACTTATGTAGTTTTACGTTGATATTGATTGATTGATGACAAGAATTGCAACGTTTTGAATGAAAAAATGTAACTATTCTTAAGATCGCCTTAGCACATCTATGCTCAAAATGGAACCAAGTACTTGACATTAGTTTAACTCTGTAATTTTGTACATAACTATCTGGGATGTGGTAAAACAATGTGTACAGGATTGAAATCTGAAAATGAATACAAATATGCATTACGGAGTTGTGAAGATTGTTAAGTTACACATTTTTGAAACCATGAATCGATCAATGTTAGACCACCATTAGAAACTTGGAAGCACTGAGTGACGGCCGTTTCGTCGTGGTATGGGACTACTCATCAGTGGTAGGCAGTGCGCATCCATGACTCCTGCACCCCGCAGGATTCGAACCCAGGACCTTCAGTATTGCCGGCGAACGACTAATTATCGGACCACTGAGCCGGTATCTAACGGTGTTAATGTCTAACTTGATCAGTTCACGGAGTTGAGCAACCTCATACACAGTCTTCGGTAGGCACTGCCTATACCCAAACAGGTTGAACTTCACTGGTCACGTCTTCCCCCACTAGAACTCGGAGAAGATTCCTCATGGAGCTAGTCACTAGTGAGCACAGGTAATTTGCATTACGCGGTTGTGAAGATTGTTAAGTTACACATTTTTGAAACCATGAATTGATCAATGTTAGACCACTATTAGAATGAATACAAATATACCAAGAAGATATATAAACATATGATAAGTAATAATCACTATTTCATTTTAATATCCTGTCATTGAATTGGTCAAACATTGTTACATTGTACAATAATGACAGTGTTGACATTTTTCTCATTGTTTTATATTATTTCAATGATTATCATTCATGTTTACATGTTCAATTTACAATTTTCAATATTATCCGATAAATTGTTAAGATGAACTGAAAAACTTTGTTAATTAATAACACATATAGACAAAAATTTTAAATGTTCTCTAAACAAGTAGTTTTTCCCCCTTTCATTGAATAAATAAATAAATTTATTATTATTAATAATTAAAACATTTGTCTATTTGAATGTAATATCATTTATATGTGTTTCAATTATCTAGACATACTTTTAATGCTAACGATAGGTTATGTGATATTTATGATACCGGTTGAGTTATGCTGCTGCTAAGTATGATAACAGCATATAATCAATCTGAATAGACTGAGTAACAAATATTGTGATATATAATTGTACTACTTACAAATTATGAGTAGTTATTACTTTTATGAGCAAACTAATTTGTGATAGCGTTTGACCTGAAATTACAAAATGGCTGACTATTATTTGATCATACGTTTTTAAAAGTTCCGCCCATTATTCTTTCATATAAACCTATGAAAATTTTATTTTATAGGAATACATTCATTATAGGAAAAAAATTGAATTGTGCATAAGTAAGTAAGTTAGTAAGTAAGTAGTGAAAATTACAATATCAGTGAATTTAAGATAAAATCTAACGATCATTCAATATTCTTTAGGACAGCTGTCCCACTGTTATGCATGCACGTAAACAAGTTATTTGATTGGCTTGAACTGTTATGAGTTTACCTTAGTCAATAAACGAGAGCGAGGATCCACGATCCGAAGACACGACAGGCTGCTCTAATCCAATTGTCCCAAACGCCCATTGAGTAAAACAAACAGACTTGATATGAAGTAGAACATGTATTCTACAAGCATCCAGAAAGTATGAGGTCCAACAGAATAGGGAATGTGTACCAAATCAAGCATCATACATTTTCCTAATGTTGATATGGATCTCTATTCGCAACTACAAAATAAGTAGAACAAAGACCTGATTGGACTCCGTAAGACAATAGTCATCGATGGTTACAGACTTTTGAATGATACGGCTCAAGATCGTTACCAATGAGGCAGGTTCATCCATTGTTTGTCTTATCTCAAATTCTAATTTTCGGGAGTTCGTAGTGACCGTTGTTTTTCCTTTGTAAATTTATTTCACTGGGTTGTACTTCTCGGACCATATCTTCAATCTTCTATTTTCCCCATTATTGCTAATACTTTTACTACCTCTACTACTATGGGATTTGAATTAACAATTCGATCTCTGTGTACTAATGTGGTATGGCAACTTGAATTGATGTACGTACGTACGTACGTACGTAGTTTTACGTTTCTACTGATTGATTGATGACAATCAATCGTTTGGTGAAAGACTTGCAACGTTTTGAATGAAAAAATGTAAATATTCTTAAGATCACCTTAGAACATCTATGCTAGAAATGGAACCAAGTACCTGACATTAGTTTAACTCTGTAATTTTGTACATAACTATCCGGGATTTGGTGAAACAAAGGGTCCTGAATTAAAATCTTAAGATGAATACTGTTAGGATATTCATCCAATATGCTAAGAGAATTATTGGTCAAATCCTATTGGTCGATTTCTATTGGTCAAAATTTGGTCGTTTTAACTGTCAAAGTCAAATACTTCAATGTTGTCTCTTATTGGTCATCCGGACTGTCAATGTCATCTCAAATGTTCTTTCCTATTGGTTGTCTTGACTGTCAATGGCACAGAATTCGATGCTGTTTCCTATTCGACCTAAATGTATAAATACGCATTATCTGTAACATTTTATGACCACGACCAGGACCAGGACTCGGTTCCGGATCCTGATTGTCTTCTGGATTCGAACCTCGTACTTTCTAGATGCTTGTAGAATACAAGTTCTACTTCATATCAAGTCTTCTTTTTCTTCTCAATATGGGGATTTGGATATTCGGATTTGAGTAGTATGTCGTGTCACCGGATCCTCGCTCTCGTTTTCCGACTAGGTAAACTCGTAATAGTTCAAGTATATCAAGTTGACGTGTTTACGTGCAGGCGTAACAAATACAAATATACCAAGTATATATATAAATATATCATAATAAGTAATAATTACTATTTCATTTTTAATATCCTGTCATTGAATTAGTCAAACATTGTTACATTGTTACATTGTACAATAATGACAGTGTTGACATTTTTCTCATTGTTTTATATTATTTCAATGATTATCATTCATGTTTACATGTTCAATTTACAATTTTCAATATTATCCGATAAATTGTTAAGATGAACTGAAAAACTTTGTTAATTAATAACACATATAGACAAAAATTTTTCATGTTCTCTAAACAAGTAGTTTTTCCCCCCTTCATTGAATAAATAAATAAATTTATTATTATTAATAACTGTTTGAATGTATATCATTTGTATATGTTTCAATTATCTAGACATATCAGTAAATTAGGCGGACGATAGGTTATGTGATATTTATGATACCAGTTGAGTTATGCTGCTGCTAAGTATGATAACAGCATATAATCAATCTGAATAGACTGTGTGACAAATATTGTGATATATAATTGTACTACTTACAAATTATGAGTAGTTATTACTTTTATGAGCAAACTAATTTGTGATGGAGTTTGACCTGAAATTACAAAATGGCTGACTATTTAATCCAACATTTTTAAAAGTTCCGCCCATTATTCCTTCATATAAACCTATGAAAATTGTATTTTACAGGATTACGTTTATCATAGGAAATTCGTCGAATTGTAAGGTTGAAGAGAAAGATGTCAATCGACTCCATATTTTATCAAATTGCCTGATTATACTTTGGACAGTGTGTTGTGTTGAATGAACTTCAGACTGTTTACAATTGTTTTTAGAAATCGTATACGTTGTGTTAGGATGTTAGAATACTGCTAAACTACTTTTTCCTATTCAAACTCCCGTAAATGACACTAAATTTTATTTGATCGTATGTTATTCTGCTTTATAGTTAAATTCTTAAATTACAAGTTCCCCTTTGAACTTTGTTTTTCATAACATTGGATATAATTGTCAATATTGATGCATGTCAGTGAACGAGTCATTTGAATTGGCGTATATAACTAATTTTGAAATAAAATATACCAGTAGTTCGTAATTAGGAATTACCATTGGCTACAGTAAGATTTTAAAGACTGAAACTGTTGTTGTTGTTGTTGGGGTCGTTAGATCCCTAGAACTCGATTGATGTCGTAATTTTGGATTTTATTCATGGGCTGACCAGTTGACCTTGAGATAACATTTCCCACCAGGAAAATCCTTGGCTGTGATTGGTTGAAGAGTTATTTTATTGTGACTGCATTTTCCGACTCTCCCAAGGACATTTCTATGATGTATAAATAAACGAGATTTGTGTGCTTGATGTGTGTTTGTAGAATGTACTTGTAGGATTTAATTTGTCCTACAGATGTAATTCTAGGATGGTAAACGCAATATTGGCGAGCTTAGAGTCTATGGGAAAGCTACAGTTAAAACACGATCAACTTTGCTTTAAACTTTATCTGTTTCTAAACATAAAAACAATTAGATTAGTACAATAAATAAGGAAATTACAATTATCATCAAGTAAGACGAGCAAACGTACCGACCAATATAGAGCGTGTCTTATGGAAATGAGTACAGTTATGAGTCACTTCAATCGAATAAGATAATAATGTCCTTCAATCATTAGGTCATTTACAATAAAGAAAGTTTACAGACATGTCAGATGAGATCACGTGGTGGGCGCTCAAACCACAATCTGATTGGTTAGTTATGGCATAACTGCAATCAGTTATAGAAATAACTAACAGTACTTTCTACGCTATATCAAAACATTTGGTTAGCCATTTGGATCAGGGTAGCCTACCTGGACGCTGATTCATTGTCTCGTTCTCGTTTATCGACTAAGGTGAACCCGTAATAGTTTCAAGCATATCAAAGTGACGATCATAACAAATACATTGAGTCAGTCAGTCAGTCAGTTGCAACGTAGAACTTCGTACGTATGTAAATAAGTTCATGTTGCCATACCACATTACTAGCACAGAGACGCAAATGTCAAATCAAATCCCATAGAGTAGTAGAGGTAGTAAAGGTATCAGAAGTAATCGGAGAGGTTAGGGTTTGAAGATATTATTCAAGAAGTATAATTCAGTGAGATAAGTTTAGAAAGACAAAACTAGAGGTGTTGAAGAATCCGGAAGATAAGGATTTGAGAGAACACAGAGAATAAATGCACCGGCGCCATTGAAAAAGATTTTGAGCCATGTCGTTCAAGGTCTCTAACCAATGATGACTTTCGTCTAGCGGACCCCAACCAGGTAGCCGACAGTTACCAACATGACTCAGTCCACTTGTCAGTGACTTCATGGATTTCTGCCATGTTTTGGTCTGGCCGCCCCTAGCTTTTTTCCAACCTACTCCTACACCACAAAACATAGCTCGTCGAGGCAGTCGGTGGTTAGCCATACGTAACAAATGTCCCAACCACCTCAACTGATGAAGTTTCACAACCCTTGAAAAATCTGATGAGCCTAATGTTAACTCTAAGAGAATGTCTACGACAAAGTTAAACAAGAATGGAGAGAGTGGACAGCCCTGACGGACATCACTTGATGTAGAGAATTCAGATGACAGTTCGCCATAAGCTCTCACTCCACCTGTAGTGTTCGAGTAGAGTGCTTGTATGAGGTTAATGTACTTCTTTGGTACTGTGGTGCTGTGGTGCGAACTACTTATAAGTAGTATATAGCGTGAGTGTCAACGTAAAGTCTGGTAGCATAATATGGGGGGAAGATCAAGAAAGGAAGAGTCAGAAAACAATGGAATTTGTATGAAACGCATGAAGAGTGACAATGGATTGATGTTTGGCAACAGGAACAGTCCAGTTCCATAGGATGAACTGATCTTTTGCAAATGAACGATTTACGATATGGTTTTCCGATTTTACTGAGTAACTCTGTAATTTTCGTTAAATACAATTCGGTTGCCCCCACCTGTGTTCTCATTCACTACATTTGGTGTCGCTGCCTGCTCGAAGGAAGGGGCTCCCGTGGCCGAAGGAGTTGCAGGACGGAGATTGGCGGAGCTTCCTGGAGGAGTTTGGGGCCACGGTGGAGCTGGTGGGGGCTTGGGGCGGAGTTGACGGTGCTGGGGACGCTGTGGGGAGGTGGGGCGAAGGCGGTGCACGACAGCCTGGACGGTGCCACCAAGGAGACGGCGTGGGAGACGGTCACCGGGCGGCTGATAATGGAGTTCGACAGCCCAGCGGACAGGGAGGAGGCGCCGCAGAGGTTCCGGTTGGCGCGGCTGTCGGCCGATGGTGACCTGTTGGTGCTTGCTGTGGAGCTCACCGGATTGCGCCGTGAGGAGTGGACGGGGCACAGTCTTTGGCGTCGCAATTTATCGAGTGTGTGCCTGCCGCCGTGTTCCAGCATCGGGAACTTGTGGACGCTACACGTTGGATAGATGCCGTATCCATTCCAGACCAGTGATCAAGAACGATGACCGAAGTGGTAATCCGGCATAGTGTAGCGTGTCACGGAATACGGAAGGTGATATTAACTGACCAGGAGCTCTGTTTTGAAGGACCACGACGACAGCTTATTAAAAGGGGGGACGAGTGTGGTGCTGTGGTGCGAACTACTTATAAGTAGTATATAGCGTGAGTGTCAACGTAAAGTCTGGTAGCATAATATGGGGGGAAGATCAAGAAAGGAAGAGTCAGAAAACAATGGAATTTGTATGAAACGCATGAAGAGTGACAATGGATTGATGTTTGGCAACAGGAACAGTCCAGTTCCATAGGATGAACTGATCTTTTGCAAATGAACGATTTACGATATGGTTTTCCGATTTTACTGACTAACTCTGTAATTTTCGTTAAATACAATTCGGTTGCCCCCACCTGTGTTCTCATTCACTACAGTACACCTTTCAATGACAGACACTCCCACAGAATCTCACGATCCACTGAGTCGAATGCCGCCTTAAGGTCCAGGAAAACAACTATTGTAGGACGTCTAAATGTGTGTCTGTGTTCCAGGACCTGTCGTAGTGTGAAGATGTGTGGTCTATACAACCATGTCCAGGTCGAAAACCAGTCAGATGGGATTTTACGTCCAGTTCCCAGATTCTACCTAACATCTCGGTCAGTCTAACTGTTAAAAACTGGACCAGCATCCTTAAACATCTCAGGGATCAATCTATCAGGACCTGCTGCTCTACATTGAATAAAAATCACAACTATTCAAAGTAGTTCCTTTTTATTGAATTCATCATTCTATCCATCGAGGTTCAATAAGAACATCAACAATTGATAATTGAACACGTTATTCAACTGTAACTTTTTTTAATAATTATAAAACATTTTTTTGAGATTTATAAAAATGTAACAATAAATCAAATTACAAATATTCTAAAATTCATAGGCGAAACGAGAAATAATAAACAAACACACTCAAGAAGAAAGATCACCAACATGAAGAAGTCAAATAACAAAAAAGAAGACAATTTTTGAAATGCATTTCATTGAAAATTGTACCGAAAAAAAATAAAATAATAATTTATTGATTTTCTAATTTTGAAAAAAAAGGAAAAAAGTTACTAGAATCAAAAAATTGTTTTTATTTTTGTTGTTGAGAAAAAGTAATCTACAACAACATCAACACCTAACATTAAGAATAGAAATTTGGAAAAAAAGGAATCTTCATTAATCTACATACAGCATTGATTTGTGTGAAATGATGAATATGAATGATGTTGATGATGGGGCTGGGGCTGGGGGAGGGAGACTTGAAGGTTGTGACAGCTATTCACACCGGAATTGATATGGTAGACATAATAAAATCAATAATGAAATATTTTTTAAGTAGTTTATATGTATACGTACAAACATAGAAAAGAAAATTGGATAACGTTAAGTTTTTACTTTTTTGAAACCATGAATCGAGCAATGTTAGACTCACACCATTAGAGAAACTTGGAAGCACTGAATGACAGCCGTTTCGTCCTGGTATGGGACTCTTCAGCAGTGCGCATCCACGACTCCTGCACCCTTCAGGATTCGCGAACGCCTAACCATCGGACCACTAAGCCGGTATCTAACGGTGTTAATGTCTAACTTGATCAAATTCACGGAGTTGCACAACCTCATAAACCGTATTCGGTAGACACTGCCTACACTCGAACAAGTTGAACTTCACTGGTCACGTCTTCCCACCACTAGAACTCGAAGACGATTCTTCAAGAAGCTAGTCACTAGTGAGCACAGGTAATGTGCATTACGGGGTTGTGAAGATTGTTAAGTTACACATTTTTGAAACCATGAAGAGTCCTATACGAGGACGAAACGGCCGTCCAGTGCTTCCATATTTATTGTCTATACTCGACAGGTGGGGATACGTAAAACCTTTAGACATGAACACTTCTTTGATTCCGCCAGCTCAGTGGTCTTCAAAGGTTAGGCGCTTACGCTTAAGACTGTAAGGTCCTGGGTTCAGTTTGTGCAAGTAGCTGCAGTCGTAGATGCGTACTGCAGATGTGTACTATACTAAGATGACGAAATAGGCGTAACCAATCAATCAATAGAATGCATGTAGTAAATAATAACTTACCAATAAAAAAAATAATCAATAACACAACATCTTCTCTACAACATACAAAATTTCCTTTATCATATAAATATTGAGAGCAATGATCATTTTCTCTTCTGTATCGTACAGTACAGTACAACAATTGAATTATAAGAAGAAGTTTATATACTGTTGTCATTTTATTCTTGTCTTAGTAGAAGTAGTAGTCATCGTTGAGGCAACGGGATGAATGGTAGTATTAGTAGCATTAGTAGCGGCAGTAGTCTTTGTGGAAGATGTAGAAAGTATACTGCTTTGACAATAAATTACAGCATCATGTATACTCATAAATGAATTCTGTTCAATTTGTTTGGCTGTTAACTGTTCACTTATTAATACTTTGTATATTTGTGGATCACATCTGGTGAATAGAATGTGAATATTTAATTCGGCATAACTTTTAATCAGCTAAAAACATGTAGAAATCAAAGAAGAAGAAACAGAGAAAAAGCGTCTAATGAAGATTATTGAACAGAGAAAAGCTTTAAAGATACAAATTGATAAAGTTCAGTCGGTCAGTCAGTCAGATGCAACGTAGAACTTCGTACGTACGTATGTACATCAGTTCATGTCGCCATATCACATTAGTACACAGAGATGTAATTGTCAATTCAAATCCAATAGAGTAGTAGAGGTAGTAAAGGTATTAGAAGTAATCGAAGAGGTTAGGATTAGAAGATATTATTCAAGAAGTATGATTCAGTGAGAAAAGTTTAGAAAGTCAAAACTAGAGGTGTTGAAGAATCCAGAAGATTAGCATTTGAGCGAATACAAAGAATGGATGCACTTGCACCATTGCAAACGATTTTGAGTCATGTCATTCAAGGTCTCTAACCATCGATTACAATCATATCGCGGACCCCAACCAGGTAGTCAACACCTACCAACATGACTCAGTCCACTCGTCAATGAACTTCATGGATTTATGTCCATGTTTTGGTCTGGCCATCACTAGCTTTTTTCCAACCTATTCCTACACTACAAAACAAAGCTCGACGAGGCAGTCGATGGTTAGGCATACGCAGCACATGTCCCAACCATCTCAACTGATGCAGTTTCAGTACTTCATCTATTGATCTGCCATTCTCACCTAGCACCCGTTTCCTAATAACAGCGTTGCTCACTAGGGTGTTCCATGGTATACGAGCAATGCTTCGAAGACACCTATGATCGAAAACCAATAACCTACGAATATCTTCTACTCTCACTGGCCACGTTTCACAGCCATAATGTAAGACGGAGTTAACTACTACTCATTACTCTCGTCCTTTAGTCAGCAAACGAATATCTCACCTACACCATAAGTGACGCAGGTTGGCAAAAGTCAATCGAGCCTTCTGTATCCGTGTTGAGATTTCGTCAGTCACCAGGCCATCAGCGCTGATGAGACTCCCCAGATAAGTGAAGATGAAATTACTTGCTTACTTATACCTGTTACCCCTAATGGAGCATAGGCCGTCGACCAGTGAATTATTACTTCCGGTTAGTTGTTAGGATATTCATCCAATATCCTAAGAGAATTAATGGTCGATTCCTATTGGTCATTTTTACGGTCGTCCTGTATTATCAATGTTACGTACTTCAATGTTTTTTCCTGTTGGTCGCCTTAACTCTCAATATCACAGACTTCGATGCTATTTCCTATTCAACCTAACTGTATAAATACGCATTATTTGTAACGTTTTATGACCCAGACCCGGATCCCCAATCCGGGATCCTTGACTTCTTCTGAACTCGGACCTGGTACTTTCTCAGTCAGTCAGTCAGTTGCAAGGTAGACTTTCGTACGTAGGTACATAAGTTCATGTTGCCATACCACATTATTAGCACAGAGACGCAAATGTCAAATCAAATCCCATAGTGATAAAGATAGTAGAGGCATTAATGGTAATGAAGAAGACTAGGGTTTGAAGATATTATTCGAGAAGTATAATAATTCAGTGAGACAAGGTTAGGAAGACAAAGGTAGACGTGCTGATGATTACAGAAGATTAGGATTTGAGAGAGCTCAACGAATGGATGCACTTGCGCCATTGAAAACGATTTTGAGCCATGTCATTCAAGGTCTCTAACCATCGATTACTATCATCTCGTGGACCACAACCAGGTAGTCCACTTGTCAGTAACTTCATGGATTTCTGCCATGTTTTGGTTTAGCCGCCCCTACCTTTTTTCCAACCTATTCCTACACTACAAAACAAAGCTCGACGAGGCAGTCGATGGTTAGGCATACGCAGCACATGTCCCAAACCATCTCAACTGATGAAGTTTCAGTATTTCATCTATTGATCTGACATTCTTACCTAGCACGCATTTCCCAATAACAGCGTTGCTTACTCGGGTGTCCCATGATATACGAGCAATGCTTCGAAGACATCTATAATCGAAAACCAATAACCTACGAATATCTTCTACTCTCACTGGCCACGTTTCACAGCCATAATGTAAGACGGAGTTAACTACTACTCATTACTCTCGTCCTTTAGTCAGCAAACGAATATCTCACCTACACCATAAGTGACGCAGGTTGGCAAAAGTCAATCGAGCCTTCTGTATCCGTGTTGAGATTTCGTCAGTCACCAGGCCATCAGCGCTGATGAGACTCCCCAGATAAGTGAAGATGAAATTACTTGCTTACTTATACCTGTTACCTCTAACGGAGCATAGGCCCTCGACCAGTGAATTATTACTTCCGGTTAGTTGTTAGGATATTCATCCAATATCCTAAGAGAATTAATGGTCGATTCCTATTGGTCATTTTTACGGTCGTCCTGTATTATCAATGTTACGTACTCCAATGTTGTTTGTTATTGGTCGTCCTGACTGTCAATGTCACAGACTTCGATGCTGTTTCCTATTCGACCTAAATGTATAAATACGCATTATCTGTAAAGTTTTATGACCCAGATCCGGATCCCTAGTCCGGGATCCTTGACTTCTTCTGAACTCGGACCTGGTACTTTCTCAGTCAGTCAGTCAGTTGCAAGGTAGACTTTCGTACGTAGGTACATAAGTTCATGTTGCCATACCACATTATTAGCACAGAGGACGCAAATGTCAAATCAAATCCCATAGTGATAAAGACAGTAGAGGCATTAATGGTAATGAAGAAGACTAGGGTTTGAAGATATTATTCGAGAAGTATAATAATTCAGTGAGACAAGGTTAGGAAGACAAAGGTAGACGTGCTGATGATTACAGAAGATTAGGATTTGAGAGAGCTCAACGAATGGATGCACTTGCGCCATTGCAAACGATTTTGAGCCATGTCATTCAAGGTCTCTAACCATCGGTGACTATCATCTCGTGGACCCCAACCACGTAGGTGGCCTACATCTACCAACATGGCTCAGTCCACTTGTCAGTAACTTCATGGATTTCTGCCATGTTTTGGTTTGGCCGCCCCTAGCTTTCTTCCAACCTATTCCTACACTACAAAACAAAGCTCGACGAGGTAGTCGGTGTTTAGGCATACGTAGCACATGTTCCAACAATCTCAACTGATGAAGTTTCAGTATTTCATCTATTGATCTGACAGTCTTACCTAGCACCCATTTTCCAATAACAGCGTTGCTCACTCAGGTGTCCCACGATATACGAGCAATGCTTCGAAGACACCTATCATCGAAAACCAATAACCTACGAATATCTTCTACTCTCACTGGCCACGTTTCACAGCCATAATGTAAGACGGAGTTAACTACTACTCATTACTCTCGTCCTTTAGTCAGCAAACGAATATCTCACCTACACCATAAGTGACGCAGGTTGGCAAAAGTCAATCGAGCCTTCTGTATCCGTGTTGAGATTTCGTCAGTCACCAGGCCATCAGCGCTGATGAGACTCCCCAGATAAGTGAAGATGAAATTACTTGCTTACTTATACCTATTACCCCTAATGGAGCATAAGTCGTCGACCAGTGAATTATTACTTCTGGTTAACTGTTAGGATATTCATCCAATATCCTAAGATAATTATTGGTCGATTCCTATTGGTCATTTTTACGGTCGTCCTGTATTATCAATGTTACGTACTCCAATGTTGTTTGCTATTGGTCGTCTTAATTGTCAATATCACAGACTTCGATGCTGTTTCCTATTCAACCTAAATGTATAAATACGCATTATCTGTAAAGTCTTATGACCCAGATCCGGATCCCTAGTCCGGGATCCTTGACTTCTTCTGAACTCGGACCTGGTACTTTCTCAGTCAGTCAGTCAGTTGCAAGGTAGACTTTCGTACGTAGGTACATAAGTTCATGTTGCCATACCACATTACTAGCACAGAGACGCAAATATCAAAACAAATCCCATAGTGATAAAGATAGTAGAGGCATTAATGGTAATGAAGAAGACTAGGATTTGAAGATATTATTCAAGAAGTATAATTCAGTGAGATAAGGTTAGAAAGACAAAGGTAGACGTGCTGATGATTACAGAAGATTAGGATTTGAGAGAGCTCAACGAATGGATGCACCTGCGCCATTGCAAACGATTCTGAGCCATGTCGTTCAAGGTCTATAACTATTGGTTACTATCATCTTGCGGATCCCAACCAGGTAGTCTACATCTACCAACATGACTCAGTCCACTTGTCAGTGACTTTATGGATTTCTGCCATGTTTTGGTCTGGCCGCCCCTAACTTTCTTCCAACCTACTCCTACACTACAAAATATAGCTCGTCGAGGCAGTCGGTGGTTAGACATACGCAACACATGTCGTAACCACCTCAACTGATGAAGTTTCACCACTTCATCTATTGATCTGCCATCCTTACCTAGTATTCGTTTCCTAACGACAGCATTGCTTACTCGGTTGTCCCACGCTATACGAGTAATGCTTCGGAGACAACGATGGTCGAAAACCAGTAACCGACGAAAATCTTCTACTCTTAACGTCCATGTTTCGAACCTATATAGGAGAACGGAGCGAACTGCTACGCAGTACACCCGTCCTTTGGTTAGCGAACGGATATCACATCTACGCCATAAGTGACGCAGGTTGGATGTTCGTAGAATACAAGTTCTATTTCATATCAAGTCTTATTCTGCTCAATGGAGTGTTTGGGACAATCGGAGTAGAGTAGCATGTCATGTCGCCAAATCCTCGATCCTCGCTCTCGTTTACCGACTAAAGTAGACTCGTAATAATTCAAGCATATCAAATTGACCTGTTTACTTGCATACGTAACAGACAGATGATTGTAACGAGAAAAGTAAAATGAGTATAGTTTATGAACAATTTTCCACAGAATTTTATTAAAATTCATTTGAAATGTAAACTTTTAAGTGTGTTCTTTTTTTAACCCATGAAACAAGTATATCAATCGTTGATATTATTGAAATTAACTTACATCTGTAACAGTTCGCATACCTACAACATCTAAATATATCCATGATGATATATCTAAGATAATAAATTTTAATTGGTCAGTAAGATCAGTATTATCCTCATTATCATCGTTATTTTTAATAAAATTAGTCTAAGAAAAAAAATAAATAAATAAGAATGTAAAATAAACAACACAGTTTTTAATAATCTATTTTTAATCTACTGAAATTATATATAAGTAGTCTATCTATGCAATAAACAAATAAATAAAGGATTTCATATTACAAACTTTGCAAACACATATATGAGAATTTCATTCCGTTCAAAAATTTATTTAAAAGCTCTTGAATTTGTCATTGATTGGTTTTCAATACTGAAGGAATTTTTTCAATCAACTTGCACTATGGCTACCAATAAATAGTATTGAGTATTGAGATAATAAGTGGATTCTATTGAAAAGTTTAGTAAACAAAATATTCTTTTTTTGGTGTAGGTTACGGGTTGTTTGACAATCAATTGCATTGCATATCAACAATTGTGAAAGCGATTCATCAATTACAAGTATTTCATTCCTGAAGTAGCAGTTGGTGGTCAGTAGGATCCTGATGGACTCAATGGTATTTTGTTCGACTGTGAAGTTAGTCTCAATCGCATAATCAGTATTAGTTTGCTTAAGATTGTAGATGAGTGCTGAATAGTACTGACTAGTGACCAGGGTCTTGAGGAAATTCTCAAAGTTCTAATTAGCAGCCATGACTGGTGTATTTCAACGCTGTCAAGTGTAGGCAGTAACAACCAAAGACAATCGGTAAGGTTGTGCAAATTCTTAAGATTGATCAAAGTTAGACATTAATGCAGTGTGGGGCCACCGGCTCAGTGGTCTAGAGGTTAGGCTTTCGCGCATAAGACCAAAGATCCAGGGTGTTTGATTCCAATATGTGGGGGTCGTGGATGCGCACTGTCGTATAGGATGAAAATGGCCTTCCAATGCTTCCGGGTTTCTGATGTCAGTCTGACGATGAGTGGCTTATGATTTCAACATAAATTCAGAACCTGGACGTACTGGAGGGGAACATGTATTGTTGATTAAAGCCATTATTATTATTATTATTATTATTACCAGACTACAAGTATCATTCACTGTAGAATTATTTTAAATTACAAGCGACTATCTTTATTACGGGGTTGTGAAGATTGTTAAGTTACACATTTTTGAAACCATGAATCGATCAATGTTAGACCATCATTAGAAAACTGGAAGCATTGGACGGCCGTCAAGTCCTGGTATGGGACTCCTCAGAAGTGCGCATCCACGACTCCTGCACACCGCAGGATTCGAACCCAGGACCTTCGGTATTGTGCGCGGACCACTGAGCCGATATCTAACGGTGTTAATGTCTAACTAGATCAAATTCATGGAGTTGCGCAACCTCATACACACTGTCTTCGGTAGACACTGTTTATATCCGAACAGGTTGAACTTCACAGGTCACGTCTTCCCACTAGAACTCGGAGAGGTTTCCTCACGAAGCTAGACACTAGTGAGCACAGGTAATTTGCAATACGGGGTTGTGAAGATTGTTAAGTTACACATTTTTGAATCCATGAATCGATCAATGTTAGACCACCATTAGAATCTAATCATTTAAAAAATTATTAAATTTTACGAAATAGAATTATAAAAAAAATGATAACTATTTTATTTATCTACAATATGACCACTATCATCAACCAAGGTGTGCTAAGATAGAACTGCATATTGTTTTTGACTAAGCCTTCTTACAAATTCAGCTACTCCTGTGGAGTTAGTTGGCTAAATCGGGCGTACTACTGTAGTGAAAGAGAACACAGGTGGGGCAACCGAACTGCATTTCACGAAAATTACAGAGTTATTCAGTAAAATCGGAAAACCATATCGTAAATCGTTCATTTGCAAATTATCACTCCATCATCATATCGAATTGGACTGTTCCTGTTGCAAAACATCAATCCATTGTCACTACTATTCATGCGTTTCATACAAATTCCATTGTGTTCTAACTCTTCCTTTCTTGATCTTCCCCCATTTTCTGCTGCCAGACATTACGTTGACACTCACATCATATACTACTTATAAGTAGCTCACACCACACTACCAGGCAACTTAACCAACGAATGAGTAAACATCTGTCCCAGTATGGTTTATGAAGGGCCGTATAAAAACAATACGCAGTTCTATCTTAGCACACCTTGGTTGATAGTGGTCTAGATCTATCTTGTATACCTTCATCATTTCCCGACGGAGTGCTAATCCCGTCTCCAAAACACATAGCATAAACTATTTTATCAAAAAACAAATTAACACATTAAAATCAAAAAAATTATTATTTTCCAAATGTACTTTTACACATAATTCATCCTATATAGTACACACATGACATTGAGAGAAGTTATCCTTTGTACTATGGTACTAGTACACACTAGTACTACTACTACACAAATCACATGTGAATGTCAACGAATCAAGTTGTAACTAATATATATATATAGTGTTTTTTAAAAAAAAGTTAAAAAAAATATGTCAAGTTTGACATGAATTTTTTATGTTTCATGTAAACATAGTTCAATGTTACAGTTATTTAGTGTTTAAATTAGCCTCATACACACACACACAAAATAAAACCAACGTACTGATAAACAAACAAACTACAGATAACGTGACGCAAACACAATTCAATTTTTCGAATGCCTTTCAAAAAAAAATAAAACTACAGAAGTAATGAATAGTTATTAGAAAATAGAAAAGTGGATGGATGAATAGATTGATGTAATAAAAAGTACACAAGATAATTTTTTTTTAAAAAAGAAACAAGCAAGCATAAGTAACTTACTATATCACATTCAACAATTCTCTAAAGCTTTTTTTGGGGGGCAGTGTTTTGGAGGTTTGTGTTTTTTTCACACATTTGAAATCATCAATCAATCAATCATTGTTAGACCACCATTAGAAACCTGGAAGCACTGAAACACGGTCGTTTCGTCCTGCCTGGTATGGGACTCATCAGTGGCAGTGCGCATCCACGACTCCTGCACCTGGCAGTCAATCGAACCAGGGACCTTTGGTATTGTGTGCGAACGCCTAACCGTCGGACCGAAGGTCCCGGGTTCGAATGACTGCGAGGTGCAGGAGTCGTGGATGCGCACTGCTGATGAGTCCCATACCATGCGGGATGAAACGGCCGTCCAGTGAATACAGGTTTCGAATGGTGGTCTAACAATGATTGATTGATGATTTCAAATTCTCTAATCCCTGTTCACTACAAAATCCAAGTAGTTTGCAGCAATAAACGTTAGTTAGTTACGCCTGTTACCCCTAGTGGAGCATAGGCCGAACCGACCAGTATTCTCCAACCTACTCTGTCCTGGGATTGCCTTAGCAGTCTCTTTCCAATTTATGTCCATTTCTTTCATGTCTGTCTCCACTTTTCGGCATGATGTTTTCGTTGACCTCCCTTTTTTTGTCTGACCTTGTGGGTTCCAAGGTCAATAGACACGCTTTGTGATGTGAAGTGTTGCATCCCTAATTGTTAACCAATATCACGTGACAAATACAAAACACCAATCAGAATTAAGCCTAACCTCAGTATCCTTAAGTTAGCTGAAAGTCCTTATTCATTCACAACTCGATAGGTTTGTTTCTCTCTCTACCCTGCATTCAGAAGTTCAGAAGTCCCCGTGGGATAGTCTTCAAAAAATTTATTTTATTCCAAACAAACATAGTTGGTTTGTCAATTAGAGTTACGGAGATTGATGTTTTTACACATTTGAAATCACATCAATCAATCATTGTTAAACCACCATTAGAAACCTGGAAGCACTGAGAGACGGCCGTTTCGTCCTGGTATGGGTGTAGGCAGTAACTACCAAAGACAAATGGGTGAGGTAACGCAAAATCCGTAGATCAATCAAAGTTAGACATTAACACCGTTAGATGCAAGCCCAGTGGTCCAATGGTTAGGCGTTCGCGCACCATACCGAAGGTCCTGGGTTCGAATCCTGTGAGGTGCAGAAGTTGTGGGTGCCCACTGCTGATGAGTAGTCCCATACCAGGACGAAACGGCCGTTCCAGGTTTCTAATGGTGGTTTAACGATGATTGATTGATGATTTCAAACAGTTGATTTGACAAACATATCAGAACACATCACCATACATATAGAATGAGAAAATACATCGTTTATAACATGAGTGATCCAAAAGTGACTGTGAACAGGGAAGATTGTAAATGATAGACTAGTAATAGATCAGAAATAGTAAATCATACATAGTTGTTAGTTAATTGGTCAACCAAGAGGTCATGACAAAAGGAATATGAATATGTAATAATCTAGTCCACGAGATTTACATTGAAAATAATATCTAACTCCTATGGACTTTACAGATAACTTAGCTCTTCTATCCTACAATATAGGTGAAGATGGCTAATGTAGTAAGCAGCCTGTAAGGCAGTAGGCAACAACTTGCACCAACTGAATTACACATGATGAAGAAACTTTGGACAGGATGTAGAAACGTTTACAGATGTGAACAGCATCAGAGAATAAACAGGTGGAGTCTACGCAAAATACTTCGTATTCGTTATTCCAGACACGATCAGCAACAACCTACTGTGGGAAAGAATAAACCAGATTCCAGTGGAGGAGGAAATCAGGAAGCGCTGGAAGTGGATAAGACACATATTCCGAAAAGCACCCAACTGCGCCACAAGAAAACTCCTCACTTGGAACCCTCAAGGCAAAAGGAAAAGAGGAAGACCAAGGAACACATTACGTCGAGAAATAGAGAAACACATGAGAAGAATGAATAAAAATTGGACAGAACTGGAAAGGGAAGCCCAGGACAGAGTTGGTTGGAGAAAACTGGTCGACGGCCTATGCTCCATTCGGGGTAACAGGCGAAAGTAAGTAAGTAAGTAATGATTATATGAACATTTCATGTCATTTATTTTGCAAAATTCAATCAAGGCATTTAAAAATAGATTTCGATTCTATTCAATAAGACTTTGTAGTACCAATCAATAAACCGGAAGTCAATCATTCATCAGAGAGACACACATACAAAGAGAGAGAGGGAGAGAGTATATATAATAATTAAATGACCTGTACATTTTTATCAGTCAGTCAGTCAGTTGCAACGGAGAACTTCGTACGTAAGTACATCAGTTCATGTCACCATACCACATCAGCACAGAGATGTAATTGTCAATCCAAGGTCTAAGGGCGAAGTCATACTGCTGACTGACTGTAGAGGGGTGTGACAGCAGCAGTAAGGTGTTTCCCTCGGACAACCAGCATCTGCAGCGATGTTACTGCCTTCTCACAAGGAAAGAAGGGTTAGAAAAGGTCGACCCTAAAAATGTCACACCTCACCCTACCTCACGGATTATCCGTCTCCTTGGGTAAAGGTGCCCACTAAGGGCCTTTAAGAACGGAGCTAATCCTCAAAAAACATCTCATAAAAAGGCCGTGCGTGACCGGCCTCAAGCAGTTGTCCCTTGGACTCTGCGGTTACGCTCTCAGGTCGTTAAGACCAACACTAATCTACCCTCCTTTTCAGGTTCCTCAAGAAACAACAACCTTCCACGGTGTGGGCAGCCGGGAAGTGACAATCGCCCTCATATCCGTAACAGTACGAGAGATATTTTTATCAATAGTAATAATAATAATAATAATAATAATTACTAATAATACATATCATCAAAGTATAACTTACATCTGTTGCAAGTTCCAAATTATTCAAACATTTATCACAATCTTTCTTTCTAATTAATTTCATACATTCAACAAAATGTTTCACACAACATGATTGATCATGTCTCTGATCAGTTGCCTTGTTCAATGGTTGTTGCTGTTGCTGGTGTTGTTGTTGTTGTCGATTTAACTGTTTTGTTTTTAAACGTTGACGTTGTTTAATAATTTTATGCGGATTCATGCTAGTCATTGTATAAATCCAATTTTGAAATGATTCCGAATTGGCATAGTACAGTGGACCGCCATATTTTAAAATTATAATACCTGGTAGTTTAATTGCCTAAAGAAAGAAAGAAAAAAAAAGAAATTGAGATGACAAATTAAATTCAAGTTGTTGTTTTTTTTGTCTATTCTAGAATAAAACATAATAATAACTACCGTTGGATGCCGCTGGCCGGCCCAGTGGTCCGATGTTAAAGGCATTCTCCTACAATGCCGAAGGTCCTGGGTTCGAATGACTGCGAGGAGCAGGAGTCGTGGATGCGCACTGCCAGCGACGAGTAGTCCCATACCAGGCGGGATGAAACGGCCGTCTTTCAGTGCTTCCAGGTTTCTCTAATGGTGACGGTCTAACAATGATTGATTGATTGATGATTTCAAATGTGCAAAAAAACGCAAACCTCCAAAACTCTGTCCCAAAATAATGATGTACGAAGCGACGCTGAAATCATGAATCAATTGGTCTGGTCACTTGGAAAAACCAAACAAAAGTCCTAAGGTTCGATTTCCTGCGAGTAGCAGGAATCGTGGATACGCACTACTGATGGGGAGTCCCTTTCATAGTGCTTTCAGGTTTCTAACATTTGATCAAATCATGGTTTTTATGTCAATTGTTAGAATTTTAGACATTTTCTTAATTTGCATTACTGGGTTGTTGTGAAGATTGTTAGGTTTTATTTGAAATCATCAATCGATCAATGTTAGACCACCATTAGAAACCTGGAAGCACTGAAGGCCGGCCGTTTCGTTCTGGTATGGGATTCCTCAGCAGCAGTGCGCATCCACGACTCCTGCGCCTCGTAGGATTCGAACCCGGGACCTTCGGTATTGTGCGCGAACGCCCCAACCATTGGACCACTGACCAGGCATCCGACGGTGTTAATGACTAACTCCCGTCGACCTAAGGTTTTTGTGCGACCTCACCCATTTGTCTTTGGTAGTTACTGCCTACACCCGACAGGGTGGAACTCCATTGGTCACGTCTTATCACTAGGCGTTCGCGCACAACACCGAAGGTCCCCAGTTCGAATGCTGCGAGGTGCAGGAGTCGTGGATGAACACTGCCGACGAGTAGTCCCATACCAGTACGGAACGGCCGTCCAGTGCTTCAAGGCTTCTAATGGTGGTCTAACAATGATTGATTGATGATGTCAAATGTGTAAAAAAGACAAATCTCCAAAACTCTAACTGACAATTGTATATTTCTCATGATTAATTTGTTCAATAATTTATAAGGATTTCTGCTGTTATATTCTATTTTCTAATAAGAAGCTTTATTGTCTTTCGTCATCAATTCAATCAGTCTTATGATCAGTAGTCACATTTTTATTTACTGCGTATTAACAATCGATCGATTAACGCATTTCAATTCTCTTATTCAATAGTTGCTGAAAGAAATTCTTAATCACAAATTATAAAAATCTTAATTTTCTAACACAACTTCATCAGTAACAAGAGATGTATGGTAACAAGCAATATAAAATCCAGAAGACGCATTTCATCCCAATCAGGACTCGTCAGCATCCAACAGTTAGTTAGTTGATGTGTCTCTGTCCACTCCGGAACTGATCAATTGGTCAATTGGGAACAACATTCAAACAGTTAATAAAAATGAAATTTGCATTACGGGGTTGTGAAGATTGTTAAGTTACACATTTTTGAAACCATGAATCGATCAATGTTAGACCACCATTAGAGAAACCTGGAAGCACTGGACGGCCGTTTCGTCTTGGTATGAGACTCCTTATGGTTTCAAAAATGTGTAACTTAACAATCTTCACAACAACTTCAGTTCACTTTACGTTATCTACAAATCGCCTTCTGTTCTCATTCTTTCCTTCTCGATCTTTTGCTATGAGACGTTTGATTTCCATTTGATATCATATACTACTTATGTGAACATAAGTAGCGTACACCATAGTATGATATATAAATATATATATATATATATGTCTTACGCGGTTGTGAAGATTTTTTTGAAACCATGAATCGATCGATGTTAGACCACTATTAGAAACCTGGAAGCACTGGACGGCCGTTTCGTCCTGGTATGGGACACATCAGCAGTGCGCATCCACGACTCCTGTACCCCGCAGGATTCGAATCCAGGACCTTCGGTATTGTAGGCAAACGACTAACCATCGGACCACTGAGCCGGTATCTAATGGTATTATTGTCTAACTTAACAATCTTCACAACCCCTGTAATGCAAATTATCTGTGCTCACTAGTGACTAGCTTCGTGAGGAATCTTCTCCGAGTTCTAGTGGGAAGACGTGATCAGTGAAGTTCAACCTGTTCGGGTGTAGACAGTGTCTACCGAAGACTGTGTATGAGGTTGCGCAACTCCGTGAATTTGATCAAGTTAGACATTAACACCGTTAGATACCGGCTCAGTGGTCTAACGGTTAGGGCGTTCGCGCACAATACCGGAGGTCCTGGGTTCGAATCCTGCGGGACGTAGGAGTTGTGGATGCGCACTGCTGAGGAGTCACATACCAGGACGAAACGGCCGTCCTTCAGTGCTTCCAGGTTTCTAATGGTGGTCTAACATTGATCGATTCATAGTTTCAAAAATGTGTAACAAATGAAATTGACTTCAGAAACATTTAAAAATTCACGTAAACATAATTATGAAAATAATGATCATGTTCACTCACTTCATCGTGTTTTTTTAAATCAACATAAATATTTGTGTTTGGAATTTGACCAAGTTCATAATAATAAGTTAATTGTGTACGATATAATATACTGAATAATGAGAAACATAAACCAGTCAATAAACCAATTGGGACATCAATAAACACAGTGGCCAAAAATGTTACAAGCCATATGAGCTTTAAAAAGAGAAAAATCAAAAAAGAAAACCAGAGTGAACAAAAAAGGAAAATGATTTGATTTTTACACAAGCGCATAGAAAATTTCCTATACATTTATAAAACTACTGATTGAAAAATCAGTAGTATAATTTTTCAATTGCAATTAACTGCAGTAGACTAGTGTGTTGATCCTTTCGAGCCCTAGTTAGAGCTCGTATCTGTTTGAGGCTTACTTGGGCGTAGGAAAGACACCGTAAGGAAGCCTCTTAGGGTTTTACTTAATGATAATCAAACTAAGAAAATATTTCAGGAGCAACTAGAAAGACAGTTAAGCAACCATGTAAGTGATTCCCATCCAGAAGCAGGTTGGTATGCTATCAAAAAGGCTGTGGAAACAGCAGTGATATCTTCTAGTAAGGTAAACCATAAGTCTAGGATGAAGAAGTGGATCTCAATAGCATCTACCGAACTGATCGATGCTCGAAAACTCATCCCGCCTGGCTCTGACAGCGATGAAGAGCGGAGTCAGCTTAGACGTAGGCTGACAAAAAGCCTACGCAATGATCGTGAACAGTGGTGGGTGGAGAAAGCGGGAGAGATGGAAAAGGCAGAGTGTGTTCTCTCAAATCCTAATCTTCTAGATTCTTCAACCTGCTCTAGTTTTGACTTTCTAAACTTTTCTCATTGAATCACATACTTCTTGAATAATATCTTCTAATCTTAACCTCTCCGATTACTTCTGATACCATTACTACCTCTTCTACTACTGTTGGATTTGAATTGACAATTATACTTCTGTGCTGATATAGTATGGCAACATGAACTGATGTACTTACGTACGTACGAAGTTCTACGTTGCATCTGACTGACTGACTTCGACAAGATTACAAACAAATCGACATTTACGATAACGAGTCTTGGAGTTTGGCGTAAAATTTATTTGCGGTTAAACAGTATTTTGGTATTAAAACTGATAGAGATTATAATGTTACTGTTAAATCCCACTACAAAATTTTGGACATAAATCTTTTAAAACACTAATTCAGTAGCAGTGAAACTGATCAATATTAGTAGGATATGGAGATTATTGTTTGTCATTGAAATCACGAATCGATAATCGTTAGACCACTGGATAGCCATTTCGTCCTAGTATGGGTCTCTTCAGTAGTGCGCGTCCAAGACAACAACAGACCAGAATCAAATCCAAGGAACTTCAGTTTCTCTGGCGAACGCTTGACAGCGCAACTACTGGAGCTGGCGGCATCCAGCGGTGTCAATGTATAACTTTAATCGATCTAGGGATTTCGCGAAACCTCGCTCATTATCTTCGGTGGGTAACTCTACCTACCTACACCTGACATGGATGAATTCTACTGATCACGGCTCCCCTAACAAGAACTCCGATAATTTCTTCACGAAGCTAATCATAATCGAGTATATTCTATGATTTGGCATTATATAGATGATATGAATATTGTTGTTAGTGATTTCCATAACTAATTATAAGTTATGTCATAACTAACCAAACAAATTGTGGTTTAAGCGACCATCCATCACGTGATCTGATCTAACGTGTCTGTAAACTTTCTTTAATGTAAATGACCTACTCATTGAACGACATTATTATCTTATTTGATTGATGTGACTCATAACTTTATTCATTTGTCATATGACACGCTATATGGGTCGGTATGTGTACTGGGTTCATTTGTGATAACTGTCATTTCCTTAATTTATTGTACTAATCTAATTATTTTTATGTTTAGAAACAGATTAAGTTTAAAGCTGAATTGGTCTTGTGTTTGACTGACTACAGCTTTCCCATAGACTCTGCTGTGCTCGCCAATAATGCGTTTACAGTTCTAGGAGTACATCTGTAGGATGAATTAAATCTTACAGTACTTACTTAAATGAGAGATTTATCACATGAGTTATATTCATGTAAATAATATTGGTTGTTTTAGTTATGATTATTGGTCGATTCCTATTGGTCAATATTTACTGTCGTCCTAAGTGTCAAGGTCAAAGACTTCAATATTGTCTCCTATTGGTCGTACTAACTATCAATGTCACTTAAAATGTTGTTTCTTATTGGTCACCTTAACTGTCAATCTCACGGACTTCAATGTTGTTTCTTATTCGATCTAACTGTATAAATATGCATCATCTGTAGCGTATGACCCGGATTCCTAGTGGGAGTTCCTGATTCTCTTCTGGAATCGGACCTCGTACTTTCTGGATGCTTGTAGAATACATGTTCTACTTCATATCAAGTCTTATTCTACTCAATGGGGGTTTGGGACAATCGGATTAGAGTAGCCTGTCGTGTCGCCGGATCCTCGATCCTCGCTCTCGCTTAACGACTACGGTAAACTCGTAATAGTCCAAGCATATCAAGTCACGTGCTCTACGTGTATGCATAACAGTTATGGGCCACGCAAGTCAATGAATTTATGCATGAGTTGGGATATAGTCTGAGTGCTTGAAGTGATATGAGTGGATTTCTTTAATGTGACTACTCTCCAAGCTTTTCACTTAGAAGAGGCTTGATCAACAAGGTAGTAGAGCGATGTCAGAAGATGCAGTCCCATGGAAGTTGCTGACCAACAAAAAGGTTCATATATCATTTGTTCCTACAGTGAGTACCACACTGGAGCACATCAGTGCCAATGGTTTGAAATCAGGGTTTCGCATGTATCTGGCCCTCCAACTCCCTCGAGGTAGATCCTTCCTTCCTTGT
This sequence comes from Schistosoma turkestanicum, assembly GCA_944470395.2. Classification (NCBI taxonomy): domain Eukaryota; kingdom Metazoa; phylum Platyhelminthes; class Trematoda; order Strigeidida; family Schistosomatidae; genus Schistosoma; species Schistosoma turkestanicum. The sequence continues at coordinate 67,060 of OX103973.1, read as the reverse complement.
GTTGGACTATAGCTTTCCCATAGACTCTACAGTGCTTGCCAATATTGCGTTTACAGTTCTAGAAGTACACATCTGTAGGACAAATTAAATTCTACAATTGTTATTTCTAATGGAACCAGAAGAAAAACACTTTACACAATGTACAATTACTTACCATATCATATATTGACACTTGATATAATTTACGTAAATCCATAATTTGTAAAAAAATACTTTCAAGTGATACAAAAATAATTGATGATAAAATACACTGGGAAAAAAAAGAAGGAAGCAATAGAAATTAAAGAGAGAAATAAAAAGCAATCTGTTGAACAATTGAACAAGTATTATAATTATCATTATTCAATATACAATAATCAATCAATCAATAATTAGTAACGTAAAACTTCGTACGTACATACATCAGTTCATGTTGTCATATCACATTATTAGCATAGAGAGAAATGGAATTGTCAATTCAAATCCAATAGTAGTAAATGTATTAACAGTAGTCGGAGAGGTTAGGATTAGTAGATATGAGTCAAGAAGTATGATTCAATGAGATAAGTTTAGAAAGTCAAAACTAGAGTTGTTGGAGAATCCAGAAGATTAGGATTTGAGAGAACACAGAGAATAAATGCACCGGCACCATTGCGAAAGATTTTGAGAATGTCATTCAGGGTCTCTAACCATCGATTATTATCATCTCGCGGACCCCAACCAGGTAGTCGACAATTACCGACATGACTCAGTCCACTTGTCAATGACTTCATGGATTTCTGCCATGTTTTGGTTTGGCCGCCCCTAGCTTTCTTCCAACCTACTCCTACATTGCAAAATGTAGCACGACGAGGCAGTCGGTGGTTAGGCATACGCAATACATATAGACAGAGTGGATTAAATCTGTAGGTGAAAGGTTTAGGGAGTAATAGTACCCCTAAGGAACCCAACTGACAATTAGACCGCTCCCTTGTCCAGAGTACTCACAAACTCCTCAATGATTTATGTGGTACATCAATATTTTGGTGTTTCTTTGTACTCATAAATATTTAAAAAAGTGGTCAATATCTATGCTTAGTGGTGAATTCTTTCAAATGGTCAGTCATTAACGGATCGAGATGTGACAACACATCATTAGATAGATAGAAAAAAATCGTTTTCCAGTAAAAAAATTAGCTTAAAGTTAACCAACATTGAATGAATAGTGTTGATGTGCATGAAAAATCAGGTGAGGACATCAACAACATATTACAGGGTTGTTAGGCATATTTACAAAACCTTCCCGTGAATCATCATTTGCAAACTAATCCTTATTTGTCTCAGATTTCAGTGTTCTTTCTTTTAGACTGTTCAGACTTCAGTTCACTTTACCCTTATCTACAAATCGCCTTCTGTTCTCATTCTTTCCTTCTCGATCTTTTGCTGTCAGACGTTTGATATAATATACTACTTATGTGAACATAAGCAGCGTACACCACAGTATGATCGATATATATAGTGAACAGTGATTAGAGAATTTGAAATCATCAATCAATCATTGTTAGACCACCATACGAAACCTGGAAGCACTGGAAGGCCGTCAAGTCCTGGTATGGGACACATTTGCATTGCGCATCCACCACGACTCCTGCACCTCGCAGGATTCGAACCCAAGACCTTCGGTATTGTGCGCGAACGCCTAACCAAAAATGTGTAACTTAACAATCTTCACAACCCCGTAATGCAAATTACTTGTGCTCACTAGTGACTAGCTTCGTGAGGAATCTTCTCCGAGTTCTAGTGGGAAGTTGTGATCAGTGAAGTTCAACCTGTTCAGGTGTAGGCAATGTCTACCGAAGACTGTGTATGAGGTTGCGCAACTCCGTGAATTTGATCAAAGCTAGACATTAACAGCGTTAGATACCGGCCCTGAGGTCCGATGGTTAGGCGTTCGCGCACAATACCGAAGGTCCTGGATTCAAATCATGCGAGGTGCAGGAGTCGTGGATGAGCACTGTTGAGGAGTCCCTTACCAGGATGAAACGGTCGTCCACTTCTTCCAGGTTTCTAATGGTGGTCTAACATTGATCGGTTCATGATTACAAAATGATATGTATATACATCCACTGGATGACAAAAGAACTAATCAAGAAGTGTATGATCAAAAGTATAACATTGTTAATTAAACAAATTGTTAATATAAATATCTGATGATATATACGATTTAGAATGTAGAACAACATAATTTCTAGATGAGATTAAATGAAGAAAAATATTAAGAAGGCTTTTAAAAAGTTGCCATTTTTACCACATATGCGTGACCACGTCAATTTGATATGCTTGAACGATTACGAGTTTACCATAATTGGTAAACGAGAGCGAGGATCGAGGATCTGGCGACATGACAGGTTACTCTAATCCGATTGTCCCAACCCCCCCCCCTTCGATTAAGTAAAAGAAGAACACTTGATATGAACTAGAACCTGTATTCTACAAGCATCCAGAAAGTAGGAGGTCCTACTCCAGAAGAGGCTGAGGATCCGGGTCCGATTCCGAGTCATAAAACGTTACAGATAATGCGTATTTATACAGTTAGGTCGAATAGGAAACAACATTGAAGTCTGTGACATTGATAGTCAGGACGACCGATAGGAATTGACCAATGGAATTAGACTTACACACAATTATCTTAGGCTATTGGATGAATATCCTAACATACACACTCAAGATATTGGGATTCGTTAACAAAATATTACATCGACCTGTTGACCTTAGATAAAAGATAGATCGGTTGATACTGATTGGTCAAAAAGCAGAACAACTGAATGATAAACATTGAATACTACAACAAGCCTATAAACTACCCCACAATCCACATCACCTTATTATTGATGATGTAAAGAGCTTTGTAAGATGTTGAAGCATATGACTAGAACACATGTGATCACTCTATCGACTATTCAACGTAGTTCTTTATTTAAATAAAAAACAGACTAAAAACATGTCAACAAACAATAATGAAATGAATGATCTGACAGTTATATTCACTTAAATCAAGTTGAAAAAACTCGACCAGTATAATATCGTTTAATAGCGAATCAGCAACAATAGATGTAACATTCAAAACATGTGAAAACAATTCAATATCAACAACTCTAATCCAGGGAATGTGTTAGGGAAGTTAGATCCCCAGAACTCGCTTGATAAATATCTTTATTTTGGATTTAATTCATGGGTGGATCATTTGGCCTTGAGATAACATTTCCCACCAGGAAAATCCTTGGCTGTGATTGGTTGCTGTGTATTTCAGTGTGCTATTTTTGTGACTGTCCCAAGGACGTTTCTATGATGTATAAATAAACGCGATTTGTGTGCTTGAATGCATTATGCTTACTGGGTGTTTGTAGAATATACTTTCTACGCTATATCAAAACTTTTCGTTAGTTCGCTTGAATCGGCAGATCAGAGTAGCCTACCTGGACGCTGGTTCATTGTCTCGTTCTCGTTTATCGACTAAGGTGAACCTGTAATAGTTTCAAGCAACCCTAGTGACGATCATAACAAAAGGCAATGAAGCAATGTCAAGGAGATGCAGTCTCATGGTAGCCAGTGACCAATAAATAGGTTCACACTTCATGTGTTCCATGTACATCACACGGTTTGTCATCACCTAGAGGTGGATTTCCCTGTTCCCATCAATCTGGTCCAAGCGTCAGACGTTTGTATTTCGTTCCCTTAATTTCGTTAAAAAACATCTGTACCACGAGAAGACAGTGATTAGGACTTCCTTGGTAGTGGCTATATATATATATATATATATGAGAGCATTTCGAGAGAGCAAGAGAATTCTCCCTACTTTTGGTCGTACCAAGGCATTTCAGGATCACTTTAGCGTAAAACCAGAAGACACAATTTTTAAAAAAAAACCCGTTCAAATCACTCATATCCCCGATTGTTAATCATTTTCCTAAACAGTGGGATGTTATGCGGATAAGTAATCCTTAATCGTCAGATATTGTTCATGGTTATTGACATGTGAATTAACTGGAACTTACAAAATCGGATTATTATTATTATTATTATTATTATTATTATTACACTGAACAAACATTTTTAATTTATTTTCATTGAAACATGTGATATATTAAGAATAGACAAGAAATGAATAATTTTGAAACCATAAATCGATCAATGTTAGACCACCATTAGAAACAGACAGACAGATGCAACATAGAACTTCGTACGTACGTACATCAGTTCATGTTGCCACACCACATCAGCACAGATATATAATTGTCAATTCATATCCAATGGTAGAAGAGGTAGTAAAGGTATTAGAAGTAATCGGAGAGGTTAGGATTAGAAGATATTATTCAAGAAGTATGATTCAGTGAGATAAGTATAGAAAGTCAAAACTAAAGGTGTTGAAGAATCCAGAAGATTAGGATTTGAGAGAACTCAAAGAATGGATGCACCTGTGCCATCACAAACGATTTTGAGCCATGTCGTTCAAGGTCTCTAACCATCGATTATTATCATCTCGCGGATCCCAACCAGGTAGTCGACAATTACCGACATGGCTCAGTCCACTCGTCAATGACTTCATGGATTTCTGCCATGTTTTGGTTTGGCCGCCCCGAACTTTCTTCCAACCTACACCCACACTACAAAACAAAGCTCGTCGAGGCAGTCGGTGGTTGGGCATACGCAACACATGTCCCAACCACCTCAACTGATGAAGTTTCAATAATTCATCTATTGATCTGACATCCTTACCTAGCACCCGATTCCTAATAACAGCGTTGCTCACTCGGGTGTCCCACGATATACGAGCAATGCTTCGAAGACACCTATGATCGAAAACCAATAACCGACAAATATCTTCTACTCTCACTGGCCATGTTTCACAGCCATAAAGTAGGATGGAGAGAACTACTGCGCAGTACACTCGTCCTTTAGTCAGCGAACGGATATCTCGCCTATGCCTACCCGTAACAGCACGAGGGACCAAATTGGTCGAAATCAAATCCTTCCTACACCCACACATACCTCTCTTCTCTCCACAACCATTAGAAACGTGGAAGAACTGGACGGCCGTCTCGTCCTGGTATGGGACTATTGATCAGTGGCAGTGCGCAACCACAACTCCTGTACCTCCGAGGATTCAAACCCAGGACTTCAGGTATTGTACGCGAATGCCTAACAACCTCCGGAGTCGTGGATGCGCACTGTCACTGATCAGTAGTCCCATACCAGGATGAAACGGCCATCTATCAGTGCTTCCAGGTTTCAAATGGAGTGGTCTAACACTGATCGATTCATGGTTTCAAAAATGTGTAACTTAACAATCTTCACAAGCCCGTAAAGAACTGAAAATCATGTTAACATGTGAACATGATAACCCTCTAATTTGAAGACAACTTGTTTCATATAATTTGATGATATAAACACCTTATTAATTGATAATATATATTATATGATAAAACAATATTTCATGACCAAAGTTCTATTGATTATCTACACAATTCCAAATGTTGTTCAGCATGCGAAAAAAAGTTAGATACAAAGGGTCAAACAGACAGACATTAGCCAAATTGATAAACTCAAGCGACTAGACAAAAAATAGATTTCTTTTAATAAAGAATTAGAAGCACACAATTGATTGAATAATATGTAGAGTAAATTTCTGAAGGACAAATGTACAGGTATTTCTCGATTTCAATTTAGCCAGTAGATGGATCTGCGCCATTGCAAACGATTTTGAGACATGTCATTCAAAGTCTCTAAGCATTAGTTACTATTGTCCCCCGCAGATCCCAACCAGGTAGTCTACACTTACTAATATGTCAGTCAGTCAGTCAGATGCAACCGTAGAACTTCGTACGTAAGTACATCAGTTCATGTCGCCATACCACATCAGCACACAGATATAATGGTCAACTCAAACCCAATAGTAGTAGAGGTAGTAAAGGTATTAGAAGTAATCGGAGAGGTTAGGATTACAAGATATTATTCAAGAAGTATGATTCAATGAGAAAAGTTTAGAAAGTCAAAACCAGAGTTGTTGAACAATCCAGAAGATTAGGATTTGAGAGAACACAAAGAATAAATGCACCTGCGACATTCCAAACGATTTTGAGCCATGTCATTCAAGGTCTCTAACCATCGATTATTATCATCTCGCGGACCCCAACCAGGTAGTCGACAATTACCAACATGGCTAAGTCCACTCGTCAATGACTTCATGGATTTCTGCCATGTTTTGGTTTGGCCGCCTCTAGCTTTAGTCCAACCTACTCCTACACCACAAAACAAAGCTCGTCGAGGCAGTCGGTGGTTGGGCATACGCAGCACATGTCCCAACCACCTCAACTGATGAAGTTTCACTACTGCGTCTTTTGATCTGCCATTCTTACCTAGCACCCGATTCCTAATAACAGCGTTGCTCACTCGGGTGTGCCACGATATACGAGCAATGCTTCGAAGACACCTATGATCGAAAACCAGTAACCGATGACTAACTTCTACTCTCACTGGCCATGTTTCACAGCCATAAAATAAGACGGAGAGAACTACTGCGCAGTACACTCGTCCTTTAGTCAGCAAACAGATATCTCGCCTACGCCATAAGTGACGCAGGTTGGCAAAAGCCAACCCAGCCTTCTGTATCCGAGCTGAGATTTCGTCAGTCACCAGGCCATCGGTACTGATGAGACTCCCAAGATAAGTGAAGCGGTCTACGCGTTCGACTACTTCACTCCCTATCACTAGTTCACTCTCTATCACTAGTTCAGGTGCCGATGCAACCCAATCTTGAAAAAACATTTTGTATTCTTAGGGTGAAAACCGCATCCCGAAAATTCTTGCTTTGTTGCTCAGGGTAGTCAGAAGACTCCTCATTTTGTCAGCGTCTTCACCAAGTAGGACAATGTCATCGGCATATTCTAAGTCAATAAGCGAGCCACCTGATAGAAGGTCTACTCCTGAAAATTCAGACGAGGACAATGTTATGTCTAGGAGCATGTCTATGATAAAATTAAACAAGAATGGAGAAAGTGGACACCACTCGAAGTAAAGAATTCCGTTGACAGTTCGCCATAAGCTCTCACTCAACCAGTGGTGTTCGAGTAGAGAGCTTGTATAAGGTTAATGTACTTCTTTGGTACACCTTTCAATGACAGACACTGCCACAGAACCTCCCGACCCACAGAGTCAAATGCCGCTTTTAGGTCCAGGAAGACAACTATTGTAGGACGCCTCAATGTGTGTCTGTGTTCCAGGACCTGTCTGAGTGTGAAGATGTGGTCTATACAGCCACGTCCAGGTCGAAAACCAGACTGGTTTTCTCGAGTTTGCTCTTCACGAGCTTTCGTTAAGCGCCGAAGTATTATCGAGGCCAATATTTTAGATCCTATATTCGTTAGACTTATTCCCCTTTGATTGTCACAAGAAGACTTTTGTCCTTTCTTACAGATTGGGAGAAATATGTCTCAGTTCATTTGTTAGTATTTTCATGCATTTGTGCTATGTTTTGGTCTGCACACCGATATTTCTTTTTCAGCCTACTACTACATCAGACAAAATCGCTCATCCAGTTATTCAGTGGCTGGGCATACATAACACATGTCCCAACCAGCTCAACTGATGAAGAATCACTACTTCATCGATTGATCTGTTATTCTTACCTAGCATTCATTTCTTAACACCAGTATTGTGTACTCGATTGTCCCAGGATATACGAACAATGCTTCGAAGACACCTATGGTCGAATACTGGTAACCTACGAATATCCTCTACTCTTATTGTTCATTTTTCATACCTGTATAGTAGTACGAAGCAAACTGCTGCGCACTAGATTAGTCATTTGGTTAGCAGACGGATATCTCACCTACGCCATAAATGATGAGAGGTGACTAAAACCAGTCGAGCCTTCTATATCCATGTCGAAATTTCGTCAAAAACCAGGACATCCTCACTGATGAGACTCCCAAGATAAGTGGTGCAGTCAACACGCTCAACTACTTCACTTCCGGTGCCATCGCAAGCCAATCATGAAGTAACATTTTACATTTCGAGGGAAGAATTACATCCAAAATGTGCTTGCATTGTTGCTTAAGGTGGTCAGAAGACTCTGCATTATGTCAGCGTCTTCAACAAACAGAATGATGTTATCTGCATATTTTAGGTCATTAAGTTGATATCCTTGTAGAAGGTAAACCAGTGAAAAGTCAGACGATGAAAGTGTCATCTGTAAAATCATGTCAGTGACAAAGTTAAGTAAGAATGGAAAATGTGGACAGACCTGATGAACACCACTCGAGGTAATAAACGACGATGACGGTTCGCCATAAGCTCTCACTAGACCAGTAGTGTTCGAGTAGAGAGCCTGTGTAAGATTTTTGCACTACTTTGTTACATCTTACAATGACAGACACTACCGCAGAACTTCACGATCCGCAGAGCTAAACGCCGCCTTAAGATCAAGTAATACAACTGTCGTCCAACATCGGAGTATGTGTCTATATTATAAGGCCTGCGGAAATGTGAATATTTGGTCTATACATCCACGTTCAGGTTGAAACAACCCTGGTTTTCTTGAGTCTGCTCATTGCAAGCTATAGTTAGCTGTATTGGTTAAACTGATTACTTTGTGGTCGGCACAAGATGACTTTTTCCTTCCTTATAGATTGAGAGGCGCAGTGATTGAGACCAGTTAGATGGGATTACGTCCAGTTCCCAGATCTCAGTCAATCTAACTGCTAGAACTGAACCCCATCTTAGGAGATTGCCTAGTTATCATTCAGTTTCGCTTAATCTACTTACTTCGTCATCAAAATTACCAGCTATTATTATTATTATTATTATTATTATTATTATTATTATTATATCAGAACGATTTGCTCTTTGAGGGTTGGAAAGCTTACTATAAAATTTACATTTTACCTGTTGGGGATGTTAGATCCCCAGAACTCGCTTGATAAATGCCTTATTTTGGAGTTCACGTTTGCCAGCATGGGCTGATCAGTTGACCTTGAGATTTCATTTCCCACCAGGAAAATCCATGGCTGTGATTGGCTGCTGTGTATTTTAGTGTGTTATTTTCGTAACTACCCCGAGGACATTTCTATGATGTATAAATAAACGAGAGTTGTGTGCTTGATTGTATTGTGATTGCTGGGTGTTTGTAGAATATACTTTCTACTCTAACAAAGCCCTCTGTCTTCAGCTTGGGATTCAAAGTAGCCTATCTGGTAATTGTCTCGTTCGCGTTTATCGACTAAGGTGAACTCGTAATAGCTTCAAGTGTACCTAGTGACGAACATAACATTACCTTATCTGAGCTGCAATCAGTAGGCAGAGATTACTAAGAGCCAACGGCGTGTCCCTATTTTTACTGGTTCTTACTGTCACCCTTATTCGTACAGGGCACAAGTAGCTATCTAATGGAATCGAGTTTAACTGAACTATGATGTGAAATCATGTTAGTTATATGTATGACATGAAGTTTAATAGATTAATTAAGTAAATAAGCATTTTTCTACACATTTTTAAAATCATCAATCAATCATTGTTAGACCACCACCATTAGAAACCTGGAAGCACTGAAAGACGGCTGTTTCGTCCTGGTATGGGACTGTGGTGCGAGCTACTTATAAGTAGTATATGACGCGAATGTGTCTGGTAGCAGAACATGGGGGAAGATCAAGAAAGGAAGAGTGGGAACACAATGGAATTTGTATGAAACGCATGAATAGTGAAATGTCAGACAATGGATTGAAGATTTGCAAATTAACGGTTACGATATGGTTTTAATATTTTACTGAGTAACTCTGTAATTTTCGTTAAATACAACTTGGTTGTCCTCACCTGTGTTCTCGTTCACTACAGGACTACTCGTCAGAAGTACGCATCCACAACTCTTTCACCTTACGGTCATTCGAACCCGGGACCTTTGGTCTTTCGCTTACTAATGACTAGATTCATGAGGAAATTCTCGGAGTTCAAGTGAGAGAAGACGTGACCAGTAGAGTTGAACCCTGACGGGTTTAGGCAGTAACTACCAAAGGCGAATGGATGAGGTCGCGCAAAATCCCTAGATCAATCAAAGTTAGACATTCATTCCGTTGAACGCCAGCCCAGTGGTCCAGAGGTTAGGCGTTCGTGCGCAAGACCGAAGGTCCTGGGTTCGAATGACTGCGTGGTGCAGGAGTCGTGGATGCACACCAACACTGATGAGTAGTCCCATACACCAGGACGAAACAGCCGTCTTTCAGTGCTTCTTCCAGGTTTCGAATGGCGGTGGTCTAACAATGATTTTAAAGAAATGTGTGTAAAAAATACACTAATCCCCCTCATATCTCTCATTGAAAAATCAACCATTTTGTAGTGAACTAATAAGCGAGGGTTTGACTGACTGATTGATTTATTTGTAACCATGAATCGATCAATGTTAGACCACCACCATTAGAAACCTGGAAGCACTGAATGACGGTCGTTTCGTCCTGGGATGGGACTCATCAATGGCAGTGTACATCCACGACTCCTGCACCCCACAGGATCCGAACCCAGGACCTTAGGTAATGTGCGCGAATGCCCTAACCGTTAGACCACTGAACCGGTATCTGACGGTGTTAATGTCTAACTTGATTGATTGTTTGTTCATGTTTTTTCGCACAAATCTCATTGACACCAGATAATAATAATAATAATAATAATCTTCAAATAAAAACAATCTTTAATCAATACACGAAAGAAGAAAACGGAGAAACAAATATCACACATACCTTTGGGACAGTTTGTAAATATTGTCCAATCACAGTGATTACAAGTAGAATAATACAACAAGAAATTAGTGAAGCAACCTGTTGTTGTGTTTTTCAATAGAAAAATTTGAAAAATCACGAAAATGGATATTGAAAACACAGAAAACAAAGTGAATATTTCATTCGGCATAGAAAACAAATTTAATAAAACCTTCACATTGAATCAACAAATAGATTGATTCCTTACTGTCTCTGTCTCTGTGTGAGTGTGTGTGTGTGTGTGTGTGTGCAGAGTAAGTAGTAATCAATGACGACACACATGTATGTGTGTTAGTTAACCTAGACCTGAGTGCTGATCGGATTATACTTTTTTTGCATTACGGGGTTGTGAAGATTGTTAAGGTACACATTTTTGAAACCATGAATCGACCAATGTAAGTTAGACCACCATTAGAAACCTGGAAGCACTGAAATACGGCTGTTTCGTCTTGGTATGGGACTCCTCAGTGGCAGTGCGCATCCACGACTCCTGCATCCCCCAGGATTCGAACCCAGGACCTTCGGTATTGTGCACGAACGCCCTAACCGTTAGACCACTAAGCCGATATCCAACGGTGTTAATGTCTAACTTGATCAAATTCACGGAGTTGCGCAACCTCATAAACAGTCTTCGGTAGACACTGCCTACACCCGAACAGGTTGAACTTCACTGGTCACGTGCTTACCACTAGTGTACTAGTTGAAATGATTTCATTTATAAATCATGTACTAACTAGATTGTGGTGCTCAAGAATTCCATGCTTGAGTTATGTTCGATTGTAGATTAGCGGCGGGATAACATACTCGCCGTGCTAGTGGAACAAGCATAATGTCACTGTCAACTACATAGCCGCTTGATGTTAACATTGAAGTCACAAGACAAGATAATAAGACTAGTCAGTCAGTCAGTTGCAACGTAGAACTTCGTACGTATGTACATAAGTTCAGGTTGCCATACCACATTAGCACAGAGACGCAAATGTCAAATCAAATCCCATAGTGATAAAGATAGTAGAGGTATTAATGGTAATGAAGAAGACTAGGGTTTGAAGATATTATTATTCAAGAAGTATAATTCAGTGAGATAAGGTTAGAAAGACAAAGGTATAGATGCTGACGAATCCAGAAGATTAGGATTTGAGAGAGCTCAAAGAATGGATGCACTTGTGCCATTGCAAACGATTTTGAGCCATGTCATTCAAGGAATCTAACCATTCGTGACTTTCGTCTCGTGGACAACAACCAGGTAGTCTACATCTGCCAACATGACTCAGTCCACTAGTCAGTGACTTCATGGATTTCAGCTATGTTTTGCTCTGGCCGCACCTAGGTTTCTTCTAACCTACTCCTACACCACTAAACATAGCTCGTCGAGGCAGTCGGTGGTTGGGCATTCGTAACACATGTCCCAACCACCTCAACTGATGAAGTTTCAATAATTCATCTACTGATCTGCCATCCTTACCTAGCACCCGTTTCCTAACAACAGCATTGCTTACTCGGTTGTCCCACGGTAAACGAGCAATGCTTCTTAAACATCTATGATTGAATACTAGTAACCTACGAACATCTTCTACTCTTAACGGCCATGGTTCACAGCCATATACGAGAACGGAGCGAACTGCTGTGCATTACACCCGTCCTTTGGTCAGCGAACGGATATCACGACTACGCCATAAGTGATGCAGGTTGGCAAAAGCCAATCGAGCTTTCCGTATCTGTGCTGAGATTTCGTCAGTCACCAGGCCATCGGCACCGATGAGACTCCCCAGATAAGTGAAGTGATCAACACGGTCGACTAAGGTTATTAAGAATAATAATTTGTTACGAAACTCGAAAAATTGAACATTTTTGATAAACCCATCAAAAATATTATTCTCATTCCCTCCCTCCCACTCTTTGATAAGCATCAATCACCCTTATGAATGCTAATCCTATTATGTAACAATGACGGAAATACAAGCCTCAGCATTCACAAGGTAGAAAGAAAGCTATATTTTGAAGTACAACACTGTCAGCTGCAACTAAATAATTCTTGATGGAGGAGCTTTAACAGAACTAGAAAGCTATACATCATCATCATTGATCTACTTAAAGGAGGACTTGATGCGCAGATGTTAAGGCAAAAATTAACAAAGCAAGGATAGCATTCCTATTGTTGAAATATATATCTGGGAATTCAAGAGAAAAGTTAGAATTCTCCTCAATAATATGTGAAGTACTAATTTTCCCTCAAGTTTGTCGACA
>OX103973.1:0-53559 GCA_944470395.2 Schistosoma turkestanicum | reverse complement strand
GTAAATGATAAGTAATCCAAAGGTTCTTCTTCCAGTTATTGTTTTGAGATTGTAAGCAATAAAAATTCCAAGGGATTCTTCCTCCTTTTATTATTTTGAACTGTTGACGTGGCAAAAAATCCAAAAGTTCCTCTCCAAAATATCGTTTTGAACTATAATGGATTTTCTACTCTTGCAGTTCACTCCGGCTCGAAAAGTGTAGGTTCATACGCGTTCACCCAGTCAGAGACCAACAACACGATAATTCTGGGAGAAAACAGTTCAAAACGATATTACACCTTCGAGTTTCCAATTACCACACTGGGTTCCGTTTCTGGAAGAATAAATGCTTCTAGTCCGTTACTGCTAGGGTATCAAATCCAAAAATGGCTGTAGCCATATTGAATATCAAATTTAAACAACATATGTACAGTTCAGAAGCAAACATAAAAACTTCAATATAAGTACAAGATATAGAAATAATAAGAATATACAATGATAAAATCTCAAAATGGAATCAAATAAAGTACCCAGATGTCAACAGAAAGAGTCAGTAATATCATAACACAAATATATATACATGGAGGGATTTTCCAAAAACAAAACATTCAAAATAGATTCTACATACAGTGAAGATGCATTAACGTACGTCAATAAACATACTGTGTGCTCAGTTTGGACAATTTTAGATAAAATTACAAGAGTCCTAATTAAAGTCAGATGCAAAATATATCCAAAAAGCAAATAAATAACGACGTTGTCCAATGAAAAACTATAGAGGTATTTTGACAGTATTTTTTCCGTTATATCGATCATATAGGATGACTCAACCAATCGGGAAGAATCACTTTGACTTCTCACAGAGCTGAATATATCCATTAGCTTTGAAGGTCAATTCAAATTTGGAACATAGAATAAGATGGCAAAACGGCTCAATAGTCCGACAAAGAAATTGTGAGAAACATTTTCAGGTTCTTATGAAACACTGGGAATGATAAAAATTTGAATTTATCACAAAACAGTTTAAAAACTAGAACTTCTGCCAAAATGATTTGGGTCGATGTTCGCTATATGTGTTTCGGGTTACTTAAGATCACATAATCAGGATTCATTCAAAAGAGATTTGAAAGTCATTGACGATTTTTTATGTATGGTGATATTTGTCGTTTGAAAGGGAACTGAAATATCAAAATTCCTTGTTGTCAGAAATAAACAAGGACTTAGGTCAATAGTTGTTCACCAATGAAGTTGATACACCGATTGATATTGCCATGTTTGTACGTAAAATTATTGATTAGAATGCAAAGCTGATGTATTTTAATTGCATTTAGGATTATATTTCTTAATAATTTTAGAATCAGTGGCAGAACTGTGAATTTGGGGATGTTGTATGAATACATATTTCAATATAATCCTACCTTTTCTACGTTTTGTTGTGACACTCTTTGCATACGTATATAGCAGCAGATGATCAAGCGTGTCTGCGAGATTTACGAAAAGCACAAAAGTATTTTTTATCTACTTAAAAACCCCATGTTATCAGACACAAAGCTGTTAAATACTGTGTTCGTGTTTCAAGGCACTCCATATTTGATCGATTGCAAACCAACAGCTTTGATGATTTTAATTGTGAGCAGCGAAATTTTTTTGGTCTAGTTAAATTTATGGTTTTAATCGTTACTACGCAATGAAACAGTTGCTTTCTATGTACCTACGTTAATTTAATTAAAAGTGACACAAAAGGTATTGTTTTTGCTTAAATGTAGTTTTGCGCATAAATTTTACTGTCTGTTGGTTTCTGGTTGGTTTGTTTTACTGAAGTGAGAACTGTGAGATGAGTGGGGACTTAACACCTTTTCTTTAGGTTGTCAGTGTTTGGTCCTTGGGGACTTTAATGCATCTTCAGCAAATTTTCGGAAGATCCTTTCGAATAAAATCTAGTCAACCCGATATTAGACCTGCCTAGTGTAACATTTGAAAGAATAAGTCAGGCAGGACTCGGAATTCAAGTCATGGTTATCAGTTCTTACATTGACTCATTATGAGGATGACGTCTCAAACCTCGAATGTTGCCACCAAAAAGTAAGAATTGCCGAGCAGTTCTAGTCTTTGATTTCCATAACGTTATCCACAACGAGACGGTAGCCCTGGCCAGAGCCGACGTTCGGGAAGCATACACACAGAAATTAAACACTTATTATCCTTAGTATATTGACTCAGGTAAGTCCCTGGAGTCTGGTGAAATTCATTCAAGACTTCTCAAGGAGATAGCAAATTTAATCGCAAAACATTCGTATGGGTTTGTTTCAGTGCCTAGACGGAAACCAGATTCTTTATGAGAAACAGCACGGCTTCAAACATGCTATTCATGTCTCACAAGCCGTTAGCAGCCTGTCAGAGTTGGAGCGCTGTTAAAAGTTACCCACAGAGACAGACTCACTGACATTAAAAAGGCTTTTGATAAAGACCCTTAAAACCCGCCTTCATTTAAGTTGAATGATACCGGTAATGACGGTAACTTAAACGAATTAAAGGGTTTCTAGTCAGACTAAAACGAGAGTACGGGTTTGCTCTAAGTTGCCTAGCTGGGAAACTGCATAGCGAAGCTCCTTGAGGCACAGTTTTGGGGCCAGTGTTATTCTTCCTGTGTGTAAATTACCTCTCCAGTCTCTTGTGCTCATCGGTTTTGTAAAACGTTGACGACATTATGATATGGAGAGGTAGCAAATGGAGGTGAAAGTACTCCGTTTTAACGTGACCTACAGAAATAATGTGGATTGTCGGGAATATTGAAGTCGCCGATAAAAATTTGCATGTTAATCATGATGCACGGTGGTCACCAAGGTCACCTAATACTAGGAACCGTACCAAAAGAACAAGAATCAAGCACAAAGAAGCCAGTAGGCTGATACTAGCTCGTGAAAGAGATATTGTATACTGAAGGTACTAATATGTACATAGTGAATAGTACTGAGCAACTTGTTATCTAGATGAACATTGACCTAAGTGCCATAAATAGCCAGGACTTGAACACTACTGCGCGCTACTGTGCGTTAGCCTCCAAAGGTTTTAGAACTGTGATGTCGAAAAGCCTTCAGTCATAACTATGCTAAAAGCTAAAAGACGGTGAGCTGTTGGAAAAAGCTCATTAAACCGCAACCAAGTTGGTTCTCGGAACCACAAGGTGACCGTATAAAGAGTGACTGTCTACGCTGAACCAATTCCGATTGCCATATATAAGGACTATACATAACTACAGATTTTAAATTACCGATTTATAAATTTGCCAAAACACTGAATTTATGCGGACACTATATAAAGTTTGTAAACCCAGAACCGATTTCGTGTCAGCTGAAAACCTACTTCAGATGAAAGCTTCTCCTATTCCTTTCACAACCTTTTGAACAGCTTGGATTTTACTATCGGACACCTAACTTCTGCACGTGAATTAAGCTCTGTCCGCTGACGCGTTTCAAAGAAAAACATATCAGTACAGAGACCGAAGTTGCTAAGATAAAAAGAAGTCACTCAATCCGCTGTCCTTTCTAGAGAAAAACTGATGTGGTGAGGGTTTGTTAATCGAAATTTATCACACACATGCCCATCTAGCTCATAATCTGATAAGACTAAAGATTTAAGAATGAGATTCTCCCATCTCACCTCATGAAAGGCTTATCATCAACCGAGAAGGTGTTTTTTCTAGACCATCTATTCCTTAGTGTATCTTGGATTGGGTATTGAATAAATATATTAAATAGTTAAGAAAGGCGCTTCTTACAAAACGTTCTGGGGGCACTATTTTCAATCTGCGATTTGTGATCATATTATAACTCTAATGTGTTCGGAGGAAAAGGAGATGGTATGAGCTTCGTTTAAATGACCTTTCTTAAGTGCCCTCTATGTATGGAACCGATGGAGGCGGACGACATCTCGTTTTACCCATGTGATTGTCGTTACCAAGTAAATAAATGTTTTCCCATTTTAAGTGATAGGTATGTCGGTTCTGTTGGGCTAAGATCATTAACGAAGAAAATGGGCTTTGCCCGGCTTGCCGAAAGGTAGGTTCTGACAGTTTATACAACATAGTTCAGGAATATAATTCAGAGAAACCGGCTTCCTATAAACCTATTTCAGAAGCTGAGTAAGTAATGCGTCTGAAATTTACTCCTATCTTAGGGAGTCCCGTTGCAGATCAAGCAGAAGGCGCAAAGATTACATCAAGAAAACGAAGCTAAATCCGGAAATGCTCAAAATCCTCCCAGAGTTAAGGTAGTAAATATTTAAATTATGATATTGTTGGCTAGGGTCGTACAGCCAAATCTCATATTTGTTGTCGGTTTACCTACATGGATCTCAAAGGATAAGGATATACTTAAAGGACAGGATTATTTTGGTCGGTATGGAAAAATATTTAAAGTAGAAGTTAACCAAAACCAAACTTTCGGTGGACCACAGGTATGTTTGAAGAGCAGTGCTGACTGCGCCCCAAGCTTGTGCTATGGAAATGTTCTTCACGTTACTTACATCTTGTCTTTCCCCACTCTCTTCAGGGTCAACCAAGTTTTAGTGCATATATAACATATTACCGAGCCGAAGATGCTATGCGTTCCATAAAAGATCTTAATCAGAGCACCTTACATGGGAGACCGATCCGCGTATCACTTGGAACCACGAAGTACTGTAGCCAGTTTTTGAGGGGTACGAAATGTACCAAGCACGTAAGTTCCATAGTTATTAGTCTGATAGTGTAAATAAAAGTCATTCCTACTCTTTGAAGTACGGTATTGCGTCAATAATTGTATATGTAACTGTTATTTAATTTCATATAACTAGGTTATATTAGTTCAAATCCGAAACGAAAAATTAACTATCTGTTTCCTCTCGTATGGTTCAAAAACCTAAAGTTCTTTCAGTGAACCGCTTATGAATAACGAATAGTTTTAAACTAATGTACCGACTTTATTAAGTTAATACTTTGTGTCGTTTGTTTATCGCATTAATCCTTATCGTGTGTCCGACCGAATTATGGAAACTAAACAAAATATTGTTTAGTTTTTGAAGCAGC
This sequence comes from Schistosoma turkestanicum, assembly GCA_944470395.2. Classification (NCBI taxonomy): domain Eukaryota; kingdom Metazoa; phylum Platyhelminthes; class Trematoda; order Strigeidida; family Schistosomatidae; genus Schistosoma; species Schistosoma turkestanicum. The sequence goes on along the minus strand of OX103973.1, from coordinate 48,515 downwards.
TATCTCCATATATATATTTTATTTGATTTGAGATAGGAAATTGTCGAAGTTTCAGTAAACTTATCGAATTTACTTCTAAAAAATCCTATGCTTACTGTGAGGGTGCCGAATTTGAACCTTTTCATTCATTTGGAAACATTGGAAATTTGTCGTATAGAAAAATACTGCATTCTTGATTGACACTTGATATTCCAAACAACTTTTCTAGTCCTTAAAATGTGCGATACTACCTGTTGTATTCAACCACCTTGATAATAGCGGGATTGTTTATCATGATGACCCGTATGAGCTATATTTGCTTAAGTATATGTTCCTTTAGATCCTACCATGCCAGACAGGTTGATTGGAAAACGGTAAGACTAAAAGCAGCAACCTAAGGTCTGAGGGCAAAGTCTCACTGCTGACTGTAATGAGGTATGACAGTGGTAAGGTGTTTTCCTGGGACAGCCATCATCTGTAGCGGCACTGCTTTCTCACAAGGGTAGGGGTTCTTAAAGGTCGATCATAATGTCACACCTCACATTTCTATCTCCGACGGTAAGGTCTTTCGAAGACCGGAGTTAACACGTTAAAAACTCGCGCATGACCGGCCTCAGGCAGTTGTCCCTTGGGCTCTGCGGTCACGCTCCCATGTCGCGAAGATCAACCCTAACCGAACTTCCTTTTAAAGTCCCTCAAGAAATACTCTTCCACTATGTGATCGGCCTGGAAGTGACAACCACTCCGATAACCCTAACAGCACCCCATGTCAACTTGCTCACGATCAAACCCTTCACTCATCTCTTAATAACTCTTATATCTACGACTAACCCTTTTTGTATACTTTTATCACCACTCGCCTCCAATGCTAACGGTTTGAGTGCACGAAATAGTTTCCTGAAATCACAATCCGAACTGCATGTTGAATCCTTTAATGTTCAGACCTTGTCTGAAAAAGGATAACAGACATCTGTAGCTAGGACTGGAACCTGGTGTCATCGATGTATGCTACGCTTCCGAAATGCACATACATGGTTCGAGTACAAGCATTCGCTTGACCTCAGTTTGTCAACTTAAAAATCCCATGCGACTTACGCTTTGTGTATCTGGAAGCCCTGCTGTTGCTACCCGTGGACTCGCTGGTGTAAGTATAGCATTGAGTTCTAAAGCAGAACTGGCCCTCTGAGACTGGATTCCATCAGATAGTTGGTTGTGTGTTATCCGACTAAGTGGGATAATAAGAACTCGGAAATATAGAGATACTTACTATTTGAATAGAGAAATAAGAAGACATATTTTGTGAGATAGTACCATTTCGTGCTTTCTCGTCAGTCACATACAAGCAACATGTTATTTGTGTAAATACAGTTTTGAAGATAAGGTCAAAATTTCTTATTTAGCACGACATTCACTCACTAAAACCATGGTAAACAAAGGTCAACATACAGTTGTTTTTGAACACATAAAGTTGGACTTTTCCGACCAATCAAGATAGCTTCGAGTAGTTTCAGTGTGTGTTTATTCGTTGTCTCTACCTGCTCTCCGACTGCTTCAGATGAGGTAAAAGATGAATTTTACGAAAGCTTTCCAACCTCCTTCAAAAGCTGGGCTCTCTGATATTGTAATGGCGGCTGGTGATTTTAATGCCAAAGTTATTAGACAGCGAAACTGAAAGATACATTGGTGGATCTTATGGTGTCGTGGCTCATCGAACAGATAATGGTGGCTGTCTGTTGCATCTATGTCGAGATAACCTCCTACTTCTGGCAAACACCAACTTTAAGCATAAGAAAAGACGTCCTTTGCCATTGCGACTCCGGAAATCAACTAAATGCCAGACCCCACTAGAATACATCGCTATCAGCTAGCGATTAAGGGGTTTGATAGAAGACTGTCTCGCATTATCGGACACATGTTTAGACTCTAGTACAAGAACGCATTTGTCTGCGGTCTGCTGGGTGTAAAAAAAGACAGCAAGAAAACCGCTTAGAGTTCTAGTTAGCAATTTCAAAGCCAACAGTATATTTCAGGAGCAACTGGAAAAACAGTTAGGCAGTCATGTAAGTGATTCTCACTCCAAGGTAGCTTGCAATGATATTCAAATATAGCGCAGCATAATCTACCAGTAAGGTAAACCATAAGGTTAGGTAGGGACAGTGGATTTTCACTAGCATCCACTTAATTGATAGACTTCCGGAAACTCATTTCATCTGGCTCTAAACCCAAATCGGTAACAGTGAATGAAATCGATGTGATAATTGACAAGGAGTCCAAGTAGTTGTTTTAGCATAGTTAGTGACGAAGACTATATATACATTAAGAATATAGTGAAAGTCAATTTCTCATTTTTCTTCAACATTATCTGAATAATCTATACAGGAGGTATAAATCATCCATTAAAACTAATTGGCTCTTCATCTTTTCTAAAATGTATAACTGTATGAAGAAGAAAATTATCTCAGAAATATTTACCATTACCAAAAAAAATTGTTGGTTATGATTACGTTTATCAGATGTTGCCCGACCGTAGCTGCTACCTTGACGTGGTGGTCGGGCTTGCCTATCGTGATGACCCAACCGAGCTATATTGGCTGGAACATATGTTCCTGTAGGTTCTACCATGCCAGGCAGGTTGATTGGAGAACGATGAGACTGAAAGCAGCTACTCGAGGTCTGAGGGCGAAGTCGTACTGCTGACTGTAGAGGGGTGTGACAGCAGTAAGGTGTTTCCCTCGGACAACCAGCATCTGCAGCGATGCTGCCTTCTCACAAGGAAGGAAGGGGGGGTTAGAAAAGGTCGACCGTAGAAATGACACACCTCACCCTATCTCACAGATTCTCGTCTCCGGTTGTAAGGGTGCCCACTAAGGGCTTTTAAGAGCGGAGCTAACACTCAAAAAACCTTTCATAAAAAGGCCGTGCGTGACCGGCCTCAAGCAGTTGTCCTTTGGACTCTGCAATCACGCTCTCAGGTCGTTCAGACCAACACTAATCTATCTTCCTTTTCAAGTTCCTCAAGAAACAACCTTTCACGGTGTGGGCAGCCGAGAAGTGACAACCGCCCTTATACCCGTAACAGCACGAGAGACCAAAATTGGTCGAAATCAAATCCTTCCTTCCTGACTGACTTATTAGATGTTGAATATTTTTTATTCTATTTTTCTGTGTAACTTATTTTTATCATTTGTCACATTGTACTTAAATTAGGACTAGTTCGTCAGAATCACGTTTGATTTATGTATTATTTTGATGTTTTTTTTTTCACAAACAATTGTCGTTTTGTTTGTTTTTGTTTCAAGGAATGTATGTACTTACATGAGTTGGGTGATTCAGCGGCTAGTTTTACTAAAGAAGAAATGCAAGCTGGAAAACATACTGAATACATGAATAAGCTGTTGCAAGATTTCTGTCAGTCTAAATCATATTCAATTGATTCACAAAAAGAAGAATCAACAACAGATTCGTCTTTCGTCTCAAGTCCCAATGATGGTTCTTCAGTACCACCACCACCACCACCACCTCATACCAGTGAATCAAGCAGTAGTTATTCAAATGGACGTAATAATCGATCCAAATTCGACGATACAACCATGATGTCTGTGGACAACTCGAGTTTACAAGTTTCAGATCGATGTAGTAGTAGTAGTAGTACACAGTGTAACCAATCGAGTGTAGTATCCCTTAGAGAGGTTCGTAAATTAAGACATAATACTGATAAAGATCATTCAAATACTGCTTCAGTTCCCGGTGCTTCATTAACTGATAAATCTAAATCAAATTATAATAATTCTAGTAAACCAACTAGTTGGAATCATTCATCCTCAATGTCATCATCATCATCAGATTATTCAACTAGTCGAAGGCTGGGAAAAAACTCATATGGTACTTTTCATTTTAAGAATTCCTCCGACACTGCAAACACAGATAAATCATATTCAGAAGGAATTAAATCCACTTATGTCCGGCATCATGATTCTACACAGAATCGAATTTTACTGCCCCGATCTATCGCATCTAATCAAGTATCCAATCGTACTGAGCCTAGTTGTACCAACAATAATGGTGGCTGTCATCGTACATGGTGTCGTCCTAATTCAGAAACTTCATTAAATATGCAACCAATACTAGGAGATGAACCAGCAGATATTGATTTTGATCCTTTTCGAGAATCTCAACAAGGTTTAGCTGAACTTCTAGCTGCTGAAGTTGCACGTCTTAATGTATCTGATTCACTGTCCGATCATCATGTTTGTTTAACCAATGGATCGTCGGTTGGTATTTCACATTGTCCAAATGAATTACAATCTTCAAATTCAGATACTACTAGGTTTGCTCAAGCTAATTTAAGTGCAAATTCAGCACAAACTGAAAAATTACATTCTTGGTATTCTAATACAGTAGTAGTATCACATCATAGAAATAATCATATTGATTCGAACAAATTATCTAACGTGAGTTCAAATAATTTTACTAGTGTTTATCCTCCACCGGGTTTTGAAGAAGCTGTTGTACAATGTTATGATCAGTCTTCCGATAATCAATTTTTAACATCTACTAAAACTGATGTATTGAACTCCAATTATTCAGAATTATCCTATTCATGTCCTGAAAGCTTTGGATATAACAACAACAACAACAACAACAACGATATACATAGCACAAACGGATCCTTATTACAACCGTGTACTTTTCCTTGTAGTCTTCCACCTACAGATTCTACAGAAAAATTAATGACAAATTCTTTGTCATCATATGATGATTGGATACGAGCTAAACGTGTATCTGATCATCATAATGCTATCTATTCAGACACTTTGTTTTCATCCATTCCTACTATCCTACCAGATATTAGTAGTAGCTCATTATCATTAAAACAAGATGATTCAACTTCACATTTATCTAGTCAATTTATGACCAACATATTCAATGCTGTTTTTAATTCCCAATCAAGTATGAATAATACTAATGAATTAAATGGAATAGTCTATGACAAGTCATCAGTAAAAACTTCTTCTACTTCTTCTTCTATGTTTGATCTCAGTCAATTGGTTAATCATTTATATCATCAGTCATCTGGGTTTTCAAATGTTAATACCCATAGTCCTTCTAATCATTGGTCTACTAGAGTCAATATACCATTTGGTTATAATACACATAATGAGGTTTTAGATGCTTCTATTTATTCAAGTTCGTTAGTAGTGCCTATCTCTTCGAATACATTGAATTTTGGAAAATATGTTGGATCTAATAAAATGAGTTCTTTTCCTACTACTACTACTACTACTAATACTACTAATACTACTAGCAATGATTATCAACAACATCAGAAAATCCCGTTTAGCACAGTAAGTATTCTTATGTAATTGATTGATAATATTTTTTTTTAAAAAAAATCTTTAGACACTTACTTCTAAGTAGTAGTAGTAGTATATCTAGATGAATCTAAAAATGTCATCATTAAAATGACTTGTATAGGAGATGAATAGCTTTTGTACTCTTTGTTAATTGTTCGGCACCTGAACTAGTGATAGGGAGTAGTGAAGTAGTCGAACGTGTAGACCGCTTCACTTATCTTGGGAGTCTCATCAGTAATGCTGATGGCCTGGTGACTGACGAAATCTCAGCTCGGATATAGAAGGCTCGATTGGCTTTTGCCAACCTGCGTCACTTACGGCGTAGGCGAGATATCTGTTTACTGACTAAAGGACGAGTGTACTGTGCAGTAGTTCACTCGGTCTTACCTTATGGCTGTGAAACATGGCCGGTGACAGTAGAGGATATTCGTCGGCTACTACTGGTTTTCGATCATAGGTGTCTTCGAAGCATTGCTCGTATATCCTGGGACACTCGAGTGAGCAACGCTGGTTTTAGGAAACGGGTGCTAGGTAAGAATGGCAGATCGATTGATGAAGTACTGAAACTTCATCAGTTAAGGTGGTTGGGACATGTGTTGCGTATGTCTAACCACCGACTGCTTCGACGAGCTTTGTTTTGTGTAGGAGGAGTAGGTTGGAAGAAAACTAGGGGCGGCCAAACCAAAACATGGCAGAAATCCATGAAGTCATTGACGAGTGGACTTAGCCATGTCGGTAATTGTCGACTACTTGGTTGGGGTACGCGAGATGATAATAATCGATGGTTAGAGACGTTGAATGACATGGCTCAAAATCGTTCGCAATGGTGCCGGTGCATTTATTGTTTGTGTTCTCTCAAATCCTAATCTTCTGGATTCTTCAACCCCTCTAGTATTGACTTTCTAAACTTTTCTCACTGAATCATACTTCTTGAATAATATCTTCTAATCCTAACCTCTCCGATTACTTCTAATACCTTTACTACCTCTTCTACTATTGGATTTGAATTGACAATTACATCTGTGTGCTGATGTGGTATGGCAACATGAACTGACGTACATACGTACAAAGTTCTACGTTGCATCTGACTGACTGACTGAACAGCTTTTTTACTTTGTTAATTGTTTGAAAATATTATAAATAGATTTTAGTCAAAAATGTTGGAAATACGTACAAAATATATCTTCATTAGTCTACGAATATGCTTTATTGATGAATCTCTGGCAATTTAGATTCGAAACCACTTATCAATTATTATTTTAGAACGAATTATGTTTCTATGCGGTTTTGTAGATTTCATTGAATGTTCTCAATTGTTTAGTCAAAGGTCAGTCTCTTTTGACATTGTCATCATCTTGTCAGTAGTTTCTTTTGATTTCCATAGTCACAACAGGTTTGTGCAAAGGTTACTAGTTAGAAAATACCCGGTATAGTTCGCTCAATTATCGATTTGAACACTGTTCAATGTCTTTAATTGTTCAATGATAAACTTGAATAAAACAATCTTCACAAAACAAAACAAAACAATTTATACTTTTTTGAAAGCTGAATAGGTAAAACAACTAGTGTGGTATATGTTTCGTGTAAAAGAAAAAAAAAACTGGGTGTTAATCATTATTTTTATTGGACTAATTGTTACTTTCACACTTTATGATCAAAGAATAGGAAACAGCAGTAAAGTTGAGTTGTTGTCTGAGTAAGAAATGGTACTTTTTTTTCTCTTTCGTATAAATCAATTATAAAGATCAATACTAACTAGCTTATGCTATTCGTCACTCTCTTTATCTATGCAGTCAGTCAGTTGCAACGTAGAACTTCGTACGTATGTACATCAGTTCATGTTGCCATACCACATTAACACAGACACGCAAATGTCAAATCAAATCCTATAGTGATAAAGATAGTAGAGGTATTAATGTTGATAAAGAAGACAAGGATTTGAAGATATTATTTAAGAAGTATAATTCAGTGAGATAAGGTTAGAAAGACAAAGGTAGATGTGCTGACGAATCCAGAAGATTAGGATTTAAGAGAGCTCAAAGAATGGATGCACTTGCGTCATTGCAAACGATTTTGAGCCATGTCGTTCAAGGTCTCTCTCTAACCATTGGTGACTTTCGTCTCGTGGACCCCAACCAGGTAGCCTACATCTACCGACATGACTCAGTCCACTTGTCAGTGACTTCATGGATTTGTGTCATGTTTTGGTCCGGCCGCCCCTAACTTTCTTCCAACCTACTCCCACGCCACAGTCGGTGGTTAGCAATACGTAACATATGTCCCAACTACCTCAACTGATGAAGTTTCACTACTTCATCTATTGATCTGTCATCCTTACCTAGCACCAGTTTCCTAACGACAGCATTGCGTACTCGGTCGTCCCACGATATACGAGCAATGCTTCTTAAACATCTATGATCGAATACTAGTAACCTACGAACATCTACTCTTAACGGCCATGTTTCACATCCCTATAGTAGAACGGAGCGAACTGCTGCACAGTACACCCGTCCTTTGGTTAGCGAACGGATATCACGCGTACGCCATAAGTGACGCAGGTTGGCAAAAGCCAATCGAGCTTTCTGTATCCGAGCTGAGATTTCGTCAGTCACCAGGCTATCAGCGCTGTTGAGACTCTCAAGATAAGTGAAGTGATCAACATGCTCGACTACTTCACTACTCCCTATCACTAGTTCAGGTGCCAATGCAACCCAGTGTTGGAGCAACACTTATCTATGCATCATGCTTTCTTGCACATTTCTCGAAATCACTTTTCCTTATTTCATGTTCTTTAATATATATGTACAGAATGTAGATTGTAGAATATGCCCAATTTGTATTCCACCCATTTGAATCAGTTTGAATGTATCAAAATCAAAATAGGATATGGAAAACATTTTCGAATGTATAGTTCTAATTGTCAGTTTAAAATTTTATCATTTTACATATCCCATTGTTTAATTGTGTTCCTAGCATTGTGCCGTTCGTGAGTGTATATATCCCACCAAACTGACCAAATTAATATTATAGTCAGAGACACAAAAACAACTAAATGACTAGGCAACTGATAAATACATCACATCAGTTTAGGTTTTATTATGTCTAAGGAACATCATCACGGGAATTGAACTAAGAAAAAGGAGACGATACAGATGTAAACCATCTGTATTTTTTTTTCGAGTAATGCCTAGTAATTACTTACTACTAAACAGGCCTTCCTTTTTTTTCTTACTGTCCTGACCGTAGTTTTTACCTTGACGTGGTGGTCGGGCTTGCCTATTTTGATGACCCAACCGAGCTATATTGGCTGGAATATATATTCCTGAAGGTTATACTATGTCAGGCAGGTCGATTGGAGAACGATGAGACTAAAAGCAGCTACACCAGGTCTGAGGGCGAAGTCGTACTGCTGACTGACTGCAGAGCGGTGTGACAGCAGTAAGCTGTTTTTCTTGGACAACCAGTATCTGCAACGATGCTGCCTTCTCACATGTAAGGAACGGGTTAAAAAAGGTCAGGTCTAAAAGTGTCACACCTCACCTTACCGCACAGATTTCTGTCTCCAGCGGTAAGGGCTACCTAATAAGGGCTTTTAAAAAAAGCGGATCTAATAATCTAAGAACCTCTCATAAAAAAACCGTGCGCGACCAGCCTCAAGCAGTTGTCCCTTGGACTCTGCGGTCACACTCCCAGGTCTCTAAGACCGACACTAATCTATATTCCACGGTGTGGGCAACATTTATGGCGTTTCGTAAAACGACCAATTAAGTAGTGTTCGAGTTTAAGGTATTCAGTAAACATGATAGATCGATTGGTGAGGTCATGAATCTTTATTTACTCAAATAGTTGGAACATGTGTTATGTGTATGCTCAACCATCCTTCACCTTAACTCATGATGTGTTGGCTAACGTCGAAGTAGATTGGAAAAATGCTCAGGATGACCAAATCAATACATGGCGTTTGTCCATAATGACATTGATTGTTAGACTGAATCATGTTGGTTTGAAGGCTGCAACATAACTACGACTAATGGCTGTAGACGTTGGACGACATGACTTGGAGTTGATCACAATAGCACAGATGCATTTATTCTCTGTTTATCTTTGTCCACATACCCAGTGCTGATATTCTTTCATGCACAGCTTTTCTGGAATCGTATTATCAATGCTTAGTTTTTTCTGTTCATCTTTGCTACGACATTATTTCCGTCCGTTTTGCTATTCATCTTATTCCATCTTGTCGTGGTAATGTGGTATGACAACTTGGTCCAACACTACATTTTTTGTTCCAGGCTCTTTGTTGTTTGTGGTTGACTGTTTATTATCTTTTGTGGACTGTTCACCATTTATGTGTAAGTATATTGATCACATGATAAAAGCATTATGAGTTTTCGCTGTGAGTTGTTATTTATCCACTTTTTAAATCGTATGATCAAGTTCATCACCACTTGCTTCGGAAGGTCGTTTCACATCGTTTCCATTCGTTCTCTGCACATTTGTTTTTTCGAGATTCGTTATTGTATTCTCGTTGTAAGTGCCGATGCATTGTATATCCTGCATATAACAGCTAGACTAATGTTGTAACAGAGCTTAAGTTAACGCAGATTGACATAAGCGTCTTTGATTTTCGCTATACATACATTGATATTGCCTGTCAGTACCCAAAGAGCTACTTATTTACACGAACTTCAGTATCATATTCCCGAATTCGCAGCTTAAAGTGTCTGTCGAAAAACTACCTTGCATTCTAAACGTAAAAATGTACATATCGTACGAACACATATTACTCATCCCTAATTTATTAATTACAATTTCGTTATTTTTGACATGTGAATCAATGTCATATCTTTTCCATCCAAAGTGATAAATTTCTCATATTCTCATGGCTTAAATCTTAACCAGATTAGTTAGATGTCGATTGATCCATTCGTTATACGCTTGAATATAATTCGGCCAGACCAAAACATGACACAAATCCATGAAGTCACTGACAAGTGGACTGAGTCATTTTGGTAGATGTAGGCTACCTGGTTGGGGTCTGCGAGACGAAAGTCACCGATAGTTAGAGACCTTGAACGACATGGCTCAAAATCGTTTGCAATGGCGCAAGTGCATCCATTCGTTGTGCTCTCTCAAATCCTAATCTTCTGGATTCGTTAACACATCTACCTTTGTCTTTCTAACCTTATCTCACTGAATTATACTTCTTGAATAATATCTTCGAACCCTAGTCTTCTTCATTACCATTAATACCTCTACTATCTTTATCACTATGGGATTTGATTTGACATTTGTGTCTCTGTGCTAATGTGGTATGGCAACCTGAACTGATGTACATACGTACGAAGTTCTACGTTGCAACTGATTGACTGAGTCTTTTTAAAAACAAATTTAAATCTTAACTAAAATCACGTTGTTATTTGTTTTTTTTCTTATATGTCTCTATAATCAACTAAATTGTCTTATCACATCATCCATCATACACGTAGAATAATTTTTATTTCTTATTATTTATTCCTCAAATTCATCTTTTTGTTTGTTTGTTCAATATTTCTCGCTTTCCATCAAAAAAGAAAGTGTCGATTTGAGAAATGTGAATTTCATTACTACTAATCAACAAAATAAATTTTATGATAAACGCTTAGTCTATCTATCGACAATCATGTTTCTTACTGTCATCAATTCACGGTGCATTTCTTTCATAACCACATCCAAATTTGTTTATATGATTACAACAACACTCATTAGATGATCAAATTTCAATGCTGCTTGGCGCTAAGTTTGAATGTGTGACCTACTAGTTAGCTGATTAGGCAAATAAGCCTGCTTGCTACCATTAAACTAGTCAATCTTTAAATTTTTTGCAGAATTCTGTTTCGAGATTGATCTTCAGTCAGTCAGTCAGATGCAACGTAGAACTTGGTACGTAAGTACATCAGTTCACGTCGCCATACCACATCAGCACAGAGATGTAATTGTCAATTCAAATCCAATAGTAGAAGAGTTAGTAAAGGTATTAGGAGTAATCGGAGAGGTTAGGATTGAAGATAATATTCAAGAAGTATGATTCAGTGTAAAAAGTTTACAGAGTTGAAGAAACCAGAAGATTAGGATTTGAGAGAACACAAAGAATAAATGCACCGGCGCCATTGCGAACGATTTTGAGCCATGTCATTCAAGGTCTCTAACCATCAATTATTATCATCTCGTGGACCCCAACAATGTAGTCGACAATTACCGACATGGCTAAGTCCATCCGTCAATGACTTCATGGATTTCTGCCATGTTTTGGTTTGGTCGTCCCTAACTTCCTTCCAACCTACTCCTACACTACCAAATAAAGCTCTTCGAGGCAGTCGGTGGTTGGGCATACGCAACACATGTCCCGACCACCTCAACTGATGAAGTTTCATTACTTCATCTATTGATCTTCCATTCTTACCTAGCACCCGATTCCTAATAACAGCGTTGCTCACTCGGGTGTCCCAGGGTATACGAGCAATGCTTCGAAGACACCTATGATCGAAAACCAGTAACCTACGAATATCTACTACTCTCATTGGCCATGTTTCACAGCCATAAAGTAAGACGGAGCGAACCACTGCGAGAGATTGATCTTACTCACATTGACTAAAACAATTATTGGAAGTGGAAGTTTAATTGAGTGACTTACCTATACTTCATTTGCTTATATTGGGAATCTGGAATAACCCTGGTGTGCTCGTCGCTAGCGACTCTCAGCAACGATACAAATTCTGTTGTGATTCCGCGGTTTGATTTAGCGACTAATGCATGTATCTTAAGTTTCTGAGTAGCCCAACAGAGAAGACTAAAACTTGTAAGAGGTTGCATTACAAAAACCAAATTGATATACTAACTAGTAAGTCTTCTGAAACGTAAAACATAACAACACTTATATCCATCTGTTCAAGTTGCTGTACTACATCAACACAGATCTCAGAGTGTAGTGTAAGTAGTAACAGTATTAGTCGTAGTAGAAAAAAATTCGAGGACGTATAGACTAGACAGCTAAAAAATTTTCTGGAATAATTAAAAAGAGTGCATGCACACCTGTACGATTCACATATATATTATTCAAAGCTTCTGACGAAGTAGTCTGCACTTACCTATACGATTTAGTCCAACAGTTAATGAATTCACGGACCTTTGACACCTTTTGTTTTGGCCAACCCTAACTTTTCCGATTTATTACTACACCAGTCATCATCGCTGGTCGAGGTGGACTGTTTCGTGGCCTATGTAATATATACCCCCAACCACCTCAGTCTATGAGTATCTTTTGTAAACAACTTTTTATAAACATCTGTATCTTTTGAACGATGATTTTAGCAATTGTTCAAGTTTTAGCTCCATACCAAAAAACTGTCTTGACGTTTGTATTGAAAATTCTATCTTTAGTGTTAACTAAAAGTAGTTTAGTGTCAGATGTTCTTCAGTTGTTGACGTGCTGTCCTGGCTTTTTGCCAGTCTGTACCTCCACATCTACAACAGATCGTCGTTGCTTATCGATGATGCTGCACATGTGTGTGAGATCTCCCACTACTATTAGAGCTTCATCAATTGCGATTTGGTTGGAGCTCTCTATGTTGCATTTAAGGATCGTCCCTCTTCCCTTGTGTATGTTGAAACCTATTGCTGCATAGGCTGTTACTACACTGACTGCCTTTGTTTCTGGGACAGAAGAGCTAGGTCATCCGTGAAGTCCAGATCGTCTGGCTTCATTCGAGCTGTCCACTGTATTCCGCGCCTCCCCGGAGATGTTGTAATTTTCATAATCCAATTAGCCACCTATAGAAAGAGAACGAGCAACAGTAAAGAGCCTTGTCTGAAAACAGTCTTTACTTAGAATAAGTCTGTGAGTTGTCTTTCATGCACGATTTTGCAGTGTAATCCGTCGTTTGAATTCCATATGATGTGTTGACTATTTTCGTAGGTACACCGTAGTGTCAACGAAGGTTACAATTTTACTTTTACTTACGCCTGTTACCCCCAATGGAGCATAGGCCGCCCACCAGTTTTCTCCAACCAACTCTGTCCTGGGCTTCCCCTCCCAATTCTGTCCAATTTTTGTTCATTCTTCTCATGTCTTTCTCTATTTCTCGGCGTAATGTGTTCCTTTGCCTTGCTCTTTTCCTTCTGCCTTGAGGATTCCATGTGAGGGCTTGTCTCGTGACGCAGTTGAGTGTTTTTCGTAGTGAGTCCTATCCACTTCCACCGCTTCTTCCTGATTTCCTCCTCCATTGAAATCTGGTTTGTTCTCTCGCGCAGTAAGTTGTTGCTGATCGTGTCTGGCCAACGAATACGAAGTATTTTACATAGACAACTGTTAATAAACACTTGTATCTTCTGGATGATGGCTTTGGTAGTTCTCCAAGTTTCCACTCCATACAGTAGAACTGTCTTGACATTTGTATTGAAAATCCTGATTTTGATTTTGGTTGAAAGTTGTTTGGAGTTCCAGGTGTTTTTCAACTGTAGAAATGGTCAACGAAGGTTCCATCATGTATTTTTCCACGCTGTCAAATAACTTCTCTTAGTCAATGGAGTAGTTGATGATAGAGTGATAGTTTCTATCTATCCAATTGGATTGTTCAACATTGACCCATCATGCTCTCACGATTCGATCAGTCTGTGATAACACATACTTCACAATATGGTAGTAGTCATAATCATAATAATAATCTTTCCTATTTCTGTCATCTCTACCTGTGTCACTTATGGCGTTGTCGTGATATCCGTTCTCTAATCAAAGGACGAGTGTACCGTGCAGCAGTTCGCTCCGTCTTACTTTATGGCTGTGAAACATGACCAGTGAGAGTAGAATATACTCATCGGTTATTGGTTTTCGATCATAGATGTCTTCGAAGCATTGCTCGTATATCCTGGGACACTCGAGTGAGCAACGCTGTTATTAGGAATCGGGTGCTAGGTAAGAATGGAAGATCAATAGATGAAGTAATGAAACTTCATCAGTTGAGGTGGTTGGGACATGTGTTGCGTATGCCTAACCACCGACTGCCTCGAAGAGCTTTGTTTTGTAGTGTAAGAGTAGGTTGGAAGAAAGTTAGGGGTGGCCATATCAAAACATGGCAGAAATCCATGAAGTCACTGACAAGTGGACTGAGTCATGTCGGTAACTGTCGACTACCAGGTTGGGGTCCGCGAGATGATAATGATCGATGGTTAGAGACCTTGAACAACGACATGGCTCAAAATCGTTTGCAATGGTGCCGGTGCATTTATTCTTTGTGTTCTCTCAATTCCTAATGTTCTGTATTCTTCAACCCGTCTAATTTTGACTTTCTAAACTTTTTTCATTTAATCATACTTCTTGAATAACATCTTCTAATCCTAACCTCTCCGATTACTTCTAATACCTCTTCGATTATTGGATTTGAATTGACAATTATATCTCTGTGCTGATGTGGTATGGCGACATGAACTGATGTACTTACGTACGAAGTTGTACGTTGCATCTGACTGACTGACTCTGTCATCTCTTGTTAATTTGTTCCGGTTTATTGATTTTTTTTCACACTTATTAATTGATTACAATTATGTTATTATGATTACTATTATTGTTAAATTGTATGTAAACAACCTAACTGATATTGTCACTGATTTCTATTGTTGTTACTATTGTTTTCTCTTGTTCGGAATAAACAAAACAAAACTTCTCTACTATCTATATGTATCTATATGTGTGTAGTAAGTGTTCTATACTTTTTTTTGCTCTGTTTTGTTTCTTTTTATTTTCTGTAAAAAAGGAGTATTTGTTATTTGTTTTAATAATATGTAGACGAATATCGCAACAGTTGAATTTATTGTAGGTTTTTTTTAGTCCAGTTAATAATATTATCATCACTACTACTACTACTACTATTACTACTACTACTACTACTACTATTACTACTATTAGTAGTTTAGTTAGTCATTGCTTAGCTCAGTTGTTGTTTATGTTTGTTATATTACCCAAGTGCATATGTGTGTGTATGCGTGTGCGTATGTAGTTTGGATTAGCTTTTTCTGGTGAGGATAGTTTGTTTGTTGTGTTAATTATATATTTACCGATTGAGATCTGTATGTTTAATGATTGTAGGAAATATGGGAAATGACCACTACGATAAGCAGTAAGATGCAACGTAAAACTTCGTACGTACGTAAGTACATCAGTTCATGTCGCCATACCACATTATTAGCACAGAGATATAATTGTCAATTCAAATCCAACAGTAGTAGAAGAGGTAGTATAAGGGTATTAGAAGTAATCGGAGAGGTTAGGATGAGAAGATATTATTACGACACTACTCACACCGATCATAATGTCTTTAGTTAAACAAGACCGAAGCGCAGTAAAATAAATTTCTTTGTGATAGGCTGATTATGGGTATCGTTTCATTGTAGCATGAATCTTAGGGAATAGGACAGTTTTCTCGTCAATAGTTAGTTAGTTAGTTAGTTAGTGTTTCTAGGACGCTATATCCCGACTCTTTGGTCGAGAGGTTTAACCTACATGTCAATGAAACAATGTCAGGAGTGTCAGTGTCATGGTATCTGGTCACCGGAGATAAGTGCGTACGAAAATTCTTTCCGTGGTAGTCTGAAATCTACCAAGAGCTTGAAATCAGGATTTTTTGAAACTCCACTCTAGATGAATCGTCTGTATCCAATGTGGACAAGTTCACATTTCGTCATCTCACATTCATAAAATCCCCACTACTATGTAAAGTTGATGAGTAAAACTTTTACATAAGCTGATAAATATGCGATTGTATGGGGGGGGGCATTTAGAAAGGAATAGTGAACTCATTATTTTCAAGCATATCAGGCCAGTTGGACGGAGTCCCGACCGTAGTTGCTTCCTTGACGTGGTGGTCGGGCTTGCCTCTCGTCATGATCCAACCGAGCTATACTGGCTGGAACACATGTTCCTGCAGGTCCTACCATGCCAGGCTGGTCGATTGGAGAACGATGAGACTAAAAGCAGCTACCCAAGGTCTGAGGGCGAAGTCGTACTGCTGACTATGGTGGAGGGGTGTGACAGCAGTAAGGTCTCTAAGACCAACACTAATCTACTTTCCTTTTCAGGTCCCTCAAGAAACAACCTTCCACGGTGTGGGCAGCCGGGAAGTGACAACCGCCCTCATACCCGTAACAGCACACGAGACAAAATTGGTCAAAATCAAATTCTTCCTACACCTCCTAATACTTCTCTTATCTCCTCGACTAACTCTACTCACATTTCCTTATCTGACTGCACCGCTAATGCAAACAATGCGAGTTCACGAAACGTCATTCCTGGTCTCTTGAAACCTCGTTCTAGTCTACATGTTGGAGCATTTAATGTACGTACATTGTGTCAAATAGGGCAACACGATTTGAATTGACAATTATATCTGTGTGCTGATGTGGTATGGCGACATGAACTGATGTATTTAGGTACAAAGTTCCACGTTGCATCTGACTGACTGACTGAGTTGAACGGAGTAAAGATATTGGTTATTTTAGTAGTTTGTTGTAATTACTTTTGTTGATATCTGTATGCTTTAAGATGGTACATATGTACTTTTTGTTTGTGTTTATACATTTCAATAAAATTTTAATGACATTTTTAAGTTATCGTTTTCAAAGAGAATTTTCCAATATTTATCGTTTGGTATTATTAAAAAGCAGTCAAAGTTTACATCACGGATTGACTTTAATTAGCAATGCCATTTGAAAACGAAGGAGCATTAGATTGCTATTTCCTTTTAACATGCGGCTCCTACAATAATACGCATTCATGTTCTCGCCGAAAGTTCGTCCTAGGACCATTTTATGTCTGGTAAAGAGCAGCGACTCACCATTAAACTACTAAAACTTGCGTTAAACCTAAGGTAGAAAAAATCATGTCTACTTATCGCTACTCAATGGTCACTTGCTAGGTAGAAACTAACATTTAGTTGTGGTGGTGTTTCGTTCTCTGAGTTGGTTGTTTTGGTTGTGGAGCTTTCATTGTTCTCCTGCTGAACTACATCATCAGCACAAACTTCAGATAGAAGTGAAGCATTCGAATTTCTCCACGTTTGACTTGTAGCTTGTTGTGCTAACCTCGATCTTGATTGGTTGTTGTTGTTGTTCAGAAAAACAATGAAAGCTCCACAACCAAAACAACCAGCTCAGAGAACGAAACACCACCACAATCATCCACCTGAGCTACAAGTTTTCTCCACCATCTCACTAACATTTAGTATTGAATAATTTTCCTTTGTCTTCTAATGAAATTCCGTTCATGATGTGATCTATGAAACTCAGCAACTTCCACAGTCAGTCAGTTAGATGTAACGTAGAACTTCGTACGTAAGTACATCAGTTCATGTTGCTATACCACATCAGCACAGAGACGTAATTGTCAATTCAAATCCAATAGTAGTAGAGGTAGTACAGGTATTAGAAGTAATCGGAGAGGTTAGGATTAGAAGATATTATTCAAGAAGTATGATTCAGTGAGAAAAGTTTAGAAAGTTAAAACTAGAGGTGTTGAAGAATCCAGAAGATTAGGATTTGAGAGAACACAAAGAATAAATGCACTGGCGCCATTGCGAACGATTCTGAGCCATGTCATTTAAGGTCTCTAACCATCGATTATTATCATCTCGCGCACCCCAACCAGGTAGTCGACAATTACCGACATGGCTAAGTCCACTCGTCAACTTCCACAACACATCCTATACTGGATATAGCAGTAATTTCCTCACACTGAAGACGATTGTCATTCAAATCTACACTTTACAACTTTGAATTCTCACATTAAACAAACTTCGACTTGGACAATGTGTTAAATCTTCATTCTTCATAGAGGATTCGTAAAAAAAATTTTGATCCAACTTTGTGCGCAAAATAAATTTATCGATCATGTTGTTTAGATAACATTTCTTATGGTTTGAATTAATTCTAGATCATAAATGAAATGATCATTATTATCGATTGTAGCTCATCTGACTAGTTTTTTAAAAATCACATTTGTTTATATGAATGTCGACTGTCATTAAACAATCATCCAACTAATTGTAACTAATAGCATAGCTAAATCGTTCAGCCATTAAAAACCATCAACCCTGTCGGGTGTAGGCAGTAACTACCAAAGACGAATAATGGGTGAGGTAGCGCGCAAAATTCCTAGATCAATCAGAGTTAGACATTAACACTGTTAGATGCCAGCCTGTAGTGAACGAGAACACAGGTGGGGCAACCGGATTGTATTTAACGAAAATTACAGAGTTACTCAGTGAAATTGGAAAACCATATCGTAAATCGTTCATTTGCAAATCTGCAATCCATTGTCTGACATTTCACTCACTATTCATGCGTTTCATACAAATCCGATTGTGTTCTTCCTTTCTTGATTTTCCCCCATCTTCTGCTGCCAAACATTACGTTGACACTCACGTCATATACTACTTATAAGTAGCTCACACCACAAGCCCAGTGGTCCAGAGGTTAGGCGTTCGCGCGCAAGACCGAAGGTCCCGGGTTCGAATGACTGCTAGGTGCAGAAGTCGTTGATGCAGACTGTCACCGATGAGTCCCATACCAGGACAAAACGGCCGTCTTTCAGTACTTCCAGGTTTTTAATGGTGGTCTAACAATCACTGGTTGATGATTTCAAAAATGTGTAAAAAACACTAATCTTCATAATTCTAATTGAAAAATCGTAGTGACTAGCTTCGTGAGGAATCTTCTCCGAGTTCTAGTGAGAAATCGTGACCAGTGATGTTCAACATGTTCTGGTGTAGACAGTAACTACTATCGAAGACAGTGTATGAGGTTGCGCAAAACCGTGAATTGATCGAAGTTAGACATTAACACCGCTGAATGCCGGCTCAATGGCCCAGTCGTTAGACATTCGCGTACAAGACCGAAAGTCCCCTCAGGAGTCATTTAGGCACACTTTTGATGAGTCCCCACACCAGGACGAAACGGCCGTCTTTCAGTGCTTCTTCCAGGTTTCTAATGATGGGTGGTCTAACAATCACTGGTTGATGATTTCAAATGTGTATCATCATTATCAAACACACAAATTTGGTCTTAAACAAATTATTATTATTATCATTATTATTACTCATAGATTATTTTATTCAATAAAAACTTATGGCAATTTACTTTTCAATATAATTTCCAGCTAACAACGTCATCATGCCTATCTAATAATAGAGTTGTGTTCTACTACTACTACCATCACTACTTCTACTACTCTCTGAGAATAATAGTAAATGTGAATTGATTTTTTTTTTGCATAGATCTCGTGTTGTTGTTGTTGTTGGTGTTGTTTCCGGTTTAGTGTTCTTCTACCAAATTAAATTAAAACACAGATATTGAATGATTACAATGATTATTGATGCAAAGTCTCTTCTGACACAATGTGTGTATGACATCATGAACCAATAGATCTATTTCAAATTGTCTATGATGACTGACTGATTGTTCTCTGTATAGTTTGTGTCATAGTGTGTTTTAATCTTCTTTTTTCTTTTCTTTTGTGCGTTTTAATTTTTAATTTTTTTTTCATCGTAAATAATTTGATTGATCCTGATTAATTAATTAATTAATTATTTAATGATAAATTGTGATCAAAACCCCGTTTGGGGATTTATTCACATACGGCGGATTAGTTAGATTGTGAAATGGGT
Source organism: Schistosoma turkestanicum (assembly GCA_944470395.2). NCBI lineage: Eukaryota > Metazoa > Platyhelminthes > Trematoda > Strigeidida > Schistosomatidae > Schistosoma > Schistosoma turkestanicum. Next base: position 28,492 of record OX103973.1, on the reverse strand, counting down.
TTTGTTTTGATTTTCAATACAGATATGTATTTTTTTATCGCTAGTTAATTGATTGATAGTGAATAATTACTGTTTTTATTATTATTATCATTGTTATTATTATTATTATTATTATTATTATTATTAAGAACTATAGGTAGTTTATTTTTAAATAGTAAACACCATGTTAGGATAGTTGAAAGGAATGGCAGATCAATAGGTCAAGTAATGAAACTTCATCAGTTGAGGTGGTTGGGACATGTGTTACGTATGCCTAACAACCGACTGCCTCGACGAGCTTTGTTTTGTAGTGTGGGAATAGGTTGGAAGAAAGTTAGGGGCGGCCAAACCAAAACATGGCAGAAATTCATGAAGTCATTGACAAGTGGACTGAGCCATGTCGGTAGTTGTCGACTACCTAGTTGGGGTCCACGAGATGATAATAATCGATGGTTAGAGACCTTGAATGACATGGCTCAAAATCATTTGCAATGGAGCAAGTGTGTTCTCTCAAATCCTAATCTTCTGGATTCTTCAACACCTCTAGTTTTAACTTTCTAAACTTTTCTCATTGAATCATACTCTCCGATTACTTCTAATACCTTTACTACCTCTTCTACTATTGGATTTGAATTGACAATTACATCTGTGTGCTGATGTGGTATGGCGACATGAACGAAGTTCTACGTTGCATCTGACTAACTGACTGAATATATATATATATATATATATATATATATATATATATATATATATATGTTCATGTGACGATTGACCCTGTGAGGTTTTACCCGAACACTCTGTGACTTGATAATTTGAACTAATGTCTTTCAATAATTTTTTCTTTCCTAATCTCAATGTATGTATTTTATGCCAAGTTATTTATTTATTTTAGTACATAAGCATTAGTACAGTGAGGTACTGAAATGTTTTTGTGCCATGCAAATCGTGGATACTACTCGGCTGTCTGAACTGAATCAGGTCGTTTTCGTAGGAGGCTACTCGTCGAGCCTTTGACCTAACAGTCTATACTCTACAAGGTAGTGCAGTTTCATGGTAGCCGGTGATCGAAGTAGGTTCTTTACGCGATTTGTTCCATAAGGATCTTGTAATCCATGTGTACTAGCTTAGTTTCGTAAACAATGCCTGTGCCAACGAGAAGGCAGTAAGTTGAACTTCCCTAAGGGTGGCTATATATACATGTGATCATATGAAAATGTTAGGATATTCACCAGATATCCTACGAAGCAACATTTTGAGCGATTCCTATTGGTCAATATTATGGTCGTCCTAGATATCAATATCACGTACTTCAATGTTGTTTCTTATTGGTCGTCCTAACTATCAATGTCACAGACTTCAGTCTTGGTTCCTGTTCGACTTAACTGTATGAATACGCATCAACTGTAACGTTTTATGACTCAGACCCGGATCCTCAGTCCGGTATACTTAGCCTCTTCTAGACTCGGAGCTCGTACTTTCTGGATGCTTTTAGAATACATGTTCTACTTCATATCAAGTCTTCTTTCACTCAGCGGGGGTTCGGACAATCGGATTTGAGTAGCATGTCGTATCGCTGGATCGTCGATCCTCGCTCTCGTTTTCCGACTAGGGTAAACTCATATTTCAAGCATATCAAACGACATATTATATGCATTTATAACAGAAAAGGACTTTGAGAGAAAGAGAATCAATCCTGCCTACTTTCAGCCGTATCGTATTTGGGGAAGTTTGTACAATAATGTATGATTTATGGACTAGTGATTATACCTAGACATAGATATTTCATTTAACATTAGTATTATTATTGTGAATTAGTTAAATAATATATTCCTATTCAGTTTTCTTATTTGTAAAAGTAGTCATTAGATAGACCAATGAATATTTTCATCATGTTCAGTTAGCGTTGTTATAATTTGATTAACATTAAATGATCTCAACAAGCGAATTTCGTGCACAGTGTACTTTGGAGAGGATCTGTAAAAATAGATTGTACTTTTTGTCGTTGTAGAAAATGTCATCAGTTAAAAACAATTTTAACTAACCTCAGATTTTTGAAGGCAAGAAATGTCTGTGAAATAAACACCCCACGGATATTCACTGTTGAACTTTTGGCATAATTCCACTTTCAAATCACAATGATAGTGTTACGTATGCACGTAAACATGACATTTTGATATTATTGAGCTATTACGAGTTTACCTTTGTCGGAAACGAGGGTGAGGATCCGGTGACACGACATGCTACTCAAATCCGATTATTCCAACCCCCATTGAATAAAAGAAGAAGACTTGATATGAAGTAGAACCTGTATTCTACAAGCATCAAGAAAGTATGAGGTCCGAGTCACAAAATGTTACAGATAATGCGTATTTATACAGTTAGGTCGAATAGGAACCGACATTGATGTACGTGTCATTGACAGTCGGGACTACCGGTAAGAGACAACATTGAAGTACGTGACATTGATAGTCAGGACGACCATAATATTGACCAGCAGAAATTAACCAATAGGAATTGACCAATAGTTCTCTTAGGATATTGGATGAATTATCCTAACAAATAAATCAGTTGTTAGTAGAATTTAATTTGTATCCGGTTTTTCAACTATTTTTTTCCCGGGAAATATATTTCTCTTGTTATCGTGATCATATTCGTCATAGACTGATATATATAATTTATACATTTTTGAAACCATGAATTGATCAATGTTAGACCACCATTAGAGAAACCTGGAAGCACTGAAACACGGCCAATTCGTCCTGGTATGGGACTGATCATCAGCAGTGCGCATCCATGACTCCTACACCCCACAGGATTCGAACCCACGACCTTCGGTATTGTGCGCGAATGCTTAACCGTTAGACCACTGAGCCGGTTGCATCTAACGGTGTTAATGTCTAACTTGATCAAATTCACGGAGTTGCGCAACCTCATACACACAGTCTTCAGTAGTAGTTACTGTCTACATCCGAACAGGTTGAACTTCACTGATCACGTCTTCCCACTCACTAGAACTCGAAGAGTAGTACCATTGAAACATTGAACAGCACTGCTTAGTTTGTGGTGACCAGCGATCTAATCGTTAGTTTTTTGTGTTTTACATATTAAACGGGGAGATTAGTTTAACTTTTGATCTCTTCCTTTTTGTGTGTGTCTGTGTGTGCGTGTGTGTATGTGTATATTGGATAGGTGATTAATAATAACAGTAATACATGTATGTTTATTGTAGAATTTATCGATTTTCATTACACTAATAAACCACTATTCACTATTCTTATATCTCATATCCTACTTATTGTTTCTGAAATGAATGTCAACGTATTATTGTGCATTGATTTGTGCTGACCAACTCTATATGTTGCTGTTTTCGGGGGGTTTTTCTGTTGCCCCTTTTCATAGCATCATCATCATCATCTGTTGTACATTGATTTGATAATTTATAAAATCTCTCTCTCCGTTTTTCTTATTCTTATTTTTTATTTTTTATTTTCCAATATTTTCAGAATAACACTAATAATACCAATAATAATCATGGCAGTTTCTGTTGCAATCCAGACTTGAACGATATGAATTCACGCCCTAACAATAATAATAATAATACCAATAATTCAATGAATCCAGGTAAAATTCATTTCGCATTCTGAGTTTTTTTGGTACATTTTAATATTAAATCGCTTTTCGTGTGTGTCCTGTTTCTACTTTGCTTCTGCCTCTTCTCTGTTACAATAAAACTTTATATCTTAAACTAAGAAAGGAAATTATTATTACTATTATTATTACACATTTGACATTATCAATCAATCATTGTTAGACCACTCCATTAGAAACCTGGAAGAAGCACTGAATGACGGCCGTTTCGTCCTGGTATGGGGCTCATCAGTGGCAGTGCGCATCCACGACTCCTGCTTACCGCAGGGTTCGAACCCAGGACCTTTGGCATTGTAGGCGAATGCCTTACCATCGGACCACTGGGCCGGCATCCAACGGGTGTTAATGTCTAACTCTGATTGATCTAGGGATTTTGCACGACCTCACCCATTATTTGTCTTTGGTAGTTACTGCCTACATATACCCGACAGGGTTGAACTCCTCTACTGGTCACGTCTTGTCTAACTAGAACTCCGAGAATTCGCTCACGAAGCTGGTAGTCACTAGTGAGCGCTGTTACGATATTTTGGGGCACAGTTTTGGAGTTTTGTGTTTTTACACATTTGAAACCATCGATGATTGATTGATGATTTCAAATGTGCGTGGATCGAAAAACACTGTGTAGGCTTCTTCGACACTACGGTGTGCCTGAGAAAATAGTCAACATCATACGGAATTCTTACGATGAATTCAACTGCAAAATCGTGCACGGAGGTCAGCTGACAGACTCTTTCGAGGTGAAGACCAGTGTCAGGCAAGGTTGCTTACTTGCACCCTCTCTCTTTCTCCTGGTGATCGACTGGATTATGAAGACGTCGACGTCTGGAGGGAAGCACGGTATCGACTGGACAGTTAGGACGAAGCTGGACGATCTGGACTTCTCAGATGACCTGGCTCTTCCATCGCACACGCAACAGCAAATGCAAGAGAAGACGACCAGTGTAGCAGCAGCCTCTGCAGCAGTAGGTCTCAACATACATAAAGGAAAAAGCAAAATTCTCCGATGCAACACAACGTGCACCAACCAAATCACTCTTGATGGAGATGCTTTGGAGGACGTTAACACCTTTACATATCTAAGCAGCATCATCGACAATCAAGGTGGATCGGATGCAGATGTGAGGTTGTGGATCGGCAAAGCAAGGGCTGCATTTCTACAGTTGAAAAATATCTGGAACTCCAAACAACTTTCAACCAAAACCAAAATCAGGATTTTCAATACAAATGTGAAGACAGTTCTACTGTATGGAGCGGAAACATGGAGAACTACCAAAGCCATCAACCAGAAGATACAAGTGTTTATTAACAGTTGTCTACTCAAAATACTGAGGATTCCATGGCCAGACACCATCAGTAACAACGTACTGTGGGAGTTTGCAATGGAGGACGAAATCAGGAAGAAGTGGTGGAAGTGGATAGGACACACACTACGAAAAACACTCAACTGCGTCACGAGACAAGCCCTCACATGGAATCCTCAAGGTAAAAAGAAAAGAGGAAGGCCAAGAAACAAATTACGCCGAGAAATAGAGAAAGATATGAGAGGAATAAAACAAACATTGAACAGAACTGGGAAGGGAAGCCCAGGACAGAGTTGGTTGGAGAAAACTGGTTGGGGCGGCCTATGCTGCATTGAGAATAACAGGTGTAAGTAAGTAAGTAAGTAAAAAGCTTAAATTTCACTAGATTCTTCCCCTACTTCCTTCCTTCCTTCCTTCCTTCCTTATTCTAAATAGAATGGGCGAGATGATGATGATGATGAATGATGATAGTTATGTGTTATCGATTTTATTATTATTATTATTATTATTATTATTATTATTATTATTATTTAATTTGACCAATTTTGGTTTCGGTTGATTAGTGAATTAAATTTATTTGTTTTTTTTTCTGCGTTACAATATATACATATTCAGTTAGCATCATATGATGACATCTTAGCTAATTATTATTGGTGTTAGTAGGAAAATGCGTATTACTTCCCTAGAATTTGATTAGTTTTATTTTTTGTGTGTGTGTGTGTGTTTGACAGTCACTTAATCTTCTTTTTTTTATTTTCTAATTGTAAAACTGTAAAGATACCGTTTCACTCACATTAGAGAAGTTAAGAGACTCTTTCATTTTCAAGGATATAGTGAAAAATGTTTTGAATGATGGCCGAGTGAGTGGTGAATATTTCTAAATGTATACACGGGGTCTAAAATTAAACACTGTGTTAAAAACAACTGTGAACTATGAAAATCTGTTTTGGAAAACTATTTTTCTAAATATCATTTATTTAGTGTTTCATTAGAATGCACGAATTTTTGAGAAGAATTCAAATAGACACTGACAAAAAATATGCTTAGCTTTAACACACACACTTATTCAAGTTAGCTGAATAGTTGATTGCCGGTAAATTTCAAATTTAGAAACAATCCTCGTCTGAGTTGTCAGGAGTAGACAGACCTTTTACCAGGAGGGCTCGCTTATCAACTTACAATATGCCGATGACAGTTCTATTCGGTGAAGACACTGACAAAATGCCAGAGTCTTCTGACTACCCTAAGAAACAATGCAAGCATGTTCGGGATGTGGTTTTCCCCCTCGTCGAAATGCAAAATGTTGCTTCAAGATTGGGTTTCATCGGCACCTGAACTAGTGATAGAGAGTGAAGTAGTCGGGTATGTTGATCACTTCACTTATCCTGGGAGTCTCATCAGTACTGATGGCCTGGTGACTGACGAAATCTCAGCACGGATAGAGAAGGCTCGATTGGCTTTTGCCAACCTGCGTCACTTATGGCGTAGGCGAGATATCCGTTTGCTGACCGTTAAGAGGAGAGGAAATTCGTAGGTTACTAGTCTTCGATCATAGATGTTTCCGAAGCATGGCTCGTTTATCATGGGACAAGCGCGTAAGCGATGCTGTTGTTAGGAAAAGGGTCCTAGGTAAGGATGGTAGGTCAATTGATGAAGAATCGAGACTTCATCAGTTGAGGTGGTTGGGACATGTGCTGCGTATGGCTAACCACTGACTGCCCCGACGAGCTTTGTTTTGTAGTGTAGGAGTAGGTTGGAAGAAAGCTAGGGGCGGCCAAACCAAAACATGGCAGAAATCCATGAAGTCATTGACAAGTGGACTGAGTCATGTCGGTAATTGTCGACTACCTGGTTGGGGTCCGCGAGATCATAATAATCGGTTGTTAGAGACCTTGAACGACGTGTCTCAGAATCGTTTGCAATGGCGCAGGTGCATCCACTCTTTGTGTGCTTTTTAATTCTAACCTTCTGAATTCTTCAACACCTCTGGTTTTGACTTTCTAAATTAATCTTACTGAATTATACTTTTCGAATCATATCTACGTTCCCTAATCTTCTCCATTGCTGCTAATAATTCTACTATCACTATCACTCTTGGATTTGAACTGACAGGTACGTCTCTGTGCTGACATGGTATGGCAACTTGAACTGATGTACTTATGTACGAAGTTCTGAGTTGTATCTGTCTGTCTGTCTGTCTGTCTATACAGATAATATCTATCATACATGATGATTATTAATAGATCTTAAAAGTAAGGACATATATTTATATACATATATTAGAAAACCTACTCAAAATGATGAATATTTTATTACCTTACTATTTCATATCATTTCAAATAAATATATTGTAGTGACTGATAAAAGCATGGAACCTCACATAACAAGCCAATCAGAAGTGGTCAAATGAGAAGGTCATTTGATGTGACCGTTAGAAATGTCTTAATGGATGAATGCATATCATCATTGGTCGAGAATTGAACTCATTTTCTAGGCAGGCGAAATAGATACATATGATTCAGTAGCTGCTACATAGACTTTCTCTGTTACTCTTATCATCTCATGTAAAGTTATCAGTTTTAGGGGTTTAGTGTGTGCTACATTCCGTTCTGTGGCATCACATATTATAACAAGTACCGTATGAAGATCATACTAAGAAAGATGAACTATGAAACTGATTTTTGAGGGTAATATATAAAACGAATTTATAACGCATAAGGTCCTTCATAACACTAATTGAAAGATTTACCACAAATCTGAGTATTGACTAGTAAGTTATCTGTTTAAGAATGAATATGATTTCAAGTGGTCTCCATCAATCAACAGTTTCGTAGAACTTCGTACGTACGTATATCAGTTCAAGTTGTCATACTACATTAGCACAGAGATGTAATTGTCAATTCAAAGCCCATAGTAGTAGAGGAAGTAAAGGTATTAGAAGTAATCGCAGAGATTATGGTTCGAAGATATTATTCAAGAAGTAGAATCTAGTGAAATAAACTTAAAATGAAAAAGCGATAAAGGTGATGAAGAATTCAGAAGGTTAGGATTTGTGAGAACACAAAGAATGAATGCACCTGCGCCATTGCAAACGGTTTTGAGCCATGTCATTCAAGGTCTCTAACCATCGATTACTATCATCTCGCAGACTTCAACCATGTATTCGACACCTACCGACTAGTTGTCTTTAAAGTCTGTATTCTACAATTTTATAAATCTACTTGGTCTAATAACAAATTTATAAATGTTGAATGCCGCTTTAGTAATTATCACTTTCGAGTAAGTGAATACGATTTAAAAAAATCTCATCAATCAAACTTGTAGTATGCCTACAAAAATAAACATTCATACCTGACTCGGCCGTCATTCATAATTTTACAGTGTATCCTTGAAAACTAGTTATTCCGAATGAGAAAGTCTCTTAACTTCTGATGAAACGGTATCCTTACAGTTTTACAATTGAAAAAAGAAATAGTGACTGTCAAACACACAAAAGTGATCGAATTCTAGGGAAGTATTGCATTTTCCCAACACAGTAATTTAGCTAAGATGTCATATGATGTTAACTTCTGGACCACTGAGCCAGTGTCTAACGATTAGGCGTTCGCGCACAAGACCGAAGGTCCTAGGTTCGAATCCTGCGAGGTGTAGGAGTCGTGGATACGCACTGCTAATGAGTCCCATTCTAGGACGAAACGGTCATCCAGTGATTCCAGGTTTCTAACTTACATTGATTTCAAAAATGTGTAACTTAACAATCTTCACAACCCCGTCATACAAATTATTCATCATTCACAACATTGTCCAGAACAATAATTACAGCATTGCAATCAATCTATCATCTCATAGAATATAATATTACCTGTGTCGTTTATTTCACTGATGCCGAGCACCTCGAGGTTGTATCTTTTCATTTCTGCCGCAACTTGAAATAGTCTTCCAGTCTCCCACAATGTTCGAACGTTCCATGTACCTAAAAGAATGGTTGCTCTGGTTGTCAGAAGAGGCATCGGCCCCGTGACTTTCGAGAGAACTCGGCTTTCATCACGCGACGTCATAATTCTCCTTCCAACTCCCAGGGCAAAGTTAAAATGGTTTGAGTTATTTTTTCTGGCTAGCGATTTTTTTGGCAAGTTAGTTTTTAGTTAGGATGGGGGCGCCAACCCCATGCCTAACCCCTCCTCCTTTATCTGGGCTTGGGACCGGCAGTAGCCCCGAAGGGACTACAGGCGTAGTTTAACGGATTATTATCATTATTATATTGAATTTTGAAGTATTTCACTCAGCAATCTCACCTGTTTATATATATACATCCTACAACACTGTGACTGAATTCTTTATTTCATATTCTAATCGCATAAGGAGGCACTTTCTACTACTTTTTTGGTTAATATTATCAAAATTGAATTTGAATTATGTCTATTGACTGATTTATCTGTAACCATGAATTGATCAATGTTAGACCACCATTAGAAACATGGAAGCACTGAAAGACGGCCGTTTCGTCCTGGTATGGGACTCATCAGTGGCAGTGCGCACCCACGACTCCTGCACCTCGCAGGATTCGAACCCGGGACCGTCGGTATCGTAGGCAAACGCCTAACCATCGGACCAGTGTCATGTTATAAAGTTGCCATCACTCGACACATCCTACAACACTGTGACTGAATTCTTTATTTCATATTCTAATCGCATAAGGAGGCACTTTCTACTACTTTTTTGGTTAATATTCTCAAATTGAATTTGAATTCTGTCTATTGACTGATTTATTTGTAACCATGAATCGATCAATGTTAGACCACCAATAGAAACCTGGAAGCACTGAAAGACGGCCGTTTCGTCCTGGTATGGGACTCCTCAGTGGCAGTGCGCACCCACGACTCCTGCACCTCGCAGGATTCGAACCCAGGACCTTAGGTCTTGTGAGCGAATGCCCTAACCTTTAGACCACTGAGCCGGTATCTAACGTTGTTAATGTCTAATTTGATCAAATTCACGGAGTTGCGCAACCTCATACTCTGTATACATCCAGACAGGTTTGAACTTCACTGGTCACATGACTGATTGACTGACTGACTGATTGGTTAGATAGTGAATGTTTAATGCACTTGACTTTATTGTTCTTTTTTTGTATTTATTCCTTTTTCAAGCTTCCACATTAACATGGCAACTTGATGATCCCGCGATTGTATCCAGTCGATTAGCATCTTCAAGTAAATATTTAATGTGCATGCACATTGTTGCGTAACAGTTTCAATTGTTTGTTTTTGTTTTTCTTCATTAAAATTACTGTTTTTGGTTGGTAGTTTACTTCACACACACACACGCACACACACACTGGACAATAGTTAAACAACCAATAAATGAATCTTCCTAGAAGTGCTCATTCATGATCGCATCATGATTGACCTGACCCTCCCACCAGTTCAACTATGCTGGGGACAAAAAAATTTTTTACTTTCTACTGACATTTAATCAAGGTGATGTAATGTATCACGAATTGATCGGAGTTAGAAATATCGAACATTGAATACCAGCAAATCGGTGGTCTATATATATATATATAGTTCGAAGCTATGGCTTCAACCTGTGATGAGGTCAATGATACACACTACGACTAGGCACTTGTTCATTGCTTTCTGGCTTTTTTTAGTTGGTGTTAGGCGAAAAGCAGTCCATTACAGTAAATTACAATATTGAACCGTCTTCCTCAAACTCCTTCTATGCTAGTAAAATCTTTTTTTTTAAGATGTTGCAGATGATAAGTCATGTATCGTGTAAAATAGTTTATTTTGATTCATGATTATTTTTGGAAGGTTTAGTAGAGAGAGCTTTTTCGTTTTGAACGTTCGACATTTGTTGCGATTTATTATAAGTTCACTCGGGTTTCAGTTAACAATTTATTGGGTTCGTTACTTAGTATGCTTGAGGCTATTACGAGTTTACCTTAGTCGATGAACGCGAACGAGACAATGAACCAGCGTCCAGGTAGGCTACCTTGAATCCCAAAACTGCAAGAGAGAAGTCTTTATGTAGTGTAGAAAGTATATTCTACAAACACCCAGCAATCGCAGTACAATCAAGCATACAACTCTCGTTTATTGATACAACATAGAAACGTCTTTGAGACAGTTACACGAAAATAGCACACTAATAAAATACACAGCAGTCAATCACAGCCATAGATTTTCCTGGTGGGAATTGAAATCTCAAGGTCAACTGATCAGCCCATGCTCGCGCAAAGGTGAAATCCAAGAGAAGGCATTTATCAAGCGAATTTTAGGGATCTAACATCACCAACACTCCTCCCCTTTTTAATAGCGTGTGCTCCTGGGGTCGACTTGCATCTTGACTGTCGTTCGCCGCTGTGTGAGAGGATACCTTCTGGAACGAAGAACAGCTTCCTGCTGAGTTTCTTCTCGTGGCGGGGCTACCGGTAGGTTGAAAGTATCAAGCAAGATGCCAAGGGGGAGGTTTCGCTAATCATAAATGTTTCTCATTAAAATCATGAATCGACCAATGTGAGACCACCAACAAGCCAACAACAAGCACTGGACGACTGTTTCGTTCTAGTATATAGAGATTATCAGCAGTACCCACCGATGAATCCTCAAGCAGGAATCAAATCCTATGCTGACAATCATCATGTGCTCAGCAGTGACTAGCTTCGTCAAGCAATTCTTAAGATTTCTTGTGAGAAGCTGTGTTGGGTGTGCGACACTTATCCACCGAAGGCCATAGAGGAAGTTTCACAATATCGTGGGTTGATTGAAGTTAAACATTAACACCATTGGACACCGGCTCAGTGGTCATGAAATTAAGCGTTCGTGCGCGATACCGAAATTCCCTGGTTCGATTCCAGGTTTCGGGATGATTTCCATACTATGACAAAATGGCTATCCAGTGTTCCTAGGTGTCCAATGGTGGTCTAACATCGATTGATTCATGATTTCATTAAAACTCAGTAATTTTTACAACTCTTTACTGACAATCAATAACTATCTCTTAACTCTTGATCAGTTTTTCTGAAAGGTGTTTAGGGAATGCATTCGTCAAATTTAGTTATTTTAACGTGTGTTCCATTCAATTAAATCGTCTCATTCATTCTTTATCTCGTGCTGTTACGGGTATTTTAAGTGTTAGCTCCGCACTTAATAGCCCTTAGTGGGCACCCTTACCGACGGAGACGGAAATCCGTGAGGTAAGGTGGGTTGTGACATTTTTAGGGTCGACCTTTTCTTACCCCTCCTCCTTCCTTGTGAGAAGGCAGCATCGCTGCAGATGCTGGTTGTCCAAGGGTAACACCTTACTGCTGCTGTCACACCCCTCCATCACAGTCAGCAGTACAACTTCGCCCTCAGACCTTGGGTAGCTGCTTTTAGTCTCACCGTTCTCCAATCGACCTGCCTGACATGGTAGAACGAACCTTCAGGAACATATATTCCAGCCAATATAGCTCGGTTGGGTCATCACGATAGGCAAGCCCGACCACCACGTCAAGATAGCAGCTAAACATATTCTTATGAGAATTTGTAAAAGTTGAATTTTGCCCCCTAACCTGTTTGTACTGAGATTTTCGTCAAATGTTAATTTATCAATGATAATCGAATTGAAATTGACAATTTACTACTCACAAACATAATCATTATTGTTAAACAGTCTCATCAATGCAATGCAAATAGATGATCATACTTAAGGAAAAATGACTAATGTGTATGTATTGCCAATATACATTGTGTCGTCAATATCATCATTGACACAATAATGTTTGTACTCTGTTCCAATAGTGTGTTTGTGTATATGTGTGTGTGTGTCGATTTGTTTACACATCCTAGTCATGATCTGTCATCATTGTTCAACATTTCTGTTTTTCTACTTGTAGTTAACAAAACTTGTTAATCCATCTTTGTTGTAATGGTAATAGTTAATAGTAAATAAATCTTTGAACAGTTGTTGTAATATTCTAGTTGTTTTTGTTAAAAAAAAACATTCACATATGTACATGCATATTGTACCCAACTGTGCGTAAGCGTCTATGTAACATCACTGTGAATGAGTGAGTGAGTGAGTGAGAGAGAGAGAAGATTTATGACTTAGATGAACAACACCATTAGTGTTCTCGAGTTCTAGTTCAGTCAGTCAGTTGCAACGTAGAACTTCGTATGTATGTACAGAAGTTCATGTTGCCATACCACATTACTAGCACAGAGAAGTAATTGTCAATTCTAATCCCATAGTAATAGAGATAGTAGAGGTATTAATGGTAATGAAGAAGACTAGGCTTTGAAGATATTATTATTCAAGAAGTATAATTCAGTGAGATAAGGTTCGAAAGACAAAGGTAGAGGTGCTGACGAATCCAGAAGATTAAGATTTGAAAGAGCTCAAAGAATGGATGCACTTGCGACATTGCAAACGATTTTGAGCCATGTCGTTCAAGGTCTCTAACCATTGGTGACTTTCGTCTCGCGGATCCCAATCAGGTAGTCTACATCTACCAACATGACTCAGTCCACTTGTTAGTGACTTCATGGATTTGTGCCATGTTTTGGTTTGGCCGCCCCTAGCTTTCATCCAACCTACTCCTACACCACAAAACCGAGTTCTAGTTCTCTTTTTGGCTTAAATGTAGATTGACTTATACAAAACTGTTCGAATATCCTACAACAACTAACTACTAATCCATGTAGAAAAGAAAGAAGTTTCCTAATTATTTCACAAACTTTAAATCAGTTGTTGTCTTGTTTTTTTTGAAAAAATTGTGTTCAAGTTCAAGATATCGAAGTTTGTTTAACCTCTAACTACTACTGAACATTTTTCCTTAGATCTCCTACATTTGTTTTCAACTGATTAACTGTTATAATGCTGCTATGTTACTTACTTACTTACTTACTTACTTACTTACGCCTGTTACCCCCAATGGAGCACAGGCCGCCTAGACAGTTTTCTCCAACCAACTCTATCCTGGGCTTCCCTTTCTAGTTCTATCCAATGTTTGTGCATTCTTCTAATATCTTTCTCTATTTCTCGACGTATTGTGTTGCTTGAACTTCCTCTTTTCCTTTTGCCTTGAGGGTTCCCCATGCGAGGGCTTGTCTTGTGACGCAGTTAGGTGCTTTTCGTATTATGTGTCCTATCCACTTCCACCGCTTCTTCGTGATTTCTTCCTCCACTGGAATCTGGTTTGTTCTCTCCCAGAGTAAATTGTTGCTGATGGTGTCTGCTATGTAGCTATTCGAAATCCTACCGATTGACCATATTCAGATATTCCATCCAATACGACCCAAAAATACTCTTCCCCAATCTCCAATATATATATATCAAAATACAACACCGTTAGATGAAGTTGTTTATGGCGGTCGAGTACAGAAGGAATGAAGGAAGGAATAATAAGGTTTTACAGATAAACTTCCAAATATATTTCTCTTAGGATATTTGATGAATATCTTAACACTAACCCTTCTGCTAGCGTAGTTTTTATATGATACTTTGGCAAACAATTAATACATCATACATAGTTCCAGTTCATGAACGAACACTCATGAGGTAAAGTTTTGATCAATTACGTGTATATAATCGGAGAGGAATCAAAAAAGACAGTTTACTGCTTGAATACATACAACAAATAATATAAAGATAACCTGTGGAGAGACAATCAACTGAAAACAAATCGAACCGGTTCTTACCAATAATGTACGGGGTATGCTGTTACGGGTATGAGGGCGGTTGTCACTTCCCGGCTGCCCACACCGTGGAAGGTTGTTTCTTCAGCGACCTGAAAAGGAAGGTAGATTAGCGTTGGTCTTGGAGACCTGGGAGCGTGACCGCAGAGCCCAGGGGACAACTGCTTGAGGCCGGTCACGCACGGCCTTTTGATGAAGGGTTTTTTGAGTGTTAGCTCCGCTCTTGAAAGCCCCTAGTGGGCACCCTTACCGACGGAGACGGAAATCCGTGAGGTAGGGTGAGGTGTAGCATTTCTACGGTCAACCTTTTCTAACTCTTCCTTTTTTGTAATAAGGTAGCGTCGCTGCAGATGCTGGTTGTCCGAGGAAACACCTTATTGTTGTCACATCTCTCTGCAGTCAGCAGTACGACTTCGCCCTCAAACCTTGAGTAGCTGTTTTTAGTCTCATCGTTCTCCAATCGACCTGCCTGGCATGGTAGAACCTTCAGGAACATATGTTCCAACCAATATAGCTCGGTTGGGTCATCACGATAGGCAAGCTCGACCACCACGTCAAGGTAGCAGCTACAGTCGGGACTTATGTACTTACTTACCTCTAGTTGAAATAAGTTTTTGATCAAGTTGACATCTTTGCAATTTTAAGGCATCTTGTACAGTGAGTGAGTGAATGGTTCAACATCTAACTTTGAGTAACTGAAGTTCAGTAAAAAAATTTGTTTTGTCAAATAACTAATGTTATTTCTAATACTTTAAAAGTTGTACTTTTTTCTTCATCGGCTTTTTTTAGACTCCACATTGAAAAATAATCAAGTCCCGTCTACATGGAAATCACCTCCGAATATTCTTGAACGTGAGTTGTTTTTTTTTGGTTTTTTGGTATTTTTATCAACATTTTTCGTATTTAAAATCATGAATCGATCAATGTTAGACCACCATTAGAAACGTGGAAGCACTGAAATAAGGCCGTTTCGCTGCACATCTACAACTCTTACACCCCGCAGGATTCGAACCCAGGACCTTCGGTCTCGCGTGCGAACGCCTAACCTCTGGAGTTGTGGATGCTGATGATGAGTTCCATACCAAGACGGTCAGACAGACAGACAGATGCAACGTAGAACTTTGTACGTAAGTACATCAGTTCATGTCGCCATACCACATCAGCACAGAGATATAATTGTCAAATCGTCAATTCAAACCCAATAGTAGAAGAGGTAGTAAGTCCCATACCAAGAGGAAACGGCTGTCATTCAGTGCTTCCAGGCTTCTAATGGTAGTCTAACTTACATTGATCGATTCTTGATGTCAAATGTGTAACTTAACCATCTTCGCAACCCCCTGTAATGCAACTTTTCATCATGTCTGTAAGTTATGTTGAGTAATTTTTGTGTAGTTGTGAATAAAACTATTGTTTTGTTGATGATTCCACCTTGACTATGTAGTACAACTTATGTTGATTATCTTCTGTTTGTTTTAACATCCTTTGGGACTTCTGAAGTGAATGATGTGATCGCAAAGATTTTTTCCGGTCGTTTTGTAGTATATACCGATGATATTGTCACAATTAAACTATCTGGGATAGATAGAGTTTCTTCATCTTCGTAATGCTTATTCTTGATTTTTCCTCAATGGCTAGGGTTAGTCAAGCGAAATAGCGATTTGAGGATGTTATCGACCAATCATAAAACAGTGTACAGTTATGTATGAATTTTCATCAAAAAGTGATTCACTTAAATTTGACAAAACAGCTTCAACATGATCAATAATAAATTACACATTTGAAATCATCAATCAATCATTGTTAGACCACCATTAGAAACCTGGAAGCACTGGAGTTCAACCCTGTCGGGTGTAGGCAGTAACTACCAAAGACAAATGGGTGAGGTCGCACAAAATTCCTAGATCAATCAGAGTTAGACATTAACACCTGTTGGATGCCGGCCCAGTGAGTGGTCCAATGGTTAGGCGTTCGCGCACAACACCGAAGGTCCCGGGTTCGAATGACTTTGAGGTGCAGGAGTCGTGGATGCGCAGTGGTGATGATGAGTCTCATACCAGGACGAAACGGCCGTGTTTCAGTGCTTCCAGGTTTCTAATGGTGGTCTAACAATGATTGATTGATGATTTCAAATGTGTAAAATCACAAAACCTCCAAAGCTCTTCCTGACAATAATAAATTGTTTATTATAGAAAGAGAAAAAGGTTTTGCGGTGTAGGAATTTTAGTGTTCAAGTTACACGGGTTAGGGTTAAAAGGTTAAGATTAGTGTAAGGGAGCATTCTTGATTACATCTTGAATCAAAACACATCATGTGCACTCAAGTTGTAATTCACACAATGAAATATGCAGCCACGTCTAGGTGGCTGTATAGACCAAATGTTCGCACTACGACAGGTTCTGGAACATAGATACACATTTAGACGTCCGAAAATTGTTGTGTTCTTGGACCTAAAAGCGACATTTGACGCTGTGGATCATGAGGTTCTGTGGCAGTGTCTTTCTTTGAAAGGTGTACCAAAGAAGTACATTAACCTTATACAAGCACTCTACTCGAACACTACTGGTCGAGCGAGAGCTTATGGCTTATGTCATCTAAATTCTCTACATCAAGTAATGTCCGTCAGGGCTGTCCACTCTCTCCATTCTTCTTTAACTTTGTTGTAGACATCCTCTTAGAGTTAACATTAAGCACGTCAGATTTTTCAGAGGTTGACCTTCTACCAGGAAAATCGCTTACTGATCTAGAATATGCCGATGACATAGTTCTATTCGGTGAAGACGCTGACAAAATACAGAGTCTTCTGACCAACCTAAGCAACAATGCAAGCATGTTCGGCATCCGGTTCTAACCCCCGAAATGCAAAATGTTGCTTCAAGATTGGGATGCATCGGCATCTGAACTAGTGATAGGGAGTGAAGTAGTCGAGCGTGTTGATCACTTCACTTATCTTAGGAGTCTCATCAGGGCCGATGGCCTGGTGACTGACGAAATCTCAGCTCGGATACAGAAGGCTCGGTTGGCTTTTGCCAACCTGCGTCACTTATGGCGTAGGCGAGATATCCGTTTGCTGACTAAAGGACGAGTGTACTGTGCAGCAGTTCGCTCCGTTCTACTATATGGATGCGAAACATGGCCGTTAAGAGTAGAAGATATTCGTAGGTTACTAGTATTCGATCATAGATGTCTTCGAAGCATTGCTCGTATACCGTGGGACAACCGAGTAAGCGATGCTATCGTTAGGAAACTGGTTCTAGGTAGCGATGGCAAATCAATAAATGAATTATTGAAACTTCATTAGTTCAGGTGGTTGGGGCATGTGTTGCGTATGCCCAACCACCGACTGCCTCGACGAGCTATGTTTTGTGGTGTAGGAGTAGGTTGGAAGAAAGCTAGGGGCGGCCAAACCAAAACATGGCACAAATTCATGAAATCACTGACAAGTGGACTGAGTCATGTTGGTAAATGTAGGCTATCTGGTTGGTGTCCGCGAGACGAAAGTCACCAATGGTTAGAGACCTTGAACGACATGGCTCAAAATCGTTTGCAATGGCGCAAGTGCATCCATTCTTTGTGTTCTCTCAAATCCTAATCTTCTTGAATCGTCAATACCTCTACCTTTGTCTTTCTAACCTTATCTCACTGAATTATATTTTTTGAATAATATCTTCAAACCCTAGTCTTCTTCTTCATTACCATTAATAATACCTCTACTATCTCTATCACTATGGGATTTGATTTGACATTTGCGTCTCTCTGTGCTAATGTGGTATTGCAACATGAACTTATGTACGTTGCAACTGACTGAATTAATTGGAAAGTGCTCAAAAATTCTGGCTGGTTCAGACATATTAAATATTGAAAATAAATGGATGAATAAAACGCCACGCTTAACAAGTTGTTTTTTTGAATATAAAATGATCGATGATTATTTGATATTAATATTAATCATTTTGAAAAATTAATTTTTATCGATTTTTCAATTGTAATAACCGGGTATTTTACTCAAATTGTTTTTTTTTTGTACACTTACTAATCTAGTAATGTGATGATGATGATGGTGTTTAATCATATATAATCACAAGAAATTATTCTCTTTAAAAGAAAAATGGAATTGTTTAGCATTTAGTTACTGCTGACTTGTTTTATTTATTCAGTCATCATTTCCCCCTAGGGTGGTACAAATCGACCTCACTGATACCAACAATACACATTGTGCCTGACAGAAATATTCCCCACCTAATGCCATCCATATTATACAATAAGTGTCAGAAATGCTAATTGAGGACAGATAGATAGATATGTGTGTGTGTTTTTTTTTAAAAGTTAGTTAACCTTTGACCTCGATAATTTAAATAATAGACATTGACATATGTATGCACTGACAGAAAAAGGGTGGTAATTTTTTGGAGGGAGTCAAAAATCCCAATTCAATAGTTTAATAAACGTCTATGAAGTTAACTTGAAACACCTTCAGTCACATAAGAAGAAAAACTGTTCTATGGTTAGATATTTTTTCAAATAATTCATTTGAAAGAACCACCGACTACCTCTCGTCTGGCTATGTTTTGTGGTGTAGGCGAGTAGGTTGGAAGAAAGTTAGGGGCGGTCAAACCAAAACATGGCACAAATCCATGAAGTCACTCACTACCAAGTAGGTTGAGTCATGTTGGTAAGTGTTAACTACGTGGTTAGCATTCGCGAGACGATAGTAATCTATGGTTAGAGGTCTTGAATGACATGGCTTGAAACCGTTTGCAATGGCGCAAATGTATCCATTCTTTGTGTTCTCTGAAATCCTAATCCTTTAGATTCCTCATCACTTTTATCTTTCTGTTTTTGAGTTTATTTCACTAGATTCTACTTGTTGAATAATATTTTCTAAACCTAATCTCTCTGATTACTACTCATGCTTCTACTACCTCTTCTACTATTGAATTTGAATTGACAATTGTGTCTCTGTGCTAATGTAGTATGGCAACTTGAACTGATGTACGTACTTACGTACGTATGTATGTACGCAGTTCTACGTTGTAACTGACTGACTGAATTTGAAAGAACCGTCTTTATATTGGTAATTTCCATTTTCTTGAAATATTTGACAATTTAGTTAAATTTTATTATTAAAATTTAGCTTTAAACGAAAGTATGAAAATAAACGGACTAGTTTAAGCAGTGTGACGTTGATCATTGAACCTATGAAACATTTGAATTAATCTTATCCACTGAATCAAATCATCTATGTGTTGATTTAAGTGAATACTAGTAGTAAATTGTGAATTACTTACTTAGATTGTGTCTAACTTATTCAGTCAGTCAGTCAGTCAGATGCAACGTAGAACTTCGTACGTACATAAGTACATCAGTTCATGTCGCCATACCACATTATTAGCACAAAGACGCAGATGTCAAATCAAATACAATAGTAGGTATTAGAAGTAATCGGAGAGGTTAAGATTAGAAGATATTATTTAAGAAGTATGATTCAGTGAGAAAAGTTTAGAAAGAAAAAAGTAGAGGGGTTGAATAATCCAGAAGATTAGGATTTGAGAGAACACAAAGAATAAATGCACCGGCGCCATTGCGAACGATTTTGAGCCATGTCATTCAAGGTCTCTAACCATCGATTATTATCATCTCGCGTACCCCAACCATGTAGTCGACAATTACCGACATGGCTAAGTCCACTTGTCAATGACTTCATGGATTTGTGCCATGTTTTGGTCTGGCCGCCCCTAACTTTCTTCCAACCTACTCCTACACTACAAAACAAAGCTCTTCGAGGCAGTTGGTGGTTAGGCATAGGTAACACATGTCCCAACCACCTCAACTGATGAAGTTTCATTACTTCATCTATTGATCTGCCATTCTTACCTAGCAACCGATTCGTAATAACAGCGTTGCTTACTCGAGAAAACGCTTCCTCGCCGGGAGTCGAACCCGGGCCGCCTGGGTGAAAGCCAGGAATCCTAACAGCTAGACCACGCGGGACTATATATACTACTATATAGGTGTGACGATTTGATTTCTTCAGTAAATTGGGAATAACATTTTTTTTTAAAAACATTTCGTTTAAAATTACTTTTTTTTTACTGACCTTTGGTGTGTATGAAATGCAACACATTTTCCAATTTATATATATATACAATTAATTATTAATAATTTCAAATCCGGTGTTTATTTCTCTCTCTCTCTCTCTTTATCTCCTTCTCCTTTTTCTGTATAATTCTTCCGGTTTATTGAAAAAACAAATAAAATAAACTTAATAGAAATTTGGCGAACCACTCCACATTTCCAATCATTTTTTGACCCATCTTTAGCTTTCACCGCTGCTACCGCCGCCCCCTCATCCTCCTCCTCCTCCTGTGGTTCCTCCACCATCAACAACAACAACAATTCTTCATATATTTCACAATCTGGTTTCAAAAATCCAAATCGATCACATCAACAGCAACAACCACAACCACCACTACCATCAACATTGACCAGAGGAGATACGTTGATACATCATTCTTCGTCTCATTGTCAATTAAAAGAATGAAAAAAATAGGAAATTTTACTACTGCAACAACTTCATCATCATCATCATCAGCAGCAGCATCGACAACAGCAACGTGTGTTGTTGTTGTTGTTTGTCTCAAACTCTCTCATGAATTGGTCGATTTTGGTTAAGAGCCAATAAATAGTTTAAGATTTTTACTCTTTCTCTCTCTCTATCTCTTTGTCTCTCTCTGTCTCTCTCTCTCTCTGTCTCTCTCTTCTTTTACACAATATTTCAAATTTGTGCAATCAGTAGGTAGTAGTTCTGTGACCATCTCAGTCAGATATGTTCTTTTTAATATGAAAAACAATTAACAGAACAAACAGAACAAACAATGAAAAGAGATGAAATTTTCAGTATGATGATATTCTTTCTTATCCTCCTAAAAAAAATCAATCACCATTTCATTGCCCTAATAACCTATTTGAAACAAAAATATAAATATATATATATATAAGTTAACTATTAGAATTTTATTCTAAAGTTTTAATTGTTTTCATTACCTGGTTGATGAATTAATTCAATCAGATTGGATATGGTTGATACGAAATGTTTTATCATAGGTTGAGCCTAGTAGAATGTGCATACACTTACTTTGGACAACCTGGGATCTCATCCCACAAAGAGCATCAGTTAGTTACCTGAAGATGTTAGGTATACCCTTAGTGTACTATGTGTCAGCTAACATGAAACCTAGAATCGAGGTTTCTATCATATATTTTTCAAGCGAATGAATTTCAAACAGTTAAGACCATATCGAGTCGCTGATAGAATTCAATTGGAAATAAATATTCGACTAACGTGATTTTGAAAGTAAGACTTCAGAATTCATTTACTTACTTGTACTTCTAGTTCCCTGATGTGGTTAGAATAGCCTCAGACAATGTGATCAGATAATACTGGTTTCCGGATTTCTTAAGAACACAATCACAGGCAAAACAAAGAACATTTCCTATGAAGGCACATTTTGTGCGTTCATGAATGTTGATTATAACATTCTGTAACTCTAGTGGGCGAATCGCTTTTCGAATAAGTTAATCAAAAGTGTGGATATCAGTTACTCTTAAATTGGCTTCTAAAAGTTGCCTTCTTGTTGGTTAGAACGGTATAAAAAAGTGTGTTTCTTCACCGTAGGGTGTGTATGCCGTGTTTTTTCAAATGCTTCAACCTATTTGGGAGGAAATAAGGATATATCAAGCTCGAAACCAATTATTCGCATCTCACCCGTCATCATTTAATTATCTTGGTTGACAAAAGGAGATCTGACCTATCCAACGATACTGTACTGCAAACCTCAGAACTATAGAAATAATATGCAAGCCTCTTGTGAACGTATTTTAGTTGCCTGAAGTAGGTTTCTTAATAGGACCTGCGGACAACGAAATTGCTCGGAATGTACTTGCATTCGGTTGTGTAAGTGCACATGAAAATGTACTAAACTTGGTAAATTTGTCCTAGATCTAATGAAGTTCTAAACTTTCTGGCTGCAACTGTTCGACAGTAACCCATAGCCTTTATTAACTATTACCCTACATAATAACGGTATAATCGTGACAGCGGTTACATACCATTTTCACAGGTGTGAACAGCAGGATTTTTTGAAGTTCCCAACGAGCGTTCACAAATTGGTTGGGTACTCATCAGGGTTGTTAGAAAATGATTGGTTTTTGGAAAGTATTCAGGGATATTTTTCTTGTAGGCAGTTTGTGTGATTGGACTAGTTAGTAAGTTTGCAGTTAGAAAATTGAGTCTCGTAGGCGCTTGGTGTAAACAGTGAATTTGACGATCTCGTATGTAAGTTGGAACTCCGTGATAATTCACTGTGAATGTCATTGAAAAGAAAAAAGGAGATCCACAAAAAAGCTGGATATATGATTACTGCTATGTTCGACCTGTTGTAGTGAAGAAATAAAAGTTCCTGTAAATGAACAGATCAAACCTATGCTGGCTAACTAAACAAGAGTGAATTGCTGTTAATTGGTCTCGAGACTTAAGGATCACAGTAATGAGTTGTGATGTGTAACGTATATTGGCTGGCATCATACATTTTATGTTTGTTGGTGTGTATCTGTCCATCATTATCTAAATGTTTTCATCCTCGTTAATTAGCATAAGCACAAGTTAAACCATTGTGAAAAATTTTCTGCGTTGAGACGCTCATGCATCGACGTCCTTCATTTCTTTCGTTAGGATTCGATGTACAATATTTTGAAAAAAAACGTAACAAAAGCCAAAAGGTCTGTAGTGTGATTGGTGTTGTAACAATCCAATCATTCCACTTAAAGTCTCAATCACATCTTTCCTATCCAAAGTTGATATGTTTGGCTTGTTGGCATTTTGAATATTGTGTGCGTGCAACAGCAAGGAGAATTGCAAATTGTCTCAAAAGTCTACATGCATCTCATCTAGGCCTGTTAATTTTCGTTTGTCGCAGTAGTGTTTTTAGTAAGTTAATCTGGTTGAAGTCCTTTGTTAGTGAAACTACTTCTGTGGCTAGTACTAATCACTTGGAAGACACCAAGGTCGCAGTTTGTTTATGATGCTACTTTTACCAGGATATTTAGTCCCCTGAAATCTAAATCCAACATGGATGAACTATCAGATATGTCAATGAAATGAATCTTGATTTCCGCAAATTTTTCACAGGCGAATTCCGCTATTGCTGATGAAAGTCCAAAATGCTGGACAACAAATAGTAACCCATAACCATTATTAATCTGCTACATCAATATGGCTATATACCAGCACGAAAACGATAGAAAGGTATGTGTTAAAGCAGAATTGTGTATAAGACAGTAAAATATTTACAACCACTTAGTAAGAATGTTACTAAAGATTTTCTTCACTCAGTTATCAAATGTTCAGCATAGTGTGCATCAATGGCGTGAAGTTAAATTACTCATTCTACAGTGTTAATGATTGGGATTCCATTTAAAACGTCCTACATGGAGATAGACAACCTGAAATGAATATTGCAACGCTATCAAAATCTTCGGATCACAATCCTTTTATAAAGTCGAATATTAAGTAGCTGAGATGTAATATATGTAGATAGCAAATTTGTGTGCTTATTAGTCATGTAGTAGTCGATGTCCTTTTGAGGACCTGAATCTAGCTCCAATTTGCATAAACCATTACATATTCAAATGAAATAAATCTTTTAATTTTTCTAGATTATTTTTGGGCTTATCCTATCTGTGTGGTGGTCATGGAAAGTTCAGTATGATTTTATTCGGATGAATTCGCTTCATACGTCCTCCTTAGCAGATAGACGTAAGAATCAGAAGCAAGAAAACGAAGCGTGGCAAAGCAAAACATAGAAAGTTAGGCGAAATAACTCCGTTTTTTGAGACACAGCTAATTAATTATGGTCCAACAAAAAGATGTTAGACATTCGATAAACAAATTAGTGCACGTACGCGCACTCTAGTCAAAAAACCAAGGTTTTAGGGAAGAAATAACTCGGTCAGAAGATGTGCGAGAAATAAGTCAAGTAGAATATATTATTTATCTAGTCCAAAGATGAGGCAAATTGTCTCGTCTCGACTCGATAGTGCTCACCATAGATGTGATAATGTTCTCAAAATCCTGAGACAGTGCAGATAAGCCATCAACTTGTGGTGAGCGAGTCAAGATACCAGATTGACTATGCTCACCACAAAAATGTTCCATACGGTCGCGTCACGAATATCAAAACAAATCCATAGTCCAAGGTTTTATTGAAGGAGACAGTAAGCATTACATGGGAAACAGCAAACAGAGAAAGATGACAGCAACGCGAAGAGAACGTTGCGCGCGCGAAGTCGTAGAAGTGTTTTTGGTACAGTTGAACAAATCGAGGACAATAATGTTTATTTTTCACAAATCGTATTTTCTTCGAAGAAGTGTTCCACTACAAACAAACATGTGAATTTTTTCGGCAATCATCAGAAAAAGTAGACCCTAAAAATGTTGTACCCCACATTACCCGAATTTTCCTCTCGGACGTCAGGGCTACTTGAAGAGCAGAGGTAACATTTTGAAAACTTACCATAAAAAGCCATAAGACAAACAGTTGTCCCTTAGACTCTGCAGTAACCTAGCCAGGTTTCTAAGACCAATGATAACCGAACTTCCTTTTAAATTCCCTCAAGAAATACTCTTCCACGATGTAATCGACCTGGAAGTGACAACGACCCCGATAAACCTAACAGCACCCCATGTCAACTTGCTCACGATCAAACCCTTCACTTATCTCTTAATAACTGTTA
This sequence comes from Schistosoma turkestanicum, assembly GCA_944470395.2. Taxonomy (NCBI): domain Eukaryota; kingdom Metazoa; phylum Platyhelminthes; class Trematoda; order Strigeidida; family Schistosomatidae; genus Schistosoma; species Schistosoma turkestanicum. Next base: position 3,090 of record OX103973.1, on the reverse strand, counting down.
CGTCCAAGTTTTGCTCCTTCCCGTTATTGAAATACGGTATGTCGATCTATTTGCAATTCACGAACCCAAATTAACAACAGCACCAAACTCCAAAGTTTATTCGCTATTCACAAATAGTCGACTAAAATGTCGTTCTAACAACAATAATTATAATAACTACAAATACCTTCAATTTTATAGGTTCCTGGAGCATAAACTCCAAATTACCAAACCAAGACAAACAGAAACCAAAATGTCCGAAAATAATAAATCAAACAAGTTCATAAGTTAAGTAAAACAAATATCCCCAAAAAACACGGTGAAATTAATGATATTTATATAAAGGTTTTAATCAGCCGAATGTCTTCATTTCTCCCGTAACAATAACTCTTATATTTGCGTTTAACGCTTTTTGTATACTTTTATCACCACTTGACGCTAATCCTAACGGTTTGAGTGCACGAAATAGTTTCCTGAAATCGCAATCCGAAATGTATGTTGAATCCTTTAATGTTCAGACCTTGTCCAAAATAGGATAACAGGCCTTTATAACTGCGACTGGAATCTCGTGTCATTGGTGCATGCTGCGTGTCCGAAACTTACATCATGATTCGAGTACAGTCATTAATTTGACCCCAGTGTGTCAACTTAAAAATACCATGCAACTTACGCTTCGTGTATCAGGAAGCCATGTTGCTGCCTCCCTCAAACTCGCATGTTGAGGCCTTTAGTTTTCAAACCTTGTTCGAAAAAGGATAACAGGCCTCCGGATCTAGGAATGAAATCCAAATGTTGTGTAAGCAGCTGCATTATCTACGAGTAAGCTAAACCCAAATTTTAAGGGGGGGGGGGGTGGATTTCAGTAGTATCCGCTGATGTGAAGGATGCTTGGAAACTGATTTCATCTGACTTGAACACAGCGAAGTGCAGGGCTGATAAGAGGCCTTCTCCGTAATTGCAAACAATTATGAGTGTCAAAAGAGATTCGAACTAGGGGCAGAGAACTGTGGGTATTAGTTCAGCTGTTATTCGGCAGCACTTCCGTTTTTGGTGAGGTTGCCAAAGTCCTAAGCAAACTGGGCAGCAAATCCTTATTTTTTATCTTTCGAAGTTTTTAACGAAAGTGGTCCAGTTTCAGCAGTTAGATTAGCTAAGATCTTACCTTGGATTTGGGGACTGGACTTAATCCAATCCAACTGTCTTCATTCGCTGATTATCCTAATCCACTTGAACCAACAAATATCCTCTTGTAACAATCACAGAATAATCAGATTAACTACCATAGTGTCTAATTTATTAAACTCAGTAATACTCCGACGCCTTACTAGAGCCCGTAATGTGAGAATTCGAGATTATCGGGGAGGATTGTGACAAGTTTTCCGATGATGATGCAGTTTTTCCCATTCATAAGGAAAAACTGATTCGAGATTGGCTCCAAAATAATCATAAATATTGAAGTAGTTGGGCTTGTTGACAGCATAATTTATCTTGGGAGTCTCATTAGTCTATATGACTAAGTGTGTAATGAATTCTTGGTAAGGGTTTCAAAACCTAGACTGGCTTTGGTCAACTTGGGCCTCTTGTGTTAACCAATGTTAGAATTTACTGCAGAGAATTTCGACCCTACTATCTGGGTGTCAAATAATGACATTAGGATTAAAGTATACACGTGGATGAATAGTATTCGATCATACATTTCCTCCAAGCATTGCCTGTATATCGTAGGACCACCGGAGAATTAGTCCTGCCGCCGTTAAATGGGCACTAGTGTAGGATGGTAGTGAATCTTGATTACTTGACGTGGTTTAAACAGGTTCTACTTATGCCCCACCACCGAGTACATGGACAGGCGATGTTGTGATATGTAGTAGTAGGTTAAAAGACAGGTAGTTGGCCCAATTAAGACTCAGCACCATAACATGAATTTACTGACTACTGGAATGAAACATGTTGGTAGGTGCAGACCACGTAACTTGGGTCCGCAAGATAATGGTAACCGATGGCTAGAGACTTTGAATGACATGGCTGAAAATGGCTTGCAATAGTGCAGATGCATCCGTTCTTGGTTTTTCTCAAAAACTAATCCTCTGAGTTTCTCATCACCTTCATCTTTTTTTTCTCAAATTTATTTCACTGGATTATACTTTTCGAAATATATATTTGCTACGTAAACTTTTTGATTTCCGCCCATACTTCCCCTGCGTCTGCCATCATGAGATTCAAGGTAAAGCTTCCATCCTTCTGCGCTATTTTGACTGTGGCATTTTGAACTGTTTTACAGTTGCATCACTGACTATTAAGCTCCCCACTTCACTCCAAGAATAATCATAGCATTACCACTATATTCGATAAATTCTTCGAAATTTAGAAATTTTTTATGCATGAGAATTCGATATACAAAACACGCTGTATACAAAATACATGTTTTAGGAATTTATTCTGTGTTTGGTCATGTTAATTAATATCCCCAAAATCTTGCGGTAGTTCAAATTTTATTTAAGGCGGTTCGTTGAAGTGTGTCCTAAGTATGTTTACATAAATAATATTATTTGGAAACATTGTTAGGTGGTCATCGCTAATAAAGTATTTTTCATTCTTCTTGTACAAAACTGAAGGCCAAGAATTTGCGTATTAGATTTTTCATCAGTAATATAAATTTCATGTTATTTACTGACGTCAGCTATTGATTGTTAGTTATTTGCAATTTGAATGAGAATATGTTCCACACAACTGGATAAGTACATTTTTTTAAGTAGGCAGATGATTGTTAAATCAGTACAATTTAGTCATATAAATGGTAAACCTATATTGACCTTTTTGAAGTGCGTTATAATAAAACCAGTGAAACCTTATTTTCATTTCTATCAATCAAAACCTTTTCGTTGGTTTATTAAAATGACTTTTTGGTTTGTATTATCACAACTTCGATTCACAAATTTACGTTTGTATCACTTAGCATGAACTGAATCGTAATTGATTTTTTAAGTTCATAAATGACAACTTGTTCATAAAAAGTTATGAATGCTACATCTTTTCAATATTGATGAGCATTGTGAATATCTCTATTACTGGGGAAGATTATCTATCAAGGAATTGAATTGGAAGTGTATT
>OX103972.1:47742379-47759033 GCA_944470395.2 Schistosoma turkestanicum | reverse complement strand
CAACTATAGTGCCAAAACACTATTTGGTCATATGCATACATGAAGTTTGCACCAAACTTCAGGACACGTCGTCCTCCCTAATCTGGTTGCTTTATTCATAAATTATTTTTCCACTAAGTCTTTCAAATAAAAACGGAATATTGATCGCCTGTGATAAGAAAACGGTGAGCTTACTAGAAAGCTCTGAATATTCAATTTTCTGATTGTTATAAAAATTTGTTAACCGCCGACTTATCTGCCGTTTTACACTATTTATCATAATGATCATCATATGTTCATCATCTGAATCTTGGACAGCGTTGCCCGTGAAGGTTAACCTTATTGAGTGTAGTCATTGACTACAGAAGACAATCGCAAAAGTTGCGCAAAATCCTTATATTGATCAGACGTAGTCAGTAAAAGAGTACCATGCTGGCTTAGTGGTTCAGAGTCCAGGTGTTTGCGTGCACAACTGAAAGCCATGCGAGGAGCAGGAGTCATGTATGCGCACTGTTGACACGTCTCAAAACAGGATTGAACAGCTGTTCTTCAGTGCTTTTAGATATCTAACAGTTGTCCGACAGTTATTTAGTCATGATTTCTGGATAAAACTGCAATCTTCGTAATAACAAAATAATAAGTATAATAATTTAAGACAATGAACAAAATTACATAAGATAAACTTTGCTTCAGACTAACTTTTATTTGATAAATAAAACGAATAGTACAATCATTTGCTGAACATGTTTTGATAACGTATTGTCTTCGAATTAACAGACAATAAACATACGACTCCAACAACAAATGTTCCGAATAGCACAATAATAGTTATGTAGATCAGATGAAATTTTTCTGAATATTCAAGAAATAAAATTATAAAAACAGTAGTTAAAATAGAAAATGGAAATGGGATACTCTAGGTCAAATGTGAATGGTTATTGAAAAGTAACTTACTGAGGCTTAGCCTAATGACTAATAAATAATCAGTCCATTTCCACCGAACTCATTAAGTGAGACTACTCACAGTTGTGTTGAATAAAACACTTCGCATCTCTTACCCCGCTTCATTACTAGGTAGTGAATCAGTTATTTTGTTCAACGTGGTCAAGGCTCCGTTTAGTGTGATATTCCAATATCTAATTCATTATTACTACAAACTTTGTCATTCGGTAATTCTTACTGCATTATCTTTTTGTAGCAATACTAAAGTGAATACTAAGTGAATTGTGGTTTCTCCGCAGTATGCAACGGACGTTACATCTACAGCTAAGTGTGTATAGAGATGAAAATGTATGTGGCGTTTATGGTGTACTTTGAAGTCTGAGAGGTTTGTGAAAACAATGGATAGAAATCTTCTTGTTTTACTAATGGAGACTAGTTCACATTGCATCTAGTGCACTACTAAAATTTAGTTACAAAGTAACGCTAGACAATACCTTATTGAAAACAATTGCGAGCAGTCAAACTCAATGTTTTCGAAGTAAAAATCTTCATTTACTGAGACAGTATAGGAAGAAAAGTATGTATGAAAGCCACCGTTGAAATAATGAAGTACGTTTTACGAATGAAACTAACCTTTGACTGGTGAATTTCTAGTTAACGAAAGTAATGATTGATTTGTTGTAGTTCCTGTCTGTACTGTACTGATGCGATTATCCTGTTCTGTACCTAAAACATTGTCATTGATCATTATAGAAGAAGAGAATATTTCGAAGAAAGCTATTTCAAGAAGAGATTAGATTTTTTTTGAAATAGGTATTTATTGTGTTTAAGATTTTTTATGTCGAGTACACAGGGCTGATCCCAAGCCTTCGGAAAATTAACTTTACCCTCCTTATCGAGTTCCTGTCCACTCATCTTTTGAAATTGTCAATCTGTCAGTCATAACCCTGATTCTTGATTCTTCCTTATGTGAATGTGCCGCCTACTAAGATTTCCACTTGTCCGATTATTTATGTCGGCAGATAATTTCTTGATCGTTTAGCTTTTCATGTCTCCTCACTTGAATGACGGCTTGAAATAAACTCATTCAACTGAGTCAGGATGTAGTTTCTAATCAACGCCGTAGCACAAACCGGGTTCGCCTAAGTATAATATACAGAATTCGAAGGTGAGATTTATCTCATGGCTTATATGGCTGTTCGTTCAAACTGGATAACAGGCCAAGGTAATTAGTGAGCCCTACTTCAAATACAATCCAACTACAAAAATGCTAGCGTGACCACAAATCTAACTCTGTCAAAAGTTATTTACGACAATCTGGATTAGTTTATACATTTATAAGTCAATGATCAAGTTATTATTATTTTACGGATATCTAGTAATGAATTTATAAAATAGAATACAAAGTAAATGTTTAGGAGTTTGATGATACTCATCTCCAGAGGCTCAGAAAAATCCAGTAAACGTATTATTCAGTAAGCATTGAATAGAAAATTCAATCAAAATTTGAAAAATGTCGAATCACGTGTCACTATTCTGATTAGATACGTAAACAGATCGTTAATACAGTGAGCTTCGTTTCCAAAACTTTCTTGAGCTCAAGGTCACAAGCAGCCACATGATTAGCTTCATAAACTAACCTTCATTTCGCAATTAGCGTCATTTCTCTTTTGTCCGAATTGCTGTTTAAATTTAGTCTGAGTTTATCAGAAAAGGCTAAAAAACCAGCATACACTTCTCAGCAATCAGGTGACCAGTCGATTTACAATCTACATATGTGTGTAAGTCATTATAACATAAATAATATAACAATATATAACGAATAAGTCAATGAAAACATTAGTGAGACCTACTTCTGGTTACGGTTTGTACATTTTGTGATAATAATTGTTCGCTTGCTGTTGTCAATGGTGGTGAAGGTGATGATAATTCCAATCTTCTTCTCTGCTTTCGTGTACCTGAAATAACTAGAATTCACAGTATGTATTTGTATGCGATCAAACGACCATAATAAACAGTGTTTATCAACACTGTGTTAATTATGATAGTTGGTGTAATGAGTAGCGACACTGAGAATGTGATGTTCAACTGACAATGGAATGCAAACACAAATTTCCGTAATCTCCGTAAATCTTCTGCCTGTTTATCATACTTGATCGTAATTTATTTGTACTGATTGTTTAAACAGTCAACCGGATGCGCCGGGTCAAAATTTTGCCGTTAATTCCAGAAGTCAAATCAAGTATTGCACGTGACACTGATGAGCTTCAAATAGGAAGACATGCACATCCCTATTTATCTCTCCAAAAGTGTATTCTTTATATGCATTGAGTGCATTATTTCATTTCACTCGGGTTAGCCTTAGGGTTAGGGACTCCATCCAGTAGAAAATAAACATGTTGTAATGCTTAGTATTTTAGATACCCACGAGTATTTGAATTATAAGTAATGATGAAAATCAAGGAAATAAAAATCCCTGATAAATGCATATCTGATACTGTGTTCTCATTGATTTAACATTGAGACTACCAAAATCAGTTGCGTTGATGATTATTTTGAAATAGCTTTAGGTAGTCAACAGTGCAGTATCACTTAAAGGTAGAAGGTACAGTGAACATTGTCTGGAGACTGAAGACTATAAAAGATGTGGGAGATGACAGTCAATAACCTGCCTGAATTGCGAATAGATATTCGAAGACTATAAGTACACAATTCGAAAATAAACTGCGTCTTCTCCTAATATAAATACTCCGCCTGGCATTGACATCTGCCTACATAACAACGAGACCGCATTTTCTTTCTATTCTGAGATTCCTCATTGTTCAGCGTTCGCGATCCTCAAATCCGGTTACACACAGACACACGAAATATAGAATCTAAGAAATGAGCTGACACAAAAAGTGTCACACGATACTAATTTCAAACTCCAATCACTTCATTACATAGAATGAACACCTTAAGTAACTTAACGTGAGCAACTCTCTCATATTCAACACGGGTGAACTCCAGTGTTCATGTCTTAAAAATACTGATCGATAAAACATGAAGTTTACCTGTGATATTTTTGAATTCGATTTCTGCATTATCAATACTATCTGAAAAGTATACATCAAAATGTTTAAATGGTTGAAGAAGGATTAGATGAATTAACTATTGAACTGTTTTTAGTTTTAAACAAGTATGTTTATTTTTAGAGTTGAATACATGAAGTCATCTAAGATGGCGGAGAAAGGTTGTAACTTAGATGGATGATTGTGAAGCTTTCATTGTTCTTCGGAACAATATCATCAGTACATTTTGGAGAAATCAGCATACTTCACTCCTACCTCAAGTTCGTCCTGATGATTTTGTTCGTAAGAGCAATCAAAGCACCAAACCGGAACATACAGCTCAGAAAATGAAACCTTCCAGCGAACTCATCTAAGCTAGACCACTACAGTAGGTAGTGGAGGGCAATTTCATCCAAATGTAGGAATTCTCAATAATTCTCTTCCACAACCGCTGTACACGGAACTCGGACGAAGGGCCTTTGGTTTCATGTACGGATGATCTAGCTTTAGGCACGAAGTCGGCACTCAACAATGTCCATGTCTAACACCACTTAATTCACGGCCAATCCTATCCATTATCTGTTATGACGTTAACACAATCCAATGCTTCGAAGTTTCTTAGGTTTGTCTAACTTAGGTCAGTTTATGATTTCAACACAGTTTTAAAAATGAAACAATCTCCTGACATTCCGTACCGTATTATAGAAGGAAAATGTGAGATATCTCATACTCTCATGATTAAAAATAAATCACAGTTAGAAGGGAGACAAAAGCAGCAACCTCAAATTGTAACACGATAGAAAGTTGTGACAAAAAATTCTGCATATAATAAAAATTATTAACAATGACAACAATAACTTACTGTCACTTTGTTCTGAAATACGGCTGTAGATATATTTTTCACATCAGTATCTAAAATTATACCCAAAGTTAATTATCAGAAGTGCATTTTTTATACGTGATACAAGCATGAAAGAATATTTTCTGATGAATCCAGTTTTTTTATCTTGATTATATATAAAAAGCTACTAACTAGTCTTTTTGATACATTTATCTATCAACCGTAAAATACGACCGATGGCCTCCATGTGGTGTGGCTGAATAATGACGGTAATATTGTTACCTAACTTGTGCGGTCAGTAGGGGATTAAACCAATCATCCATTCAAATACCATCTCTGATTCTGATTCAGCGAGGTACTGAAAAAATAGGTAAACACTACTATGCTAACAGTATTCACCACACTAAGACGGTGCGATATATATTTTTGCGCAAAAGAATTAGGTGCGTATCGGTTTTCATAAATTGCATAAGGAGATCTATGCAAAGCGTACACTTTTGGCCTCGTGAAATGGAACATAAGCCAGAAACGTGGCCTCATATGTAGGTAGTAAATAGAATGCTCGTGCTTATTTGTACATCATGAAGTACTTAGGCAAAAGGTAACAGGTTCGACTACCGTAAGTCGGTACCTTTGAGTCCCATAGTTGGGCGAACCAATCGACCATTGCTTCCATGTTTTTGACTATGATATAACGTTCATCGACTCCCTATCACAATATAAATATTCAGTGCCAGACATAAACAAGCTAAGGACATTTGGCGAATGGATTAGGCGGCACAAGTATATTGCTTACTCATTTTAGACTGACGCTCAACTTCTCGAGCGATTTCTGATAGATAATCCTTTTCAACTAAAAGTATATTAATTTGGTGTAAATGTAAAAGCAGAAAAACAATTTTGATTGCGGTAATAGCTATTTACTGACATACATACTTACTTACCTACTTACTTACTTACTGACTTGCTTACATATTTATTTAGCCCATGACCCTAAATGAAGCAACAGCCACCAACCAACATTCTCCAACTTACCCTGTCCTCAGCGTTTCTTTTACTCCGGTTGTCAGAAATGGAATCAACTTCGTAACTTCCGTAAAAAATGTTTTTTATCATGAGGCGTCATAACAACACTGAATAAAGACATCTCAACACTCATAGCAGAGTTTAAATCTTTTGAGTTGTTCGATTAGCAATTTCTGAATGTGTTGATCTTCTATGTGATGAAACCGCTTACTCCATACCTAACTGTGGTGTTTGAATGAACTAGTAACTTCTTGTTGTTGTGAAATGCTTGATTTCGAATTCTAAATACAATACATTCGTTTGTACAGATCTTTAATTCTTGATACATATACTTCTAAATACTACACTGGCGTCGCGATGGAACTTGTAATGGAACAGCTAGATATTCATTCTACTTCTGAAGCTTTTGAAGATTATTTGGAAAGGTTTGAAATCTGGAGTATGACCAGGAAAGATGTCAAAGATGATAAAATTGTGGCTCATTTCCTAACATTCATCGGAAAAGAAGCGTACAGCTTATTGAAAACCTTGGCATATCCAGAGAAACCTATTTCACTTCCCTATGCAATGCTAAAGGAGTTATTATTGAATCATGTAAAGTGCCCTGGTTTTGAATGCCGTGAAAGAGCGAAATTTCATAAGATGATTCGTCAAAATGACCAAAATGTTAAGGAATTCATTCTTGAATTGCAGAAACAGGCTGTCAAATGTAATTTCGGTGATCAACTTCATGTGCAGCTGAGAGACCGATTAATTGCAGGAATCAACATACCTAGTTTGGAAAGAGAGCTGTTAAGAATGTCAAACTGTTCCTTTCAAGATGTTAGAACTGCGTGCATTAACTACGAGGTGTTGAATGAACTTGATATTCAGTCGATGAAGATTTCCAATACTTTGATTAGTTGTCATGATGAAAAACAATCTCAGGGTCAATCAAAATTGTGTTCGTTTAACAGAGGTTCCGATTCTCGTGTAAAAATGAACGGTGTCTCAAAAAAGAATTACAAAGGAAATCAAAAAGGTGAGACCAAGTTTGGCAAATGTTTATCATGTGGAAAACTTCATTCTCGTTATTATTGTACATTTCGTAATGCTAAATGTTTTAGATGTGGTAAGATAGGACACATTCAAGCAGTATGCAAAGCTACTGTTCATTTTGCCTCAAGTAGTGCTAAAGCTTGTAATTTAGATTCCAATAATTCAGCTGATCCTAATGATCATTTATCTTTAACTACCATTTCGAAAGGTAATGCTCATATTCGAAAGCGACTATATACATCGCTTGGTTCATGTCATGACTTTATTGTGGACACAGGCAGTATAGAGTCCATTATTTCATTCAAGAACTTGAAATCTTTAGATCCGAACGTTGTGATACGACCCACTGAAGTATCAATATTGGGGATTACTGGACACAGACTGCCTATACGAGGATGTTGTGAATTGCTAATAAGAGATGATGATTCCTCATACATACCATGTGAATTCTTAGTTAGCGAAACGGGACTGTCAATACTGGGTTTAAAGAATTTGAGAAGACTTAAAGTGGAGTTGTCTTTCCTAGTTTCTAAAGAAAATTCTGATGCTTTACTTAAAGATTTGATAGCCACGTGTGCTAAGTGCAGTGGAGGTATGAAAATCCAGCCTATAAAACTTCAAGTACAGGGTGAACCAGTCTTTCTCAAAAGACGAATAATTCCTTACGGTCTTCGAGATGCAGTGCATAAGACTTTGAATGATTTGTGTACAAAAGGTGTAATTGAACCTGTTCAGTCTTCAGCATGGGGTACTCCTATTGTTACGCCACTGAAATCGGATGGCAAGACTCCTAGGATATGTGGTGACTATAGACTAACCTTGAACTCCCGTTTATTGAAGCAGACATGCACTACAGTAGAGGCTGAAGATATCCTAAATCGACTTTATGGTTCTAAAGTGTTCTCGAAAGTTGACCTAAAAGATGCTTATCTTCAAATCCCTTTAGATCAATCCTCATCTATTTTGACGACAATTAATACTCCTTTTGGTCTGTTTAAATACAATTTCCTTCCATTTGGGCTAAGTTGTTCTCCAGCCATATTCCAGGAAGTTATGAATAAGGTGGTTAGTGATCTTGAAGGTGTTGAAGTTTATCAAGATGATCTGATTGTTCATGGTGCTGTTAAGAGAAACTCGTAGAAACTTTGGATGTATAATTCATGCTATACGGAAAGGTTGGAATGCTAATCTGAAACGCAGATTCCCTACCTATTTTTCAAAGCGAGATGAGCTATCCACTACTCCTGATGGTATTTTGTGCTTAAATGATCGGGTTGTTATTCCTCCCTCATTGCGTAAAGCTGTCCTGGAAGATCTTCATAGTGGACATTTAGGTGTTGAGAAAATGAAGTCCTTGGCGAGGCTTACGTGTTGGTGGCCAGAGATAAATGCAGATATTTGTCGTACAGCAAACAATTGTGTAAAGTGTCATAAGCTGAAAAATCAGCATTCGAAGTGGACTCCATGGCCAGTATCGTCGGAAGCCTGGCAGAGAATTCATGCAGACTATTGTGGCCCGTTTCTTGGCAAATACTATGCACTTGTAGTCATTGATTCTTTTTCAAAGTGGCCTGAAGTTTTTTTCACAACTTCACCAAATTCTGACTTCACAATTCAAGCATTAAGAAAGGTGTTTAGTCGAGAAGGGGTTCCAATGGTGTTAGTGACTGATAACGGCTCTCATTTTGCTGCAGATGCAGTTACTACGTGGTTAAATGGTATAGGGTGCAAACATCTGTTTACTGCTCCCAGACATGCTTGTTCTAATGGTCAGGCAGAAAATTTTGTCAGGACGTTGAAAACTGCTATTGATTCTATTGCCGCCTCAACATTTAATGAGCTGGAGAGGGGAGTAGATACCTTTCTACTGCAATATAGAAATGCCAGACATTCAGTGACGAAAGAGACTCCATCAAAACTATTAAAAGGAAGAATTCTTCGGTCGAATATGAGATGTTTGGAGTCTGCAGAAGTTACATATTATCGTGGCAATGATCTTCGACCATCCACTGGGATTGTTCTGAAGAATGTTGGGAAATCTATGGTGCGACTTCTAGATATCAATGACTTAAGTACACACAATCGACATGTTGATCAAATACAATTCCAGGAACCAGGTGAGTCTGTTCCAATTTCGGTTGTTAATTCTAATGCTAATGAGAGCATTCTAGATAATACAGAGCCTTTATCCAATACACTGTCGGACAGACACAGGATGAATTTGAGAAGAAGACGTACAATTGATTACAGATATATACATTCCAATTTAAGCTGCGGCGGATGTGGTGTTTGAATGAACTAGTAACTTCTTGTTGTTGTGAAATGCTTGATTTCGAATTCTAAATACAATACATTCGTTTGTGCAGATCATTAATTCTTGATTCATATACTTCTAAATACTACACAAACCTCTCTCTAACATTTTACTAAACCATAAGAACAGTGTGTCATGATGGCATGTACATGTGAATTAATTTACAATAATATATCAAGGTTCAATTCTGATAACTCTAAACACTACACAAGGATAAATTTCAGGAAATATACAACTGATATACGAATTTTCTCCCAGACTACCTTACATGATAGATAGTTTATCCAATAAATCGCAGTGAATCTTGAATCCATCCAACGAATTAAATAACCAGTATCTCGAAATATGTAATTTCATCTACAAAAAATTAGAAGAGCACTAAGAAACCATAATTTACGATTCATTTTACAGTTCATATTGACTGATGAATTTCTCCTTCATGAGCTCGTTATTCATAGTCCTTGCTTATGCCTGTTACCTTTAATGAAGCAATGTCTCCTACCTACATTGTCCAACGTATTATGTTCCGCGCCTTCCTTCATATTTTCACTCAAATTCTATTCTTTCTTTTCACGTCTGTTTTACAATTCGCAACCTAACATATTCTTCAGTCTTCATCTTGTCTATCGCTTAGACGATTTCTAATGAGGGCTTATCTCGTGATGCAGTTAGGTACCATCTGCAATTTATAGTTCAGCAGAATTATATGAACTGATCAACCATGAATTATACATCTTTCAAATTAGTTTGTAGAGTTTTGTACTCTAATTTTCTGGTAAACGATTTATCAGAGATTTCAGTCACATTTAAGTAACTCAGACAACTTCTTAACTCTGTTACTCTCATTATGAAGTAGTGACCTTCAGTACACAAACATCTCATATTTATGTCCTTCCGACTTCCCGTTTTTGTCGGTTGTTTGCGTAAACTTCTGTATGAAACAAATTCATCTAACTCGATCTTTAATAGGTTACTCATTATGGCCGTCATGAAAACACATTTAGCCTAATCCTAGTATACAGAATCAATCGGGAGATTGATTTTCATTTCAAATTTTGCACTAATACATTTACTCGTTTCTTCAATATGGAAACAAATCTCAGGCCATTATATGATTTTTTGTTATATGAAATGAACTCCGTAGAAAGCGCACCTGTGGCTATTACTGGTCTTAAGTCCAGATAAGGGAGGAGGGCTCAGCATGGAGTTAGCAACCCATCTCTTGAAAGCTCAACATGCAGTAAAGCGATAAACGGAAAAGAGTTATTCAAACCATAGAATCTCCCACCCCAGTCGGAAGGTGTTCGTTTAGAAGATTTATGACGTCTCATGATGAAAGAGCAGCCATACATGTGAACAAATAATGAGTTTTTCTTTTATGGGAAACTGGAAAGTCAACTATGTTTGTATAAAAACGTGAAGATACAACTTGGTAGTACTGATAATCAGGGAATCTCATTCAGGAGAGATACAAGTGTGCTCCAATCATGAAGAAGAAAAAATCGCCTCAGATACTCAGGAAGCAGCACTGATGCTTCAAAAAGAAGCACAGAAATCATTTATAGAATGGAGATCTAACAGATCGAGGACCATCAGTGCCTCATTTTAAACAAAAGAAGTGGTGATCACAATGAATATCATTCGTTGATATGCGCATATCAGCAAGAACAATAGGCATTATAAGAATCAGTTCTAAAAGAGACCGTAGACACTCAACGAGAAGTGTTCAACGAAGGAGTTGATCATTCTGTTGAGAATGCTAAATGCCAAGGTTGGATTAACAACAGTTGATACAAAGATATTATCGACCATTACCTACACAAGTGAAATGTTCAAAAGAACCACAGAGGACTTCCGACCAAAGGAGGAGCTGATATAGCTTCAGATCACCACTTGCGGGCCATCAGAATGAAGCTGAAAACGTAGCAGACACCATTAAAATGGTTTGCTCCGGTCTTTCTTCAGGATACTGACAAACTCATTGAATATAAAGTGGCCATCAGCAATAAATTTTAGGCCTTTCATGTTTTACTCAATGGAAAGGAAACCACGATTGGGAACAACCAGAAAGGGATCAATGAATAAATCACTTCAATATGTTATGAGGTTCTGAGACACAAGCAGCACAACCAAAATAAATAAACCACTTATGAGACACTGGATAAGATTCAAGAAAGGAATAACAATATAGCAGCAATCAGTATTAGCCAAACAAGAACAAAGACAGCCAAGGTAAACCTAAATACACAGAATTCAACCAGAAGGTGAACAGGCTCACCAGAGCCGAAAAACTTAAATATGTGTAAGATCCAGCAATTACGGTGGTAATGGCTGCAAGTGATAAGAATATTTGACAATCGTATGATACAACAGAGAAGCTGGCTAGTAAATATCATATCCAGAGCAACTAGACTAGAACAAGGAAGGCATGCCAACCACCGATATTCAAGTGCAGAGAAAGAGGTACATGGGTCACGTTGATGAACTCTTGAATTTTATATCTTTGTTTAATCCACACAACATTGGTGCAGCACCCACGAACCTGTCAGTCAGTGTTGGTTCACCGAAATTCGAAGAAATCAGAGTTGCTGTCAGTTAAATGAAGACGTCCAATCTGGCAAAAAGCACGGGTTCCAATGGACAGCTAAGATACGGCCCATAGATCTTTACTTCGCAGATGATCTGACTCTTATGTTCCATACACAACAACTAATGCATTAAGAAACGGTAAGCTTGGAAGCAGTATCTGCACCAGCTGGTCTCAATACACACGAGGCAAAACCAAGATTCTCCGATACAACACAATGTGCTTAGGAAGAAGTAAAATCCTATACGTATCCTTATCGTATCAGCATCGTCGATTACCAACATGGATCTAATGCAGATGTGATTGCGAAGATTGGCGAAGCACGAGTAGCAGTTTTACAACTGGAGAACATCTAGAATTCAAAACAACTATCAACAAACACCAAAGTAACAATCTTCAATACAAATATGAGGAGAATTCTACTGTATGGGCGAAACTTGTAGAACCCGAAGGCCATGACCCGCAAGATACGTTTTTATCAACATTTTTCCAGGCAAAATACTTCGGATCCCTTCGCCAGACACCATCAAAAACAGTCTACCGTGAAAGAGAACAAACCAGATTCCATCAGAGGGATAAATCAGGAAGAAGCGCTAGAAGTGGATGGACATACTGTGAGAACAGCACTCAAATGCATCACAAGACAAGCTCTCACTTGGAAAAGAGGAAGACCAAAAAACACATTACGCCAAGAAATGGAGATAGATTTAAGTAGAGTGACGAATGGTTGTATAGACACAATGCACTGGAGAATGCTGATCAGCAGAGTACGCCGCAGTAGTGGGATAGGCGTAAGTAGGTATTTATATGATAATTAAATGATTTTTCTTCTCATCTCCAGTCACAACACACCGCATTGGCGGCTGTCTGCAATTAACGACATAGTGAAACGTGATCATTTTGTGTGGTAGCGCGTTCGTTTATTTAAATTCGTTGATGGCGAACAGCACTGACATTGTATAAAATTAAAGTAACATGGTTATTTTTAGAGGAAAGTCGAATGGTGCGTTATTCTGATAGACCGGTTTGTTCATACTGTGAATTACAAGTGATTACAACTGTAAACAATAATTCTCATACTACACATTATTAATAAGTAAATTACCATAGGAATGTATGAAAACTTTCACAATACCTTTATTATCAGGTTCTAAAATTTGAAGGCATTTCTTTTCTGGATTGGTCGATAGCGTCTCTGTTCAGATGATCAAAACAATGGAAGGATTATTAACCAGAAAACTTTATATTAAGAATTATTGACTAAAGTTAGAACTTATTTTCAATTCGTCCATTCTCAACTAGTCATATAACTAACATATCCAGTTTAGCTGTATGATGAACTTAATCTCGCAGACCGATGTCATTATCATTGAAATAATAAATCGATCCTTGTTAGACTACCATTAAAAACCGAGAAACAATGGATGGCCGTTTTATCCTAGTATGAGTATGCTTGTCAGTTACTCGTTGAGTCACAAAAATTCTCAGAGTTCTAGCGAGAAACCGTTAACATTTTAGTGCGATCCGTGTTGGATGTGAGACAGCTACTCAATGGTGACAGCGGATGAAGTATGCGCAATATTATGGACTAAATGTCAGCTTAGTGGTCTAGAGAATAGGCGTTGCGCGGAATCCATGATCCTGGATTCTATTTATGCGAATCAGCGTCGTGGACGCGCAACGGCACTGATGGGTCCCACACTACGACGAAACTGCCGTCCATTGCTTCTGTGTTTCTAATGATAGTCTAACGATTATCGATTCATATTTCAATGAAGGCTGACAATCTCTATAACTCCATAATGATTACCCGACTCTATCGTTTTACCGTATTATCGTAGTATAGCAAGAAAGAAAGTACTCCAACACCTCTGTTGTATCACGTTCGAATGAAAATGGATGTCGTTTGTTGTAAGTGAACTTGAATCAGTCAGCCTTAAAATCCCATTTGTGATTACTGGTCAATTAAGATGAGGATTAACCTTATTTTTCCACTGAAATATTTCCCGTTCATTTAATTCTAAACACCTTACAGCTTACAAAAACACGACTTTGTAGACACCATATCACATAGATCAGTGGACATTGTACAACCTAATCAACAGAATGTTAAATTAACAATACTGAGGACCAGAAAAAACTTTTTATTATTACACGTAACTCAATACAAACCTGAGAAAAGATTCATGAAAATCTCATTGACTATCTTATCAATCAGGCAGGAACAACAACAAAATTCAATCGCACTCTAAAAACGAATTTCAATATCAAAAGTCTTACTTTGAAAGATTGGCACCTGATTGTTGAAACATTCTTCTATTGTCAATGATTTGTTGAGAATTATTTCTGTGTTTAATGGGTAAATTTGGCAAAAGAACTCTTTATTGACTATGTTACAAAATTAAAGGTTCTTTAATCGATGAAATCATATGAATAATGAAGTGTGCTTTATTCTAAATCCACTCCATATCTTCAACTTTAGTTACCTTACGGAAAACTGAAAATTAGAGTTCCATTAGTGTTGTGGATATTTTCGAGCCCGACAGAGATTTTAGTGTGTGTATTAGTTTATCTAGCCCTCATGACTTGCTCCATCCATCGGTAAAATATTCTCATCCATTATTTTCCGGCTAGTATTCACAAATCTTTCGATCTCATTACATTGCCTTCCTCGTCTTCATTTTACGCTTTATACTCTCATATCTGTCTGCTTCAGTGAAAGCACAAAATAAATTCATCCGTAAAAGTGTATTCAGTTTTTGACTTTCGTCATCTCACAAACAAGACTCGACCACGTACTGTATACGGAAATTAAACAAGAGATTTATTTCATATTTAAGAGTCCGTACAAACAGGGAGTAAATCGCAGCCACCAAGATGGTGAGCGCTACTTCGAATTTAACGCAGGCAATAAACTATCATGACCGACTATTGTTAGACTATCTTAGAACTTTTGGGAGCGCCGGATAGTCATTTCGTCTCAGTACGAGACTGCTTATCAGTTCATATCGACAATCCTCCACTAAGAAGAGAGACAGTCATTAGGTTCTTCCGGTTTCGGAATGTCAACCTAAAAAAATATACGAAATTCGTCCCTTCCTTCATTTAATTTGAAATGAACAACCAGGGTTAATATCCTGGCACGGGAGTTCCGTCGATCGTGTATCAAGGACCTCGAGACGGGCAGTCATTTTGATATGTGTTGCAAATTCAGACAACTCAGTAAGCATACACAAGTCATTCTTTTAAAATTCGATCATTTGATAATATTTTTCAACCATTATCCGGGAATCTCGATGTATAAGACCATGATCAACTTGCATCACTATTAGGATATTCACCTAGTTTGATACCGAATACCTCTAAGTAGCTAACAAACAATTTTGTACACTTGATCTTAATTTTCGTACACTACATCTTTCGAAATTTCTCTTGCCACTCTCTATCATGTACCTATCCTTACGTCTTTTCGATATTAGCAGAAAGATAGATAATAACATATCAAAAAGAAGACTTACGATATTTATTTTCTGTAGATTTCATTATTTTCACAAATCCTAAGAAATCAAACGAATGTGTCAACTGGAATATTATACATTACAGGTTCATCATAATGTATTCTACCTTCATTCTGTTTTGTTCTCAATGACAAAATTTCATCTTTCATAGTTACAAATGTGACGGTATCTTACATCTTGTCAGTAATACCGTCTGGCAAGTCGATTATTAGCTGTCATTTGTGACTTCTGAATTCTTTGTTTTTACTATTTTAAATGAATGAAAATATCCAATATCTAATATCTTTTTCACAAGCTAGTGTAAAACAGTTGATTTCTTTGCTACTGATTCTTGTTCTTCCGGTACGTTTCCAGGTGTTTGGTAGTGTCCGAGGAATGGGGTTATAGCTACTCGACTGTCTAATTCTAGTCAGTTAGCACTTGGTTGTGGGTTTGTATGGCCCGTGATTTGAGTGGAAATGTTTGTTTCAAGGCAGTAGGTTTTCTGGATACCAGCAGCTATCACATTACCACGAGGAAAATCAGTCGGTTGCCATATGAAGAATAATTAGGAGAAGAGGATTTCAGAACTAAGTAATAGATGGATAATTTAGTTTAGTATGTGGTTGTGAAGATTTTGAGAGAGGACTGAAGTGTAAGCAAAGGAGAGAAAACAGAGATGATAGGCCAGAGAGATTAGTTAAGTGACCTGAGGAGATGGCAGTAATAACAACTAGCAGGTCGCAAGACATGCATCAGGCACAGTTGATTCAAGAGGGAGATGAAAATCCGCATATGAGTGTGTGATTATCAAGTCTTTTCCTAAAGCTGTCCAATGAGGGTGCTGTGGTCGCCACCGCTGAGGAGCATTCCAACTTGCGACAACTCTTCACGAGAAAAAGTGTCCACGGACCTAAGTATTCGCAATTTGATGTGCGATTTTTCGAGGATTGCCTCGAAGGGAGTGGTGATGATGCATCCGTAAGATGCTCACGTGGTAATGGTTTGGCGTACCTAATACGTTCGTAAGGTTTGTTATTTAGCCCTTTTACCTATTTCATTGCCCATATCTGTATTAGATCTAAGAGATTTATGTCTCTTTGAAGTACAGGGGGTGCGGTGACATTGTGAACCTCAAGTTGTGTGTGCGCGTGTGTCTTAAATAGTGTTAAGAATAATTGTGGGATGATAGCAGCAAGTTGTCTTCGAATAAAGTGAAAAGTCGCACCTGCCTTGGCTGCATCCTCTATAGATTTTGAGCTTGTGTGGGGGCCTTCTGTGGTTATTGAACCGAAATCGAGCTGGTTGGTTGAGTTTTAAACCGTTTTTCACGGCCTATTCCTCAAAAGATACAAGGTCCTTTTGAAGCTCATTTGAATC
>OX103972.1:47714331-47741882 GCA_944470395.2 Schistosoma turkestanicum | reverse complement strand
TGACTTGCGACTCGTGGACACCAACACGGTAGCCAACTTCTATCAACATGACTCAGTACACTTGTCAGTGAATTATTGGATTTCTGCCGTGTTTCGAACCGGCCGCCCCTTGGCTCTCATGCAACCCACTCCTACACCATAACACATAGCTCATCGAGGCAGTCAGTGGTTATTCATACGCCACGTGTCCCAACCACCTCAGCTGATGAAGTTACAGTTTGAAGAGTAGAGCGCAAATTATTCACATTTTTCCAGATCAAATACGACTTCTAACTGTAATTTCAATAAATATGAACGTCACTTATTGTACTAACGTCTCATTTTTTAAATCAATATTACCGACTTTTTTAAATTACAGGTGATAACGTTGACCACCAATTATTTAAATAAGTGCTTCCTAGTGTACTCGACTTTCGTAACTTCGTTCCAGTTTATGATACTGTTGATGATTTCACAATTGCACGTCAATTATTGCTTCCATTGTTGTAAAAACAGCACGAAGAAAAATAGATCACTTATCTATGTTCATAAAATATTTGAATCAAAATTAAATTAATTTTCCTTGTTTATCAATAAAATGTTCTCGCCATCTCAAACACTAATGTGTTTGTTTTTTGTCTTCATTTCCTTAAGATCTAATTGTAAATGATCGTTTACCAAAGAATAATGATTGCACTCATTGACAACTCAATGTTATGTTTATTTGAACTGAAAAGTTCATATACAAAAGTTCATATAATCACAATCATGCTAGCGGTGAAAATGGTCACTTGAAACCCTGGGCAATTCATTTTGCTTTCAACTTATGAGATCCTAACCACACCCTGTACGTGAGATTCACGGGGTCAGACCATTCTACTACTCTGCCTTACGGAATGATTCGCAGCTCGATGTTTTGCTATTTAAATGTGTCTTCAATATTTCCACCGTGAGAGTGACAGCATTTCTATTAGCACTCATTTTTATTATTTCGCCTGTTCTCTGTTTGTTACGACTTTAACGGTTATTCAGCCTCAGCGTAAAGTTGAAAACGTTGGGAAAATTATACGTCTGTTTTTCTAATAACGCATGTGTGACTGCCTACAGCACACTGAACAATCTGAAGTGGAGCCTGAAATCTCTGGTCTCGCGTGTTGAAGCTGCTTCTGTGGACCACCAATATTCCATAAACAGCGTTATCATCTAACAATAATCATTGCACGATTTTGTGCGACCGTAGTACTTTATTTTTTCAGCTAGTGTTACATTCACCACAGTAATCAAGATGACTTAACTTAGTTTCAGGAATGTTCTCAGGAAGTCGTTCAATACTGTGCAGGTGATAACTGTCAGCATTTGGCTACGAATAGTTTTTGCGTTTCGATAAAGTAATGAAATGAACAGTGAATCTAATTTCCATCATTGTGGTGTAAAGGTTAAAAGGCTTGATCATGTGAAGCTTCACTCATTTGAAATCTTCATAAATCATTGTAAGACCACTGTAAGCAACTGATGTCCAGTGCTTCTAGGTTTCTGAGAGTGATCTAACGATGATTGATTGATTATTTCAAATGTGTCGAAACACTTTTTTTATTTTCAGTATTATATATTGTATATTCACAGAATATATTGCTTATGCACTAAGAGAAACACATTAGAGTATATTTATGAAATACTACGGATTCTATTTAACTGTCTTTAGGTTCGAAAACAATATGTGATATGTACAGTACGGTAATTTAACTAACACGTATTTCATACTAAAGTGAATATATGTGGATGCATTATTCTGTACATCATAAGAGATTGTAACGATTCAGTCATTCATTTTCGTTACTGAACCACATTTTATGCATGATGCATTCACGCATAAGATTAGTGATAGCTTGAAACAAGACAATATTTCAAATTTCACTGTAAGATCTCCTCAAAAGTATATTATTTTGTTGTTTAAATGTTTAGTTTTGCATAAAGATCAACTGTTTGTCTTGAATGAACAAGAAGAAGATACATTTATTAGTTCATCACAGAAAAAACTCCGTAACAAATATGTCTTCATTGGAAAAGATTATTTAAAACAATTAGTCCCTTTTATAAATTTTGATAGAACAGTGAGAAGATTATTACGAAATCAGTAGTTTACTATTTAAAGAACACTATTACACACATCTTATTTTCTGAAAATACTATGTATTTTATTTTTATAATCGTAATTCAATCAAAGAGTTATCGTATGAAATTGACAATTTTTATTTACATGATCATAGTAATTTAATGAGAGTGGAATGAATTTAGTTTTTCGATTGTCCAATGAACATAATTGTCAGCTACATAGTACTTCGGATTACTAATAATAGCATCCACAAACAATATTCACCAAAGATGCATTGATTAGGAATGACAACATTATAGGGTAGTATACTTATAGCGTTTGCAGCGGACCTGCAATGATATAATTGGTTACAGATGAAAGGTATTAAAATATGCTTCCTCATAAACGAGAATCGACAACTTCACAATAAACGTTATCAAGATTCACGAGATGCTGTTTCACAGATGTCATGTAACAATATAAACAGATGAAAACAAATCTCGGGATTTTACCTTCAAATAAGGAAACGGAATAGATAGATGTTCAACGTGCCATAAGGAAAACAACGGGAACTAAGGTCACTCAATAACAAGATCAGACAAAAAAATGTTATTCAATATGGAATTGCCAAGAAAACGCTAACCAGAAAAAATAATTCAAACAATTGTAACTCTGCCCTGGTAGTTGCAGGAAGAATTATGACGACGCGTGATGAAAGCCGAGTTTCATCGGAAGTCACGGGGCCGATGCCTCTTCTGACAACCAGAAAAACCAGGTACATGGAACGTTCTTACATTGTGGGAGACTGGAAGACTATTTCATGTTGTCGCAGAAATGAAAAGATACAATCTCGAGGTGCTCGGCATCAGTGAAACGCATTGGACACAGTCAGGACAACTGAGACTAGCTTCGGAGTAGGAAAATGCTTCACATACACAAGGAGTTGCATTGATGCTGTCCAAACATGCACAAAAGGCACTGATAGGATGGGAATCTCATGGAAAATGGATCATTGAAGCATCCTTCAAAACAAAGAGAGCGGACATTACAATGAACGTGATCACATGTTATGCACCTACCAATGAGTACAATGACGACGTTTAAGATCAATTATACGAAAGGCTGCAGTCAATCGTCGAGAAATGTTCACCAAAGGATTTGACGATTCTTACGGGAGACCTGAATGCCAAGGTTGGAATGTACAACACTGATATGAAGGCATCAAGGGACGACATGGACTGGGAAAAAGGAACGAAAACGGTGAGAGATTTGCAAACACATGTGCCTTCAAAAAACTGGTCATAGGTGGCACAATATTCTCGCACAAACGCATACACGAAATCATATGGATTTCACCGGATCACACTACTCAAAACCCGATTGATCATATATGTATCAACAAAACGTTCAGAAGGACTATGGAGTATGTGAGAACCAGGAGAGGATATGGTATAGCCTCAGATCTTCATTTGCTGATCGTCAAAATGAAACTGAAACTAGTTAAGCACTGGACAACGGGGCAGACAACATCACACAAGTTTAATACGGTCTTCCTTCGGGATACTGTAAAGCTCAACGAATTCAGGATAGCCCTCACCAATAGGTTCCATGCCTCTCAAGATCTACTCAATCGAGAGGACACAACATTGGACAACAATTGGAGAGGGATCAACGAGGCAATCGCTTCAACATGACACCAAGTTCTGGTTCACAAGAAGTACCATCACAAGGAATGGATCTCAGCTGATACTCTTGCAAAAATTGAAGAAAGGAGGAACAAGAATGCAGCAATCAATGACAGCAAAACAAGAGCAGAAAAATGTAAAACACAAGCGGCATACACGGAAGCAAACAGGTAAGTGAAGAAGAGAATCAGAGCTGAAAAACGAAAATATGTTGAAGATCTAGCAATGAAGGCGAAAAAGACTGCAAGAGACGGAAACATGAGACAATTGTACGAAACTACAAAGAAGCTCGCCGGTAAACCAGAACGACCAGTGAAAAGCAAGGGAGGCGAATCAATCAGCAACACTGAAGAACAGCGAATTAGGTGGGCTGAAAACTTTAAGGAACTATTGAACACACCCAACATCGAAGTAGCATCTTTGGAACTACCTAATAATATTGGCGCACCTACGATAAAGGAGATCAGTATAGCCATCAGACAAATCAAGAGCAGCAAAGCAGCAGGACCAGACAACATTCCAGCAGAGGGAATGAAAGCAGATGTGGAAGCAACTGTGAAAATATTTCACATCCTCTTCATAAAGATTTGAGATAAGGAACAAGTACCATCAGATTGGAAATAAGGTAACCTGAACAAAATATCAAAGAAAGGCGATCTCAGCAAGTGTGAGAACTACAGAGGCATCACTCTTCTTTCAATAAAAAGCAAAGTCTTTAACAGAGTATTGTTAAACAGAATGAATGACTGAGTCGACTTCCAACATTGAAATCAACAGGCCGGATGTCGTAAGGATCGAACGCGTACTGACCAAATAGGATAGGAACAATCAATTGAATGGAACTCACCACTCCACATCAACCTCATCGACTACGAGAAAGCATTTGATAGCGTGGATAGGAAAACACTGTGGAAGCTCCTTCGACACTACGGTGTGACTGAGAAAATAGATGACATCATACGGAATTCTTATGATGGATTCAACTGCAAAATTCTACACGAAGGACAGTTAATAGACCCTTTCGAGGTGAAGATCGGTGTCAGGCAAGGTTGCTTACTCTCAGCATTTCTCTTTCTCCCGATGATCGACTAGATTGTAAAAACGTCAACATCTGGAAGGAAGCACTGTATCAACTGGACAGTTAGGACGCAGCTGGACGATCTGGACTTCGCAGATGACCTGGCTCTTCTATCACACAAGCAAAAACAAATGCAGTGTAGCAGCAGCCACTGCAGCGATAGGTCTCAACATACATAAAGGTAAAAGCGAAATTTTCCGATGCAACACAATATGCACCAACCAAATCACTCTTGATAGGACCCGCACTACAAAAAGCACCTAACTGCGTCACAAGACAAGCCCTTCAGATGGAAACGTCAAGGCAAAAGGAAAAGTGGAGGGCCAAGGAATACTTTACGCCGAGAAAAAGAGAAAGATATGAGGGGAATGAACAAACATTGGACAGAACTGGAGGTGGAAGCTCAGGACAGAGTTGGTTGGAGAAAACTGGTGTGCGGTTTATGCTCCATTAGTGGTAACAGGCGTAAGTAGGTACCTAAGTACTGTAAAGTCGCATTGCTGTTCAGCAATTGATTTCAAATGAACTCATAAACTGATCAACTGTTGTAGAAAGTCAATACAAGTATTTCAAAAGAAACATATGCTTTGATGCTGCATATATTTTACCATCGTTTATTATAATATACATCATGAATATGCACAACAGATTCGATTTTTACTTTGAAGCGGGAGAAGCGAAGAAGTCACTTTATATTTGCATCTGAAATGTGAGTGGTCAGCAAGCGCTGACTGTTCAAAAATATCACTGAAAAATCCATCTTTGTTTAAAAGATTTTGAAAATATTATTACTAATAAACTCTTTATCTAAAATTCTTAAGAACAATGAGTTGAAACATTATTCTTCAGGAGATTAAAACTTTCTCTTGTTCGGCAAACTTTCATTTCCCTGCGAGTTTGTCATTTATCAACTATCAATATAACACAAAATTTTGTGAGTCGTTAACAGTCACTTTGAAACTGTAATGAAAATACAGATTAAAAAGACTTTTAATGATGGTTGAAAATGTTTTTGATGTTTTTGATGAATTCTATTGAATTTTATTCCACCTTTGACCTACATTAGTTATCACATTTTACAAATTTTCCTACTACTATCGGTTCACCTATCTTCCTACTATCCACTTGTAATTTTGCGTTTTTCATTTCATTGTGATTATCACTCGAATTGCCTTGATTGGTTCAACATTTTCATGTAAATATTCATGTATATTAGAGACAATATTGTCCGCTTACATGTGTTGTTCAATTTTTTTGCGATGAGAATCAATAATATCATAGTCTGTTTTCTGGGCACATTTCGAGTCAAACATGGATAAAACAACAATCACACCAAGGCAGAAACGCACGTTTACGAGGTGCAAATACTCATATATGAGTAATGAAAAATTCACATGAATGATCAGCTTGAGGAGTGTGATGATACACTATGTGATTTAGACACAGTAACTGAGTTTAGCTACAATCAGATAAATCAAAGTCAAAACGTAGGTTTGAGAATGATACCATCAAGTATATGACAGCAAATTCAGTATTTCCATTAGCGGCAAGAGATCTAGCATATGAGATGATATCGAACTTCAGTCTGGAGTAATGCACAGATTAGTAAGTGAAACACGTTCAGCCTGGACAACTGACAAAGTATTTTTCGAAACGAGAATAACCAATTTAAAGTGGACATTAGCTGAGTTCGCCACTCCCTTTGTTTTGACAAAGTATGACTAAAGTAAACATACAAGTACTTGTACTATTGCAATCTTGGTAATGTCAAGTACTGGATGTGGCCAAAAACTCATGAGAGACAAGCGCAGCGAATGGCTTACAGTTTGTTATAACCAGTTCTGCTGTTTTCAAGATTGTGATTGTCTGATAAGATGGTAAAAGTACAATAGCCTATCAGGTCAAAGATACATCACATTGACTATTCAAAATATGATCTTATTGATTTAGGTGAAGTATTATTTAAAATGCAGATGTAGGTAAAATAAGGACAAAAAGCAATCTCATTAGTGTTTTCGATGACGTGTGAAAAAAGTTCTATTTACAAAAAACATTAAATTCATTGAAATAGTTTATGAACAACAATAGCAGTATCTGTAAGGATAGTTGTTTCATTTGTAGTCGTGTGGTTCTTACATCAACGAAACAAATAATTGACGTGAAATTCTGAAATCATCAACATTATCATGAATTCGAACGAAGTAAACAAAGTCATACATAGTATGGAGTAATTTTCCGGTTTGTAGCACTTCCTCAAGCAATACGTTGATAGAGTAATTACATATAATTTTCAAAACGGTGATGTTTATTTTAACAATTACAAATGAAAATGCCAAACGTACGTGATGTACCCAAAGATATTTAACATAGCAGGTAATTAGTCTAGTACTTTCACATCAGTCAAACTCAAAGAACGAAGCGAGGATGGTCTATCTGATTATTCGATCAACCAAATACCTTTTCGACAATAATTCAATAAGTTATCGAGTGTTATGGTGAATGAAACAAATGAAATCTCAAATCTTCATATCCAAGCCTACGGACTTCGATATCGAGACTACGAATATCTCAGCTGCAAACAGATGAGAAAGATTTCCGGTGAATTTTATGCAGAAGCACCAGGATAGTTTCAGAGCAATGACTTCAGTACTTGGTAAGAAATGTGATAGATGAATGTAATGAAATTATAATTTTTTGCGAAAATTACAGTAACCACTGAAGGACACCAGCAAACAAAGGACGAAATAGCAAAAATCATCAGCAAAAACTGTGAGGGAAATATTTCATTTCAAATAATTTCGTGAATATTTGATTTTCAACCTAAGAAACAATATTTATTTACAGAAGGAATGCATTCTTTGAATTCAGTGTATCAAGTCGGAGTACGGTGAATTTAGTTTTTATGATGTGTACCATCGTACAAAATCGCTTATCATCTTTCAGTAATTGAAAAATTGACTTCTTATCGAATTTTGCTCATCATAGACCTACAAATACGAGTAGGTGTAAATAAACCTGAAAACGTCCAGTGAACTGTTATTCTATAATTCGAAATGTAATTATCTAAGAACCTTACGTAATCAGTGACCATTGTTGATTTGTTAAAGTTAAAGCTCTAAATCAGCCTACTCCATCTGAAAGCCCCTCAATTATGGCTTTAATAGTGAAAGCGATCCTAGCGGCGTGCAGAGCACTAGTAAGAGAAAATAACAGTTTTTTCGATTTCCGCGCAAAAACCGTTAATACGGATGGCACAGTAACAGAAATAATTTGTCCGTACCAGAAATACGGATTGTCATGATGATCCACTGAGGTAAAAATATAAAAAGTGTGTCATTTATTGTTGAACGAAATCAATCAGTATTGAGAAAAATGAAATAATAGTAACTCGTTATGGGTTGTTTTATTCATATCAACTGATTTATTTCTTAATGCGTGTCAAATACGTATTACATTACTCAAAAATGGTGTTAATCATGGAATATTTTGCGAAAGAATTAAATGATCTTTCGCACATGTAAATATAGTACTTAATCATATAAAGAACGAACATTTATTTCGAAAAACTTGTGCATTGTCTAAATTTTATGTTATGATGCACTTAAAACGGAGTGAAAATATACAGGATGATAAAAGACATGTTCAACCTACCATTAAAATTGTAAAGAAGACGTTCTTGGTCGATGGAGAGTGAAGGTGTTTGTTGAGGATAATAATGAGTGCCAATAATAGAGCGTTGAATCTGATATATGGAAATGAAATATATATATTTAAATGAAATTACTGAAGATGTTGACAATTCGATCATTCATTAAGGGTTTTTATGAAAAAAAACCGCATTTTATACATTTCAGAACCATGAACGGTGGAAAAGAAAGAAATTGCCACCAAGTTGACTTCATCATGATATCCTAGTAGCATTTAAGTGAAATCTATTGTGACTAATAACTAACTGCTGACGTGGATAGACTACGATGATTATATACGAAATTAGATGGTCATGTTTTTTCATGTTTCATAACCTACATTATTATGAAACCAACAAAACAAACTGGATCAGTCCAAAAATCTCGGTTTATTCTACCAATTGAATGATGAATTTTAAGTCAACATCAATTACTTACGTTCACAAGGTAGCGTTGCAACTGTTGTTACTTTGATTTGCTTCTAACACTCCTCACAGAATAAATGTTATGTTGGCTGAAATATTTTGATAATGTTAAGTCCATGGTACATTCCTCAACTTAAATGGCGTAAAATTTGGATGGAAGGAAAATGAATATATTATTTAATAAATTACACAAAATGGAGAGAATTTATTTCTACAGTTTTTCTGGAGATAAAAAGTGCATATTGGCAGGGTGACACAAGCAGATATAAGTTGAATAATAGAAAATTAGCTCGATTTCGAGCTATAATGTGGTTTTGTAAAGCATCTTGGGTTGAAAACGGCTAATCACCACGAATTATTTGATCGTCTTTACTTCCATCGAAATGTCTTTCTGTCTGTGCATATATCTTCGTATCAATACATGGATCTAAAAATCTATCCATTTTCAAATGTCGATGCAGTTTAATGTACGGACACGATAGATGCACGAATACACTAAGCCAACTCATAAAACTGAGTGCCTGAAAAATATAATGTTATAAAATTTTATTAACTCACACTATTTATTTTCAGCAATCATTTAATATAATTCAATACAATCTCTGAAATTTATAATCAAAATGCATCATTTATCAAACGACATATATTGATTGACAATCTGTTACTGTCTCATTGAACGTTGTACGAAATTAACGAGTAACAATCTCTGTGTAATAGCAGCGAGTTCTGTAATTTATTTGGACATGGACTAGTAACAAATAAATGTTTGCTTGTAAGTAATTGGCGTTAGCCGATAATTCAACATCACAGTTGATAGATGCAACACAGAAAAATGGTATGATCGACGTTATCCAACTCGTCTCACTATATTGTAAGTTATAAAACGAGAAAAAATATTATTTTGTACATCCTATTTAGAAGCATCTCCTCAAATGATTTGGCAATATTGATCATCAATTCTATCCACATTCTTACAAAGAAATGACGATAAATTCAGAAAGCAACTGTGTACAACATTTCAGTGGAAAGCGTCACTATTTTTATAGATGCAGCATATTGAAACACATAATATAAGATATTTATGGAAATTTTCGGATTCAAACAAAGGTATGGAACGAGTGCTAACTGCCTAGGTAGTGGGGATACGCACCTTTCCCAGTTTACAAAACCAAAACAGGTGATTGAACTACATGACAGTTCTAATATTCATGATAAATGTAAATTAGCATAATAACCTACCATTTGGTTATTTCACCAAAAAAGGTTCTGTTATTTAAATAACCAGCAACAAATATATGATATTCGTTACTTATATTCTTTGAAACACAATGTTTCTCATTCTGGAAGATTCCTTCAGTTCACAATCAAAACGCACAATTCCAGTCAATGCAAGCAACTCAAGCAATGTGTCATTCTTCCAACTGAATTCATAACTTTCAGAATTTAATGCTGCTAACGAAAATCATTCACTATAAGTATTCGGGATAGATTTAAAGCTGAATTGTTGACAGATCCGATATCATAATAGAAATGCAAGAATATTAGGAAATGAATAGTAACAATTTGAGATTATTTTTATATTTCCTACAGCAACAAATCGGATATCGATAAGACTAATCTCAATAGGTGGTTCTCTTAGGTTATTTAATTATTCAAACGAATGCACGCATAGTTAACTTGATTTCAACGTTGCGTGGTACAAATGATGTTAAAATATGTTTTTTAAATTTAATTTGTCAAAACACAACATGAATTCGAGGCCAAGAGACCGATGGTTCAATCGCAATATTTTCAGATAGATAGGTATCACAGTCTTACTTTTTGTTCAGCCGGTTTTATTTAGTCTGCTTTAAGGAAAATATCTATTTTTACCCTTTAATACAACATTTTGTTTAATATCAGATATAAGTGAGATGAGAACGTTTGTTAATAAATTGCTTCTGGTTAGTATATGGTGATTTTGAAATGTTTAGATTGTCACATTTGACGCAATTCTAAACCTATAAGTCATGTTTACCTTCTTGATTCTTCTCTTTCATTTATTGGTTAATAAACTGGAAGGATTCCACATGTGTATCAACTGCTTTTCCTCATTATTCGCGAGTTCCAAGGTAGTTTCACAGCCACGATAGAAGTGAGTTAGTGAGACTTTGAAGTCTAGAAATATGATGTGCGTCAGTATTTCATACTGTGAGGTGATTGAAGCTCTCTAACCGAAACCATTATTGAGCTTCATGCAAGGTCATCTTCTTATCCAAGTATTCAATCATCTCTTTGTTCACTAATTTTGACTTATCTCCAACCGTCAGAATCCTTGTAGGATCCAAACTGACTGAATAACTGACTGAATAACTCTCAACGAAGTTTAGATACGCGTCTTATCCAGTTCAAATCCAAAACATAATTTTCGGGTGAATAACGGTTTCAAACGTTATCATAAGTAGGAATAGGGCTTCTTCATTCCTTTGAAGTGTTTTTTTTATGACCATGTGAAACAAGACTGTGCCATGGTCAGTAAGTTCTTTCAGGGTGTAGACGTAAAACACCTCGATAATTATTTCACGTTGGGAGACTTTCACTCCATATTCCATTAGATGGCACTGTATACATGTTCATTTGGCCCAGAAGTTATAATGGCGACAACAGGTCGTGTCCGGAACCAACCAGTGTGAGTTTTTGAGTCGCTCCTCAGTTAGGAGTATATAATCAAACCGAAAGAGTGTCATTTGCATAATTGCCTGATTCTGTTAGTCTTTCTTGAACACTGTAACTGCAAGAGGTTGATAAGTCCATCACATCATGAATTTTTTGCCTTTTTTGTAGAGACAACATCAAAATCTGTCACCTCACCTAAATGAGTGTTGCATAACCTCTCGAATCCTAAATGACGGTCAGCCATTCCACCTCTTTTCTGATGTATCCCATCGCTTCGATGTAACAGCTTATACCTCAGATTTCTTACTTTGCTTTGAAATCACTTGATGATCTGTCTCATCACACGATGCATCAAGCAATTTGGTCAAACCTAGTCTGCCCGTTACCTTCTTTAAAAAAGCCGCATATTTTTTTCACGATATTGGTAATTCCGAGGATGGAGCAGTACTTTCCCCATTGTTTGTCATCAAACACTGTCCTACTTTCTATAAGGTTGCCCTAAGGCAGTGGAATATAAAACGAAATGAGTTCATTAAGTCTACTCTTCCTGTCACTGAGTGGTAGTCATTTGTGAAGTGAAGTGTTGCCAATTTTCTTCATCACATTCTCCAAATGTTCCGCATTGCTAGCAGATACTAGGTTGTTAACAACAACCGGGAGTTTTGTTTCATTTTTGGCTGCCTAAATCACCTGAAACAATAACTGATTGCAATGCGACTTAAGTTTCTTCGCTGAGATTTCCTAATTAAATGTCTGTGGGGCTGACGGCTGAGACGATGCCTCAGTTACTCTGCACCGTCGAGAGTTATAGCAGAACAGCGGACAGGGGTTACTGAACATGAACTGAAGCGGTCTATAGGGACTCTATAAATCTAACAATGAACAATTCAGCATCTCCATGAAATTTAACACTCATCACATATTTTGAATGAAATTCTTGAAAATATTTAAATAAGAACTGTGCGAAAATTCGCAATTATTGGATGCTAGAAAAATATATACGAATCTTCTTCGTAATTACGAAATTATTACGCTTACAATTTGCATGTGTTGACGAAAGTTTTCTCCTTTCAATTTATCATCTGGTTCGCATAAATATTGAATAATGCAAACGATCACTGTTTCTGCAATGAAATTTATTTACAATCTCAGATGCTTCTCGTGTTGTTGACCCGACCAAGGCTCTAAGATTGATGTGCTGGTAAAGCTTGTCTATCTTGATTACCCGAAAGAGCTATATTGGCCGGAACATTTGTTCCTGAAGGTTATATCATGCCAGGCTTGTGGTTTGTAGAACGATGAGACTCAAAGCAAATACTCAAGATCTGAGGGCGTTTTCGTATTGCTGACTGCAGATTGGTGTGACAGCAGTAATTTGTTTCCATTTGACAACTAGCATCTTCGGCATTTCTGCCTTCTCAAGCAGTTATCCCCTAGTCGTCTCCAAGACAGACACTAATCAACCTTCTTTCTGAGGTTCCCGATGAATCTGTCTTCCACGGTGTGGGCAGCAAGGAAGCGAAACCCGCCCTCATACACGTTATAGCACAGAAGATCATATTGGTCAATATCAGATCATTCGTACACGAACGAGCATACGCCCTATCTTTACGACTAACTCGCCTCACATTGTTTAGTTACCCTTTGGCTCTGCTGCCAACGATATGTATTACCGAAAGGTTATATCTGGTCTCATGAAACCGCGTTCCTGAAAACATGATGGAGCTTTTAATGTACTGACATCGTGTCTAATAGGAACATAAGATTCCATAGCCAGAGCATTAGAATCTCGCGCCATGGATTTATGCTGCGTCACCGGAAGGCGCGTACACGATCTAGGTAATCTGAATTCAGCTTGTCAAAATAAAGAAGCAGCCACATTTACTCTTCATGTTTCTGGTATCCTCCATGCTGCTTCCTAGTGTCTTGCTGGTGTTGGTATAGCATGAAGTCGTAGGGCTGAACTATCTCTCCTAGACTGAATTTCAGTAGATAATCGATTGTGCTCTGTCCGACTGAACGGGGCAGTAAGGATTTAGAAAGATGAGGACACACGCCAATGCCTCGTCGTCGTGTCTTCCTATGCTCCCACTGAATACCGTTCTGACAAGGTTGAAGATGGGTTCTAAAGGACGCTTTCGGACCTCCACCAAAACGTTAGGCACTATGATGTAGTAATAAAGGCCGGTGACTTTATTGCTCAAGTAGGTGGCTGCTTGGTTGTCAGGGCTCAGAGAACAGACAGTAGAGAACATTTGTTGTAACTTTGCTCAGATAACGGCCTTTTTCTAGAAGGCAATAAATTTAGGCATAAGGTAAAACATCACTTAACCTAGCCCACCAAAAAGTTTGCACAGCTAGATCATGTCGACACCAGACACCGATGTGGCGGTTCGATTGAGGACTATCGCCCGTTCTGGGGAACATGATTAGATGCAGATAATTACCTAGTACGATTGCTTATTTATTTTAGGCTGACTGGACGTAGGAAAGGAAGCGTAAGGAAGTCCCTTTGACTTTTACTCAATGATAATAAAGCAAAGAATATATTTTAGGAACAACAAGAAAAAGAGTTGGGCGACAATGTTAGCGATTCCCATCCAGAAGGCAGGTTGAAATGATATCGAAAAGGCAGTAGAAAGAGCAGTGATATTTGCTAGTAAGGTAAACCATAACGATAGAATGAAGTCGTAGATCTGTGTAGCAACTACCGAAATCATTGGTGCTCAAAAGACCATCCCACCTAGCTGTGAAACTTATGAAAAGTGCTGACAGCTCAGGCGCAGGTTGATGAGAAGCCAACGCAAAGACCGAGAGTAGTCGTGTATGACTTAAGTAAAAGTGGTGGAAAAAGCAGCGGTCGAAAGCAACAGTTGTCAACTTTTTTGCATTATAAATGAACCGATATTAGATATCCGACTGTAAGTGAGACTATCTCATAAAACGACTATCTTATTATTCATTCTCAATCCAGGATATTGAATAGAGGGGTAGAACACTTTAACTGGCCTCCAGCCTAATTCGGTTACCCACGATCATCATCCTGAATGTCGAATTGACTCAAGTCCTCTCGGTCTTTTTGAAGTTGGGAGGCGACAGGAAATCGTCGAGGTTCTTCATAACTTGCTTGATAAATATCTTCGTTTTGAATTTATTACATTGATAGATCAGCTGATTTTGAGAACACTTTTATCACCAGGAAAATCCTTGAATAAGATTGGTAACAGTTTCAACAGTTAGATTGACCGAGAACTTAGGTAGAATCTTGGGACTGGGCATCATTTCATCAAACTGATCTCGGTCACTAACTGTCTTGATTTACAGAGAAAAGATATTAGTCCTGTTGTAAAAATCACAGGGGAATAAGTCTCACTAATAAGATTTTAAATTGTTAGACTGAATACAACTCAGATGCTCAACTTTAGCTAACGAAGTATGTACAGGAGAAAACTAGGCTGATTTTCAACCTCGACATGGCTGCAGAGACCGAAGGTTAGAATATACCGGACAGACAGTCCCGTTAGATGAAGACTTTGACGAAATGCAGAGTCTTCTGAATACCTTTAGCAACAATGCAAGCATGTTAAGGATTCGATTCTCACTCTCGAAATGCAAGATATTGCTTCAATGCTGGTTGCATCCGCACCTGAACTCTTGATAAGGAATGAAGTAGTTAAGCATGTCGACCGCTACACTTATTTCGAGAGTGATGACCGCACGGTCACGGGGAGCTCGACAAGATTTTGCCAAACTTCGACATTGATGGTGTAGGCGAGATATTCGTTTGCTAACCAAAGGCTGAGTGTACTGAGAAACAGTTCGATTCTCCCTACGATACGGATGCGAAACATTGCAGAAGAGAGTAGAGGACATCAGTAGGTTAATAGTATTTGTTTTAAGGTGTGTTAGAATCGTTTCTCGTGAATCCTGAAACCGCAGCGTAAGTAACGCTATTGTTAGGAAAGGGGTGCTGGCTAAGGATGGCAGATCAATAGATCGAGTAGTGAGTCTCCATCAGTTGTTTGTTCGAGACATGTTTAACGTATGCTCAAACACAGACTGTGGCGGCGAGATAAAAACACGCCAGAAATGCTTGAAGTCACTCGCAATTAGACTAAGTACCATTGGTAGATGTAGGCTACTTAGTTAGGGTCACTGATTTAAGAAACCGTAATTGACATGGCTCAAAATGGTTTGAAATCGCTCAGGTGTATCCACTCTTTGTGATCTCTCTAATCCTGATCTGGTGGATCCGTCAGGACCTCTGCAATTGTCTCTCTAGACACATCGAATTATACTTGTTGAATAATAGCTTCAAATCCTAATCTTCTTCAATACATGTGATACTTCAACTATGTCTATCAGTATGGAATTTGAATTGACGATTGCTTCCCTGTTCTATTGTGGTACGGCAGCCCGAATTTCTACGTTTTAAGTGACTGACTAATTTGCGTCGCTCAATAGATTTTTCAACATCGAATACATAGTATTATCTGATTTTTTCAGCATTTGATCTAACTCTTATTCGTATAACACCCGGTTCGAGTTTATTTAGTACAACTGAACGAACAAAAAAAGATTTTACAAATACTTTTTGGTGTAGTGACAATACGTTGAATGATCTTTGTGTATTTCAATCTTAATAATGCATGTTTTTTGATATTAAGCAATAACTAACATTGGTCAACACTACTTGATAGTTTGCGTTATAAGGTTGCAATCGAGGTTGATAAGTCTATTATTTCTTTATAACCGTTTATGTGAAGTCATGTTCTTGTAATCGTTTTCAGGAAACAAGGAACGGCTTATGTAGATACTCTGTGTACACTAATTCGTATACGTTAAAAACACCAGTCAACTATGAGTACAGTATAATACTGTGAGGTTGGAATATTTCAACAAGTGAACTCTTAAGAATCAATCAATTAACACTGAAATCTGCATAAATACATACATTAGGGATATAAGTTAATAAACATTTTAGAATCTTAATAAAAATAATATTCTTAATGAGATTAAAATATATACAACATAAAATCGGAAACATGTTAGGGGATACAAATTTTCACTAAATTTGCTAAATGAGATTTCATGCGGATTTTATGCTTCTGATTTCGTCAATGGGTCACGATATGTCAGTACTTTGTTCCATCAGAAGATATACAGGGACAATTAAATTATTAGTGCAAATGTATTGTTTTAGGTAAGACAACAAATGTAGCGTGCATGAAAGTTTTTAGGTGTCTACACACCACTACATTGGCAATGATTTCAAAAGAATAATCATAGGCTCTACAAATCACTTTCAGCATTCAATTTTCTGAAATTTCTCATAAACAGCCATTGAAAACAGGGATAATATATATTGAGTATTTTTATGACAACTGACCTTAGAATTTTGGTGAGTAAAATTAAAAGTTTCGAAAATTATCTTCTGAATCAGTCCACTCGATTTCACTATTTACAAATTGATTTTACAGAATAAATTTGAAATTATCCCAGTTTTACTGGTTTCTTCTAAGATGCTGTGACTGTTTTTTATTACAAGTTTCAATAACAAGGAAAATAGATGGAAGATGTTATTGATTGCCGACATTATTTCTGCATTTCAACCCTTACATTGCTTGACTAAACAAAAAGCAATAAATTTGAATGATTTAATAATCGAAAACATTCATTAGTCTCAGACATCCGATGATCCCATAATAACGGTCACCGCTTTCAATCGGTTAGTTTGAATGTTCGGGAGAAGTATATTGAATCTCTGTAAAACATTTAAATATATACATATATATGTTTTACATATATATATATATATATATATTATATATATATATATATATATATATATATATATACAATGAAGAGTTTCCGAGAATATCTAAATTTTCTAAACCTATGATACTTTAATCATTCTATCATCATCCAAAACATGACAGAATTGAAAAACCATCAAATACTTATCAGCAGTGCGCATTCACAAACCCCGCTCACATTTATTCATGCGACTGCATTTACCCTGTCATCCATCAATCCATGTTACTGTTCACTTTCCTCCAAGTTCTGATATGGCTAAACTTTCCCGTTCTCTCTGGTAGCGATTGCCTGGGGTAGACATGGTTGGAATCCGCAAAAGTAATCCAAGGATTTCGTCACGAAGTAGATCATTCATAAGCAAATGTGATCGCTTCTCTTCAGATATGAGTAAGATCAAAGGCGCATTTCATTGATGGTATGCCTGTGAAAGAGCAAATAGAAACTGACTGCTTGATCACGGTACGAGATGCGTGGCACTGCGAAACTGTTGTTCACCTGTTTTGAATGCAACTGCGTTGCGATATGGGGGCTCTCTCGATATTTTGGTAGGCCTGAGAAGATATTTTGCATCAATGTGCATTGTTAGGATAAAGTAAACTGTACATTCCTGCACTGATGAAATATAACATGCTTGTTCCTACTTAAAACCGAGGTTAGGCGAAGTTTCTATCAGTCAAATGTTGAAAAGTAAAACGTGAGTAAATCGTGATCGAAACGTTGCACCAATCATTCTGTGATAAGAGCAATTGGATTTATGAGCTTTTAACCTCATAAAGCACTTCAATATTGTCTCATATCACACATCAAAGTGAAGTAAGCTGTTCTATTCATTGACCACACTCGCGAATAAATTTGTTTCGGAAAAATTGTCTATATGTCGACGGCAGCATTCAGTCAGCAGAAGCATTCAGCAGACACGAGAAAAATTCTGGGCCGCTTAAGTAGATTCACGTGACAAACAAAATATACAGCCTGGAGAACGAAACTCCACCACAATAAGTTGTTCCTTCTATGTACATTGTTCTACTCAATATTTCAGCAATGAAAATAGATTTGGTTTACAAATAGATAGGCTAAATAAGAAGAAATTAATGCAAGAATTCGTCAAACGACTTCACATTCTACACGTGGCTCACTTCAGTGTTCTGTATCATTTGTGTATTTAAAAACAGAAGTAAACTTGTCCTAGGCAATCTCGTTCAACATTGTTTCCAAACTGATTTTATAACAAAAGAGAATACAGTGTCTTCTTGTTGCATAAAACACTTTCTACTTCATTACTAGTTGACTCTTAGTTTTTCAGTCAGTCAGTAGATGTCGTCATGGACACTGAAATCATATCAGTGTTCAAGACCGACTGAAAATTACTGATGTAAGCAATTGTGAAGCAGAATACGAAGAAAATAATGTAGAATCTTGGTCAGTCATAAGCTGAATACAGATAAAGATCTACTGGTTACATAGATTGATTACAACCTTCATCAAATTCACGACAGTGTGTAAAAGAGATATACGTACTTATTTTGAACTACATGACTGACGTTCACAGTCACGTGATACAAATTTCAGTCCGGTGATAATAAACGTTCAATCAAACCTACACATTGTCTAACTTTATTCGTTGTGTTTGGAAGGTTAATAATGAATTCATTCAAGTAACAAAATGATCATGGTAATCAGGATAATATGATAATTTTCAATGACTTCATAATATATTATTAGATGTCTACGTTCTCTCCTTTATTGTGAAAAGAGAGTTTAATTTGCTTTTTTGAATACTCTCACATGTTCATTGATATAGAGTACCGAATAACAAAATCTTTTGATTTTAGCAAAGTTTTTTGCATTATTTTTCGTGGCAAAGTTCAATGCTGCGGTAATCACGCGTCAATCAATAATTATTGGTGTGCCTGGTTATAAATTTCGTTGACTGTAATAAACGCGAGGAAACACTGATGTGAGTTCATGAATTTTCATAGCATAAAATGAATTCAGCTTTCATTTTTATGATTTGAGTTTATTTATGTTCTAATTGTGTGGCTACAATAAACTGCATTGATTCTGAATATCAACAGATTTGTGGACGAAAAGTGTAATTCATAGGTAGATTTTGAGGACATGAATAAACAGTAAGTCATCATTTCATATAATCCATGTACTTACCTGCACTTACCGTTTTTGCTAATTCAGTCGAAGATGAATTCAATGAATGTATACAGTC
Organism: Schistosoma turkestanicum; assembly: GCA_944470395.2. Taxonomy (NCBI): domain Eukaryota; kingdom Metazoa; phylum Platyhelminthes; class Trematoda; order Strigeidida; family Schistosomatidae; genus Schistosoma; species Schistosoma turkestanicum. Next base: position 47,722,244 of record OX103972.1, on the reverse strand, counting down.
TGTTCATTTCAACTGTGATAACATGGGAATCCAGTGCTATTTCAGAAGTAAATTACAATAAAGCTGGTAATAATACAACCTTATGCATGCAATTAATTTACGTTCGTTGGAGAATGACAATTTAGTTGACAGATTTAACTCAACTGAATGGAAGGATCCACGTCGCATATCTGGTTTGGTAAGTCATGAAACCTGACAAATTTGAGGATTTGATATAAAAAGTTGTCATTTTTAATCATCCTCTGAACCGATCGATCAACACGTCGCAGTACGAAATGATTCCATTTTCTGAGCTATAATCACACCAAAATATTTCGAATGTCATCTTTAGAACTATCATTCATTATAGACAATATTGGTTGCTTGAAATCGGAAATATGCTCAATTGAACTGCTGACATATTTTTGCACATAAAATAGCGAAAAGCACTAATGAGTCGTAGTGTGTTCAATGTACACTTCAGGTAATTTCGTTATACATTTCTTTTCATTTTGCAGAATTATCGCATTTATATTGTCACTTATTATAATACTCTTGAAAAACTTGCACTCTCCATCCACAAGAAATATTATCATCATAATTATAACCGTTAGTCAAACATGGTTTAAAGTGATGTATATATTACTTTATTTTTTCTCTTACTGTAAGAAATGTCTTTTCATAGGGTGTTGACAATTAAAAGGTATTGTGAAGTATGAGTTCAAATTAGGAAAACAAACTGATGTGATTTACATAACATCGAAAAATATTGCTTCCAGTTAGACTGTCTTAGTGGAATAATTTACTATACATTATTATTGATTGGTATATTTTAGAATCATAAATCAATAAAAGCTGATTAGGAGTCACTGATGAATGAAAAATAGACGACAGTCAAATGAAGATGACAGATGATGAGTCGAGATCCAGTGTGCCACTTGGAAGTCTGTTTAACCTGATAAATATGAGTAGTTAAGAATACCGTTTGTTTACATCATCACCATCTATAAATAGTGAACTTGTAGGCATTATTATCGAAAAAAGGTCTTGGTCAGTTTTCCTTCAGTTATTTCTCTCGTTGTTGAATGCTTATATAATGCATTACTCAATAACGTACAAAGTTCTTATTTATTTTTCAGTGGATTTTAATGACTATCGGCGTTGGATTACTGACTCCTCGTGGACGATGGTATGAACAGGTCATCGCTCCTGTTGTGCCATCCGTTATAACTATCCTCGCTATTATATGTGGTGTAAAACTGAAAGGTTCAGCAGGAAAAGTGAGGATAATATTATTCTGAGTTTGTTGTTTATTGGTGACAGCTGGAATCGTCTTTGGCGTTTTAAGTATAACTTTCATGCGTAAGAATCCGTTAAACGTAAGTGTACCAGAATCAATAACTTAAGCATGTCAAAAACGATTACTGATTACATACGTTTTGCAAACCTTGAAAACGGAAACAGTCTGCTTGATGTTGTATAATCAAAACTAACAGTTAACCGAAATGGAATATACACATTGATCAAACTTTCCGTATGCTTCATTTATCTGTCGTGATTGTATACTCAAAAAATATTGACGTTAATGCATCTACATAGACTGTGAGGAAGGGCGCCGTGAACTATTTTGCAGTTTTTGTGCACAACACAATATTTGTAGGTATACGAGACAGAGTAAAATTTTTCTCTTTTGTCAACGAAAACGGTGATCATGTTCTTTTTAATCAGATGCGTATGCCGAATAGCCTGCTAATGACATCAGGAATTACTGTCAGCCTTTTTGGGGTACTGATATTACTTTTACAGAACTCATCAAGAAAACTACTTCCGAATAAGAATAAATCACCTCTTTTTTGCTTCATTAACTGTCAGTAACAAGAAGTGTATTCGCATTGTGAACACAACTTTTAATGGACTCCAATAAGGCACACTGAAATATCATAGTAACAACATTCAGTATATATGCAGATGAATATTGTTTCAGGAGTGCAAATCAAATTAATACACAATGATTTGAAGAGCAAAATTATTTTTTCTCTGTTCTAGATCGCATTTGCAGTTGTGTCATTCCTTCTTTGGTGTGAAGCAATGTTTCTTGTAAGTTTCTGATGATCATTTGCATTTCCATATACATAACTTTAAGATGGATGAGAAAATCGGTAGTACATGTAGACAACTGTTGTGGAGTTTCTTTAAATGGACTGGATGTTGTGGTTGTTCTGCTTGCATTATGCTCAATAACATCATAAACACAAGTTCTAAGATTACTGAGTTTATCTGCTGATGATGTTGTCCGTTGGAGCAATAAAGACTCTTTACCTAACGGTTATTATATCCAGTAGATTTTCATATAACTAATTGCCATAACTTATGAACATTTGAGCTGATTATGCAGTCGTCACAAACATGAACGCAAAATATCGGAAACGCAGACATTACAAAATGATTTGTTGAAGTCACAGGTTTTAAGACGAAGTGATGGCAACATCATTGGCTCTTTAGTCAAAAACTGGGTCTGGACAAGAGTCTGCGTTCGGAACGACTGTTTTAATACTTTTGACAGATCTGATTTTCACACAAATCTTACAGTGGCCATTTGTTGAGTTAAGGTGATATAATCTTGTCAGACAATTCGCTCATCGTTTGTTAATGTTCTGAATATTCTCACATGTATACAACATGATTGATCTAATATTTTCTATTTCAATCCATTTGAGGTAGATGCAGTAGCATTATTAACAGAAACTGGAAGCGTTCATAATTGATGGTTTGATTATAGAAAAATCGAACCATTGAAATAAAATTCAAAAGTACTATGAGTAACGCGGACACTTCCATATTAAGTTGAAGGGAAGAATGAATACCTTTTTGAAGATCCTTCATTGTAGTACATCAATGTGACGTATCTCCGCGAATATTGATAACGTAATTGTTTTCGTTTTTGTAATTACAGGTAATGACATTGACCACATATTATTTGGTGAAATACTAAAAAACAGAAAATTACTCTTTATTTTTTGTGACTTTGATAGTATCGTTAGAATTCATGCTGTCGGTGATTATTTCACAATTTCATGTCAACTTTTTCTTCCATTGTCGTAATATGTTGGGGATGTTAGATCCCCAAAATTCACTTGATAATGCCGTATTTCGGTTTCAACGTTCGCCAGCAGGGGCTGATCAAATGACCTTGAGATTTCAATTCCCACCAGGAAAATCCATGGCTGTGATTGGCTGCTGTGTATTTTAGTATGCTATTTTCTTAACTGTCTCAAGGACGTTGTTATGTTGTATAAATAAACGAGAGTTGTATGCTTGGTTGTTGTGTGATTGCTGGGTGTTTGTAGAATATACTTTCTACGCTTACCAAGACTTCTGTTTTACCGTTGGATTCAAGGTAGCCTCCCTGGAAGCTGGTAAAAGCATCGTTCGCGTTTATCGACTAAGGTAAACTCGTAATAGCATCAAGCATCCTAAGTGCCGAACATATCAGTGGCGACGGGGCTCACAATTCACAATGTCAATTAATCTTGAACAGTTAGAATCTTTACTGAAACGTCAAGGTAAACGATATGAACAGTTCCAGGAACGTATGTTGGAGCTGTTAATGAAACAAATGAATTTGAATCACAGAGGTTTTGCCGATGATTCATATAATCCGCATACAGACTCGATAGTTAATTCCATTCATGAATTTCATTTTGATGGCCTAGCTGGTGTGACTTTCGAGTCGTGGTTTAAGAAGTATGAGGATTTGTTCAAGGTCGACCTCAACAATCTTGATGACGCCACCAAAGTCAGAATCCTTTTGAGAAAGCTCGGCACAATTGAACACGAACGTTATAGTAATTTCATCCTCCCAAAGAACCCACGAGATTTCTCTCTTGATGCTACAATTGATACGCTGTCGCGAATCTTCTCTGAACAGTCATCTCTCTTTAATATTCGTTATCAATGCCTCAAAATAATCAAGTCAAATGAAGATGACTGGGTAAAGCATGCTGGCTTAGTAAATCGTGAATGTGAACGATTTAAATTATCATCAATGACGGAAGATCAGTTTAAGTGCCTTGTGTTTGTGTGCAGCTTACAATCTCCCGACGATGCTGATATAAGAACCAGAATCCTAAGTAAAATTGAACAGTGCCCAAACATCTCGCTTCAAGAAATAACTGCAGAGTGCCAGAGATTAGTAAACTTGAGGCATGATACCTCCATGGTCGAAAACAAGGGCCTCTCATCATAGGTGCATTCCATTAGTGAAAAGAAAAATTCCAATTCGGCCCAAAAACCCAAAATGAATCCACCTTCTGCTTGCTGGCACTGCGGTTCATGGCACTATGTACGGAACTGCCCATTTAGGCAGCATAGATGCAGGAAGTGTAAAGTCATCGGTCATAAAGATGTCTTTTGCCTACAGAAAAAGCCAAAGCGATCCAGAAGTGCTAAGAAGCCTGTTCCTAGATCCAGTACCAATGCATTGAGCCTAATATCTTCCTGCCAAAGTTCATCACCAGGTGAGAGGAAATTTATTACTCTTAATATTAACGGTTATTTGTGTAGAATGCAAATAGATACTGCATCTGATGTCACTATCATCTCACGCAAAAATTGGACCAAGTTGGTCAGCCCAAGCCTGCAGCACACAACACAAAAGCCTCGCACAGCATGTGGTAATTATCTTCGTCTGTTAGGACAATTGGAATGTAAAGTTGCTTTCCGGGATTCGTCGTTTACTGGGGTATGCTATATAACGCCAGCTGATCTAAATTTACTTGGTTTAGATTGGTTCGACCAGCTAAAATTGGCTGATGTCCCGCTAAATACCATATGCAACCTGGTATCACAACGACATGACACAGAAGCGTATACGAAGAAGCTGATGACAGAGTTTTCAACCATTTTTGAACCTGGATTAGGTCGGTGCACTGCTATGAAAGCAACACTTCGGTTGAAACATGGGGCTAAGCCTGCTTTTCGTCCAAAGAGACCTGTACCGTATGCTACATTAGCAACAGTAGATGAAGAGCTGGATCGCCTTCAACGACAAGGAGTTATTACTCCCGTTTCTTACTCCAGTTGGGCAGCACCTATAGTCGTTATCAAGAAGGCCAACGGAACGATACGTATATGTGCTGACTTCTCTACAGGTCTCAACGCAGCTCTAGAACAGCATCATTATCCGCTGCCAGTTCCAGCAGATCTGTTCACTATGCTGAATGGAGGAAAGTTCTTCGCAAAGCTTGACCTAGCTGATGCTTAATTGCAAGTGGAAGTCGATGAAGCATCTAAAGAGCTGCTTACTATCAACACTCATCGCGGTTTGTTTCAGTATAACCGTCTACCTTATGGAGTTAAGACTGCGCCATCTATCTTCCAACAACTAATGGATACAATCCTGTCAGATATCTCAGGGGTTGCAGCTTATCTCGATGATATCTTGATTGTTGCGAAGACGTTAGAACAGCTACGGGAACGCACGACATTGGTACTACAACGCATCAGTGACAATGGTTTCCGGTTACGACCAGAAAAATGCCAGTTTCTATTGCAGTCGGTAAAGTATTTGGGATTCATCTTTGATGCCGACGGTGGCAGACCGGATCCTGAAAACATCCGAGCTATCAAACTGATGCCCACTCCCACTAATGTTTACGAATTACGGTCTTTTCTCGGTTTGATCAGTTATTATTCAGCTTTTGTTCCCTCGATGCATGATATTCGCGCTCCATTGAATTGTCTACTGCAGAAGCATAGCACATGGAACTGTACTAAAGAGTGTGACGCGGCTTTTGGTAAACTCAAGTCTATAATTAGCTCGGAATTGTTATTAACACACTACGATCCATCCATGCCGATCATCGTAGCAGCAGACGCTTCAGCATATGGCCTAGGTGCTGTTATTTCACATCAGTTTCCAGACGCGTCGGAAAAAGCCGTTATGCATGCATCCCGTACACTGACCCCAGCAGAAAAGAAGTATAGCCAGATAGAGAAAGAAGCTCTTGCCTTTGTGTTTGCTGTTCGCCGTTTCCATAAGTTTCTGTACGGTCGAAGATTCACGCTACTCACAGATCACAAGCCTCTGTTAGCAATATTTGGTTCAAAGTCTGGCATTCCAGCCCATTCTGCAAATCGTCTTCAGCGATGGGCCTTGGTACTTTTGGGATATGATTTCGAAATCCAATATCGACGCACTCTACAATTCGGTCAAGCAGACGCTTTGTCACGACTCATTAATGATCAAGTGGCGGCTGAGGAAAACATGGTGATCGCATCTCTGTCAGTAGAAGACCACGCAGAATGTTATCTGACAACCGCAGTTCGCGCATTACCGGTGTCTGCAACAGACATACAAAGTGCTTCTAGAAACGACCCCATCATCAAGATGACGATGAAATATGTCACTAAAGGTTGGCCGTCGAAAAAGTTTGAAGGTGACATCAAGCAACTGTATCAGCGGCGGGATTCACTATGCATCGTGAACGATTGTCTCATGTTTGGTGAAAGAGTAGTGGTGCCAGCATCCCTTCGTGCAAAAGTGCTGAGACAGTTCCATCTTTGTCATCCTGGGATTAAACGAATGAAGTCCATAGCCAGGAGTTATGCATACTGGCCGCACATGGATCAACATGTCACAGCGTTGGTTAAAAAATGCATCCGGTGTCAGCAGGCGGCAAAGATGAATGCCAAAATTCCGCCGGATTCATGGCCCAAACCTGAGCATCCTTGGTCCAGGATACATGTCGACTTCGCTGGCCCAATAAATGGAACTATGTATTTAATTGTCGCCGACGCCTTTTCTAAATGGCCGTAAATCAGCCCCGTTATGCCTCCCACTACAACTAAGACTATACAGCTCCTAACTGAAATTTTCTCACGAAATGGCATACCAGATGTGATCGTATCCGACAATGGCTCTCAATTCACCTCTTCCCAATTCCAGAATTTCTGTCAACGGCTAGCTATTAAACACTTACGCTCGCCACCATACCACCCGCAATCGAATGGGCAGGCGGAAAGGTTTGTGGATACGTTTAAAAGAGCACTGCTAAAGTCAAAAGGGGAGGGGACGCCAGCCGAAACGTTAGAAAATTTCTTGTACGTCTATCGGACAACACCAAATGAATTGTTACCGGAGCAAAAGTCCCCAGCTGAAATCCTGATGGGAAGAAGATTGAAAACGATTCACAGCCTGATGCATCCGACCAATGCACCCTCATCAGTAGAGACAAAGCAGCAAAGACAATCCGCTTACGAGGTGGGATGCCCTGTGTTTGCCCGCGACTACAGAACGAACCATGGTCTTTGGGTAGAAGCGAGAGTGGTCAGAAGGGTTGGTCGAGTTATGTACGAAGTAGAGGTAGGAGGTGATAAATGGTCACGTCATCGCAATCAGATACGCAGACGGCTAGCTCCAGATCGCCCATCAAGAGCAGAAAGCCTTCCTCTTGACATCTTGCTTGATACCTTCAACCTACCGAGAGCCCCGCCACGAGAAGAAACTCAGCAGCAAACTGTTCTTCGTTCCCGAAAGTATCTCCTCAGACAGCGGCGAACAATAGTCAAGATGCAAGTCAACCACAGGAGAAAACGCTATTAAAAAGGGGAGGAGTGTTGGGGATGTTGGATCCCCAAAATTCACTTGATAATGCCGTATTTCGGTTTTTCACGTTCAAATGACCTTGAGATTTCAATTCCCACCAGGAAAATCCATGGCTGTGATTGGCTGCTGTGTATTTTAGTATGCTATTTTCTTAACTGTCTCAAGGACGTTGTTATGTTGTATAAATAAACGAGAGTTGTATGCTTGGTTGTTGTGTGATTGCTGGGTGTTTGTAGAATATACTTTCTACGCTTACCAAGACTTCTGTTTTACCGTTGGATTCAAGGTAGCCTCCCTGGAAGCTGGTAAAAGCATCGTTCGCGTTTAT
>OX103972.1:47689105-47713831 GCA_944470395.2 Schistosoma turkestanicum | reverse complement strand
GTTGACAGTATATTAAATCTTTACCAACTGACGGTTCACCTTCATTGGTTGATGTACTGTGGACATACGTGATACACTCCTAATAATCACTCACCTGGACAGGGAATATCAACTTCTAGTGCCTCCACATATATTCCAGTTCGCTTACATTTCATTTGGTTAAGCTCTTTCGATTAATTTTTTAACCAAGTCATTTGTATTGCAACAATTTATATGTACCATTCGTTCTTATTATTGTCTGGTTTGTATGATGAGCTCACATGACGTGTCCCACTTGTAATTTGGCCTTGTCAATCATTTGTCGCTTTTATTCATGTGTGTGCATGCCTATCTCGTTGATCACATGTCTGTCTTATTTTTGTCTGACTATAAATTTGCATTACGGGGTTGTTGTGAAGATTGTTAAGTTTTTTTTGAAACCGTGAATCGATCAATGTTAGACCACCATTAGAAACCCGGAAGCACTGAAAGACAGCCGTTTCGTCCTGGTATGGGACTCCTCAGCAGTGCGCATCCACGACTCCTGCACCCCGCAGGATCTGAACCCAGGATCTTCGGTATTGTGCGCGAACACCTAACAATCGGACCACTGAGCCGGTATCTAACGGTGTTAATGTCTAACTTGATCAATTCACGGAGTTGCGCAAACTCATACACTGTCTTCGGTAGTTACTGTCTACACCCGAACAGGTTGAACTTCACTGGTCACGTCTTCCCACTAGAACTCGGAGAAGATTCTTCACGAAGCTAGTCACTAGTGAGCACAGGTAATTTGCATCACTTAGCCATGCTTTATCTCTGGGAGTTGGCTCACTAGCTTTCTCCACATCGCTTCATCAGTTCCTTCGCCTATTCGCTCACTTGCTTGTTTTCCGGCGCTCGCATGACGATTTTATCTTTTAGCGCTTGTAGTCTGCTGTTCTATTTGTGGTTTGTGTCAAAAATAAACGTATTCAACACTTCGAGTTCACCTTCTGATTTATAAACCGTCAGATGCTAGTTAGTAACGATTGTCTAGACGAGTTAATTAATTAAACTGGCCAACACAAACTGATATGAAGGTAAGTTGGAAAAGATCTAAGAGGGCGGTCAAATCAAGATGTCTCGTTAGTTGATAACATCAATCGCTTCTGGTTTGGCTTATATTATTCAATGTATACAACATGTTTGGAATTCATGTGATAACGATGATTAGTGATTTGTCATTCTGAGGGAAAAATTTAAGAATTGATCACATTGATTCTTACTGCTGAGGCATTATGACAGCTTGGGTGATAATTGACTGAGATTAGATTCAGTCACTGAGTTGAAGTATCATAGTTTATAACAATGCAAATCTACACAGTTCGAATCACATACTGATCATACCTAAACTGCCGGTAGAAACCTGAAAGAACTAGTTGGTCATTCTCTCTTAGTATGGGACTCCCTAGCTAGCATGACTTCACGTTCGGAGACATTCGAAGCCAGGGACTTTAGTCTCATGCATGAACATCTAACTTATAGACTACTAAGCCAGCATTCAACGATGTTAATGTGTATATCCTCTGCCAATCCAAGATATTGACCAACCATCTATCGTCATCTTCAGTGAAACACTGCCTCACATCCGACACGGATCATCCTCCACCGATCACAACAGCCTATTAGAATTTCGGCAAATTTCTTCACAAAACTAGTTACGGGACAGTGAATTTATTCAACGACGACGAGCTTTGTTTTGTAGTATAGGAACAGGTTGAAAGAAAGTTAGGGGCGGCCAAACCGAAACATGGCACAAATCCATGAAGTCATTGACAAGTGGACTGAGTCATGTTGGTAGATGTAAACTACCTGGTTGGGGTCCGCGAGACTCTAGTCACCAATGGTCAGAGACCTTGTGTGACATGGCTCAAAACCGTTTGTAATGGCGCCGGTGCATTTATTCCGAGTGTTCTCTCAAATCCTAATCTTCTGGACTCTTCAACATCTCTAGTTTTGACTTTCTAAACTTTTCTCACTGAATCATACTTCTTGAATAATATCTTCTAATCCTAACCTCTCCGATTACTTCTAATACCTTTACTAACTCGACTACTATTGGATTTGAATTGACAATTATATTTGTGTGCTAATGTGTAGTATGGCAACATGAACTGATCTGTACTTACGTACGAAGTTCTACGTTGCATCTGACTGACTGACTGACTGACTGAATTTATTAAACCAACCATTTGATTAGAACAATATTTTGGCAATATCAGTTGTTTTCATATCAACTAGGAAATTTTCAAACTCATTTTAATAAACTTACCTATTTTTCCATTTAATCGATCGAAATAACTCAAGGTTATATTTTTATTACTGTTTACATCCATAGTAGACTGACTGACTGCATGCAAATTGATAATTAAAAAGGGAACTTAAGAAGAGAATTTTTTTAAGTTAAAATTCTGACCAAATCAATAAGTAATTTGAACAGATGTTAATTTAAAACTGGTCGAAATTTAGTCCAAAAAATATCAACAGCAGAATTAGAAATAATAATAAACTGATGCTTACTTACGCTTGTTGTCCTTAAAGGAGAGTAGTCTGACGACCTGAATTTTTCAACTTACTCCATGCTGGACCTTCCTTTCCAGTCCTATTTATTCTATTGCTGCACATTTTTCTCATGTCTACTTCCAAGTCTCAACCCAGTGTGTTCCTTAGTCGACAGTTTTTCCTTCGGCTTTCAGGATTCCATGTTAAGGTTTGCCTTTTGACTCACTTAGTTGGTTTTCACGATGTATGTCCTATCAACCTCCAGCGTTAATACTTAATTTCTTCCTCTGATGTAATCTGTTTTATTCTCAACCCCAGTTGGTTGTTTCTGAGGGTATCTGGTTAACGGATACATAATGTCTTGGGTAGACAACGGTTAATCAATTCATGTATCTTTTGAATAGTGGCTTTGTAGTCCTGCAGGATTCCTCTCCATACACTAGAATGGTTTTGACTTACATGTTGATAATTCTAACATTGGTTTCGGTTGACAGACAGTTGTTTCGAGTTCCAGATGTTCTTCAGTTGTAGAAATGTTATCTTTGCTTTACTTTTCCGTGTCGCCCTTGTTTACTAATGATTCTGACTAGGTACATAAAAGTTTCCACCTCTCTCAAAGCTTCTCCATCATGTATGGCTAGCTTGGTTCATGTTGAGTTGAATATAAGTGTTTTGTTTTTTCGGGTTGTGTGTATTGAGACCTACTCCCCTGCTGGGCTATCCGTCCTTATCAGCAATTGTTATTATATGCGGCAGAGAACAGCTAGATCATCAGCGAAGTCCAAGTCGTCCAGCAGAATCTGGGCTGTCCACTGTATTCCATGCACCTCCTTAGATATTAATGTCTTTGCAGTCCAGTCAACCGTGAGGAGAAAGAGGAAGCCTCAGAATAAGCAACCTGATCTGACATCGGTTTTCGAAGGCAGTAAGTCTGTAAGCTGCCCTCCATTCACAATTTTGAAGTTAAGTCCGTCGTAAGAATTCCGTATGATGTTGACTATCTTCTCAGGTGTACCGTAGTGTCGATGAAGCTTCCATAGTGTCCTGCTGTTTATTCTATGAAATACTTTCTCGTAGTCAGGGAGGTTGATGTATAGTGTTGAGTTCTGTTTCTTTTGATTGTTACACAATGATCCGTGTTTTCGCGATTTCATCGGTACTTGACTGATCCTAACGCAATCCAGCCTGTTGATCTTGAAGTTGGGTGTCTGTTTAGTTCAAACAACACCTTTATTAACATTTTTTTTTGGGCTTGGAACCGGAAATAACCCTTGAAGGGTTATAAGCGCGGTTAACAACCAGAGCAACCATTAATTAACAACAGTAATAATAATGCGTTTTATTTTGAGCGAGTTCGTTTTCTACGGTATACGATCACTAACCACATTCCCAATCCTTCTTCTTGATCCGGGTTTGGAACCAACACTAGCCACAGAGGATTTCCAGGCGGAGTTCACTTATTCAAATCATGACAAATTATCAATTAAAACAAATAAGTTTTCTACATTTATTTATAAAAATTGTAATTTGTTTAAAATCGCAATGCAACTTATTCTTACAATGATTTTACAAGATTTTTATAATGTCGTCACACTACGCAGATTACATAATTGTAATCAAGCGAATTCAAGTGTTGACACATTTAACCAAACAATATTCAACATACATGTCTATCCCCTATTGATCAGTTGCTTGATTCTATGTTTGCCTATAATTTTTCTGATTGGTTGATAAATTGGGTCAATGTCAATGTGTTTGTTGATTGCTGATTGATCTTAAGTGTCAAGCTTCTAAAAAAATCTCTAGTATTGTTTGTACGGCCGCTATCCAGTATTTTAACATTGTTCCAATCGGATACATATATTCATAATATCATGGCGTTTGACTGCTAATTGGAATTCACGCAGACAAAGTTGAAGAGGACGTCCACTATGTTGGATGTAATGTTTTTCACAGTCTGAGCAGTTGTTCAGTTTGAAGATGATATTTGGTTTTTCTTCCTTTGTCATTTTGTCCTTTGGTCTACACAACATAGGATTGATTGAAATGATTCTGCTGGTTTGTGTGTCACACCTAATCGAAATGGTTGGTTCAGTTATGTTGTAATTGGATTTTTCAGAATGAAAGCTTAGCCTCTAGATCATTGAGTCCCTAGCAATCGGTGTTAATGTGTAACTTGAATTGATCCAAGATATTGAAAGACTTATGGCGGGTAAGTGCTTTACACTCGATAAAATTGAACTGCATTAGTCTTCGTATGTTACTAGAACTTCAAAAATTTCCCCATGAAGTTAGTCACTAGTGAAGAAGTGATTATCATCATAGGATTTGATACTAGGACTTAATTGCCATGGTGGAATATCGTTCTGTGAGTTTGTTATGTTCGTCACTAGGTATGCTTTAAGTTATTACGAGTTCAGTCGTAGTCGAATAACGCGAACGAGACAATGAACCAGAGTCCAGATAGGCTACCTTCAATCCCAAGTTGAAGATAGAAGACGTTGTAAGCGTAGAAAGGTATATTCTAAAAACACCCAGCAATCACACAATACAATCAAGCACACAAATCTCGCTTATTTATATATCATAGAAACATCCTTGGTACAGTTACGAAAATAGCACACTAAAATACACAACAGCCAATCACAGTCATGGGTTTCGCTGGTGGGAAATGAAATCTCAAGGTCATTTGATCAGCCCATACTCGCAAACGTGAAATCCAAAATAAGGCATTTATCATGCGAGTTTCGGGGATCTAACATGCCCAACACTTCACCAAGTTTTCAAACGATAATTCATTTCAGACTCGTAGTAAAAAGGATAATTCAAACTTATGATGTTAATAAGGATATTTTTTAAAGACATCAGTGATTATTTGGACTTCCTAGTTTATGGAATAACGATTTAGGAGTTCAGAGTGAATACAGGTGTGAGCATGAGTATTGTGATGCATGTTTCATTTTAAAAGATTTAAATTATTTTTTGCTGGTTAGATTTCTATGGAATGGTGTCACTAACCTGTTGCTCAACCCTCCTCCTTTATCGGGGTAGCCTTAGAGGGGCATCAGACGGAGTTGTGTCTGTACACTTGTTAACTGCTAATCTTCGGTAGATATGATCACCTAAATTAGTCTGTGCACTTAAGTTAGTTGAATTAAAGAATGGAACTTTACACATTCGCTACTTATTTCAAAGTATCTTTTTCTAACGCTATCTCACTGAAAGGCTTACATCGAATTCTTTCTTCATAATTTTACACATGTTAAATAATCCATAATTGTACGATTGTTGAAGGATATCTGCAACTAAAAATAACTGTCTGTCAACTAAAATCAAACTCAGACTATTCAATACAAACGTTGAAACAGTTCTACTGTATGTAGTAGAAACATGGAGAACTAAGGAAGCTATCATGGACAAAATATAAGTGTTTATTAACGGTTGTCCATTGGCTAGACACCACCAATAGGAACCTAATGTGGGAGAGAACAAATCAACTTCTAGTTGAAGAAAAAATTAGGAAAAACTGTCGGAGCTGGATAGGACACTCATTGTGGAAATCATCCAAGTGCATCATCAACAATGCAAGTCCTTACTTAGAATGTTGAAGGCCGATGGGGAAGACACAGAACAAGGAACTTACTGCGTCAAGAGTTGGAAGCAGACATGTCCTAGTTGTGTATTAGGTAATTCATAGGTCATCTTTGTGTAATGACATAACAACTGCTAGACGACTGAGGAGAACCCAATCCCAACACAAACATTTTTTTAAATTAGGATTGATCTGTGTTAATTATTACTCTTGTTCTATTCATCATGGGTCATGACCCAGTATTATTTGGATTCATGGGACAAAGTCCGACTTGTCATACCACGTAGTGCTCCACGGGATAGTAGGGACTAACGTCACTGGAGAAAGTCAGATTTGTGGCCATAGACAGTGATTTAATCAATGCACGGGGTTTAAAACAACACTTACTGCGGTATAAGCGTGAAAGAGTATATCTTCAACGGATGACTTATTTGCTAAGTTCGTTTGACTACCCATTTGATATGGGTAGACTATGGTTCGGGGTAAGCTTATGTATACACTCCGGTCAATACACTCTCTATAAATGGATATCACATGTACTAAGGTGCCGAAACTCACGTAAATTTTATAGTTGTATATAATACTTACTGGAGAACATGATCCCAGTATATGAAACATTTCAGTCTCTCGTTAATTAATATGATTATTGGTGTTCTGTTACTACTCAATGTCGATGTAAGTTAGGTTGACTAGTAGATTAGATTGGGTCAGCTTAATTAGTCAGCACATTGGATAGATGATAACTTAAAAGTAGGATTACGTAACTTCATCAAATCAAATCATTCATGTCTCAGTTTAATTGTTCAACGTCTATCAAATACCTAATTTACATTGATATATTTATTACTTACTAAGAGTTTGATAATATTAGTTTTTACTATTGAAAATTGAACTGAATTCCTGTTGAAACCATGAATCGATCGATGTTAGACCACCATTAGAAACCTGGAAGCACTGGACAATGGCCGTCTCGTCCTGGTATGGGACTCCTCAGCAGTGCGCATCCACCACTCAAGTTAGACATCAACACCTTTGGACACCGGCTCAGTGGTCCGATGGTTAGGCGTTCGCCTACAATGCTGAAGGTCCTGGGTTCAAATCCTGTGGGGTTCGAGAGTCGTGGGTGCGCACTGCTGAGGAGTCCCATACCAGGACGAGACGGCCATTGTCCAGTGCTTCCAGGTTTCTAGTGATGGTCTAACATTGGTCGATTCATGGTTTCAAAAGAAACTTAACAATCTTCACAACCCCGTAATAAAAATTCCTGTTGAAAAAATACTTTATCGGTAAATCATCGAAACTCTGGAATAATTTACCACAATCTATTCGTGAAATAAAATCATTCCGATCCTTTGGTTTATCTCTCTTTACAGAAAATGACTTTACTGTACTTACAGTTGAAAGTATATCCCCTGTTCACAAGTAAAGATTATAAGAATTCGAAAGGTGTTTAATTATGTTGTTTTACTGAGTCTGTTGAATAACATGATTGCTTGCAGATAATTTATACTAACAACATTTTATGTAGATTGAACTGAATTTGAAAGAATATTGAAGCCGAAAAATTCACACAAAATAAATAAACTTGTATCAAAAAATCATGATAGAGAATTCTTGTGATAATTATTGATTTTATGTCTCCTTTTCAGTGCTGTCTGTTTTCAGTTTTGTTTTGTCTAGTTCTAAATGAATGAATATAACTAATCTGTTATGACGGTGGAAATGATATTTTGGTACACGGTTGAAAACAGTCCCAGGATATGTCTAATTGATAATGAGAAAGAGGAGATACTGTTTCAACAGTTTTTTTTTCGGAACTAGAACATTTTAAACAATCAAATATCATTTATCTGCCTTTTATATTTAACATTTCTATCTATATACCGAGCTGGATTATGTCGGTGAACTAACATGAATTGTGCAAATATGATTTTTAGAATATTTATAATTGTTAATATTATGATCATTGTGCTAGAGTTTCATTCTCTGAACTGGATGTTTTGATTGTGAAGATTTCATTTTTTTATTGTTATTCTGAGCAGTAGATGTAGGCTACGTGGTTTGGGTCCGTGAGACGAAAGTTACCGATGTTTAGAAACTTTGAACGACATGGCTCAGAATCGTTTGCAATGGAGCAGGTGCATCCATTCGTTGTGTTCTCTTAAATTCTAACTTTCTGAATTCCTCATCATCTCTATCTTCCTCTTTACAAATTTATCTCACTGAATTATACTTTTTGAATCATATATTCGAACCCTAATCTTCTCCATTACTGCTAATACTTCTATTATTGCTATCACTCTTGGATTTGAGCTGATGGGGCATGTCAACCTTAAGTGATGTACTTACGTACGAAGTTCTGCTTTGTATCTGTCTGTCTTCTGAGCACAATAGCGCCAATCTCAGATAGAGAAGTAAAGTATTCAAAGTAATATTCTCCAAGCGCGTAATCTTCAATTGCAATCCAATTGCTGACGATCAAATCTTGGCATAACATATTGTTTATTCTACCTAATCGATTACTATTAGAGATTAAATAAGACTGAATGAAAATTCTTGCGAAATTACAAAGAGATGTTTCAGCTTATTTGTTCGCTATAAGACCAGGCAGTATTAGTAGTAATAGTAGTAGCAGTGTGGTGCGCGCTACTTATAAGTAGTATATGACGCGAGTGTAAACGTTATGTCTGGCAGCAGAAGATGGGGCAAGATCAAGAAAGGAGGAAGAGTGGGAACACAATGGAATTTGTATGAAACGCATGAATAAGTGAAATGTCAGACAATGGATTGATGATGGATTGAAGATTTGCAAATTAACAACGGTTACGATATGGTTTTCCTATTTTACTGAGTAACTCTGTAATTTTCGTGAAATACAACTCGGTTGCCCTCACCTGTGTTCTCGTTCACTACAGTCGTAGTAATAACAGTTGTAGATACTAATTCGCGGAAATGGAGTGATCAGATGCAAATGTAAACGCACGAATTTGAAAAGCAAGAACATTTGCAATTCCAACAAATACCAACCAACTTCAAAGTCACAAAACTCCGCCTGCAGCCATCTGTGAGGCTACTGTCATTACCAATCTAGGGTAAGGGAAGAGTGTTGGGCATGGGGTTAGCGACCCAATCTCGTAGAAAACTAACTCACTAAAAACAACACTCGCAGTTTCCAATATAAACGTCAAAAAACCTTGATTACATGGAGAGGGATCTTGGAGAACTGCAAAAGATATCATTTAAACAACACACTTGTTTATTAACTGCAGTCGACTCATGATACTTCAGATATATTGACCAAACATCATCAACAACAACCTACTATGTGAGATAATAAACCAGATTACAGTTAGGGAAGATATAAGGAGAAAGCCTCTAGATATGGGGATAGGATAAACTGTGAGAAAAGCACTCAAATGCATCACAAAGCAAGCGTGAACATGGAGCCCTCAATATCAAATGAAAAGAGGAAGGCCAAAGAACCAATTACACCGAGAAGTGGAGGTAGACATGAGAAGAATGAAAAACAATTGAGTAGGAAGGCTCTGGACAGAGTAAGTTGGAGAATGCTGGTCGGCGGCCCATACTCCATTAGGGATTCTAGGTAGAAGGAAGTAAATGATTGATAAAACCTCCTCCTTACACTTATCTATTGACCAAATCATCATAATCGTTCAAAGTTAATTATTTGTATGGAACTAACAAGAAATCTTGCTCTTCGATCTCTCATAAATTGTCATTTATCAACAATGGATATCAGGTGATTCAAATGAGCATAGAATCATTGTAAGATTCATACATTTATCAGTGTTAAAAAGATTACAAATGAACTTATTCGAAGTCAGACAGTCAGATACAACGCAGAACTTCGTACATCAGTTCAGGTTGCCATGCCCCATCAGCACATAGACACAACTGTCAGTTCAAATCCAAGAGTAGAAGTATTAGAAGTAATGGAGAAGATAATAGAGCGAAGATATGATTCGAGAAGTATAATTCAGTAAGATAAATTTAGAAGGATAAAGATAGAGAATTTGAGAGAACACAAATAGTGGATGCACCTACGCCATTGCAAACGATTCTGAACCATGTCGTTCAAGGTCTCTAACCATTGGTGACCGCCCCTACCTTTCTTTCAACCTACTCCTACAGTACAAAACATCGCCTATCAAGGCAGTCGGTGGTTAGCCATACGTAACACATGTCCCAACCACTTCAACTGACGGAATCTCAATTCTTCATCTATTGATTTGCCATCCTTATCTAGAACTCGTTTCCAAACGATAGCATTGCTTATTCGGTTGTCCCAGGGGATACACGAGCACTCATTCGAAGTAACAACTTTAACACTGTTTTCAATATCATGACTTCTATACATAATAATGATCAAGTTAAAATTGATTATTCTTTAATGTTGAACTAGTCAATTCATTTCAACTAATCATTCATGATGAATAACCTACAGTAAGAGTAAGTAATCTTGCCTAGCAGAATATCAGATTCGAAAATATGATTCGATCAAAATATTTTGAAGACCTGAAAGATCTGTAAGAAAAAAACAGCCAAAAGTCTACTTTTGTTTTTAAGAAATGTAATTCTAAAGATTAGGCGTTATATATTTGATTGATAAATTAGATCTTCTCTATTCTATCAGTTCATGGCTTATTGTTCATTTATGAAAACAGTGGAGTTAAATTTTTTTACACACAGAGAGAGAGAGAGAGTAGGTCTTATTGAACATTGCAATGACAAAAAAGAAAAGATTAAAAATTTCACAAATTTCTTCTTGTTTTTTTTTTAATTAATTTTTCTAAGCTATAATTTTTATTGATAACATTCTTATATATATATATATAAAGAAGTGTCAAAAATATATTGAAAAATTTAAGTGTTCCCATTATGAATACTAATCTACATTTTTGTTCATTTTACCTTAAAAAAATATACTACTTTATAAAGGAAAACAGTAGTATTTTAAAATCAATCAAAAAAATATTATAACACAATATATATGAAGTAGACACAATGAAAATTAATAGAATGAAATGAAGAGAAATGATACAAACCACATCTAAATAATTGTTACTTCTACATAAAAAATAGACAACAACATTTTTGATGACAAAGAAAAAAATGTCAAATGAATTACTCAGTAAACTATGAATTTTTTCAAATCATATACTTACGTAAGTATACATTATAAATATATATCTTTTCCATGGAATTATGTTGTTGTACTCTGTGTGATCTCTTCAATACATGGTACAACACATACAGTTGTATTTGCATGATGTACCACATAATCACTAACACTACCCATAATTGTACGTTTGATTGCACCTAGACCACGACTACCAATAATAATTAAACGTACATTATATTTTTCAGCTTTTTCAATAATTGCTGACCCAATATGATCAACAGATTCATATAAAAATTGAAATGTTAAATTATTTGTTAAACAATCTGCACTATAATCATTTTCTAATTGACGTACACGTTTAACATTTGTCTGTACAATATTTGACCATTCATCACTTGGTATACTAATTGGATTTGATAATGAAATAGTTGGTAATGAAACAGGTTCTACAGCATGATAAATAGTCACTGCATCATCTGGTCGTTGTAACCATTTTAAATAATAATCAAATGCTCTTTTAGAATGTTCTGAACCATCGATAGCAATTAATATTGAACGTGCTCCAATTGTTGGTATTTTAGAAAATCCTGATGGTCTACGATTCATTATTATGAAATGAGTATTTAACGTCCTGTTATATTTAGTACAAGATATAATTAATAATATCACAGAAAGGCTTTATTATTTTGCCTGTTTATTTTGACCTTAAAAATCAAACTGTCATTTGATTGGTTAATCAGAATTTTCTCAATTCTCATTGGTTTATTCTTTTTACTTTTCAAAATAATTGGTTAAAGTGAACATATAAAAAGTAAACGTATTTTTCTGGGGAAATCAATTTTTTTTCTTCCCCTACTAATCTGCTTGATGAAGGTTATAGAAATAATAATCAAAATAATAATAATAATAAACACATCACACTACGAATGAGATTAATCCTGAAAAAATGATTTTAAAAGGCGAGTTTTTTTTTATTGACCATGTGTTTTTAATTGAATTTCATTGGACTAATAATGTAGTTGTTCAATGTTATCAATCAATACGTCTACTGATCTCTCTCATTGATCATAATTAGCATTGTAATAACAGTTATATCAAATCTATAACTGTTATTACAATGCTAATTATGATCAATGAGAGAGATCAGTAGACGTATTGATTGATAACATTGAACAACTACATTATTAGTCCAATGAAATTCAATTAAAAACACATGGGCAATAAAAAAAACTCGCCTTTTAAAAATCATTTTTTCAGGATTAATCTCATTCGTAGTGTGATGTGTTTATTATTATTATTATTTTGATTATTATTTCTATAACCTTCATCAAGCAGATTAGTAGGGGAAGAAAAAAAATTGATTTCCCCAGAAAAATACGTTTACTTTTTATATGTTCACTTTAACCAATTATTTTGAAAAGTAAAAAGAATAAACCAATGAGAATTGAGAAAATTCTGATTAACCAATCAAATGACAGTTTGATTTTTAAGGTCAAAATAAACAGGCAAAATAATAAAGCCTTTCTGTGATATTATTAATTATATCTTGTACTAAATATAACAGGACGTTAAATACTCATTTCATAATAATGAATCGTAGACCATCAGGATTTTCTAAAATACCAACAATTGGAGCACGTTCAATATTAATTGCTATCGATGGTTCAGAACATTCTAAAAGAGCATTTGATTATTATTTAAAATGGTTACAACGACCAGATGATGCAGTGACTATTTATCATGCTGTAGAACCTGTTTCATTACCAACTATTTCATTATCAAATCCAATTAGTATACCAAGTGATGAATGGTCAAATATTGTACAGACAAATGTTAAACGTGTACGTCAATTAGAAAATGATTATAGTGCAGATTGTTTAACAAATAATTTAACATTTCAATTTTTATATGAATCTGTTGATCATATTGGGTCAGCAATTATTGAAAAAGCTGAAAAATATAATGTACGTTTAATTATTATTGGTAGTCGTGGTCTAGGTGCAATCAAACGTACAATTATGGGTAGTGTTAGTGATTATGTGGTACATCATGCAAATACAACTGTATGTGTTGTACCATGTATTGAAGAGATCACACAGAGTACAACAACATAATTCCATGGAAAAGATATATATTTATAATGTATACTTACGTAAGTATATGATTTGAAAAAATTCATAGTTTACTGAGTAATTCATTTGACATTTTTTTCTTTGTCATCAAAAATGTTGTTGTCTATTTTTTATGTAGAAGTAACAATTATTTAGATGTGGTTTGTATCATTTCTCTTCATTTCATTCTATTAATTTTCATTGTGTCTACTTCATATATATTGTGTTATAATATTTTTTTGATTGATTTTAAAATACTACTGTTTTCCTTTATAAAGTAGTATATTTTTTTAAGGTAAAATGAACAAAAATGTAGATTAGTATTCATAATGGGAACACTTAAATTTTTCAATATATTTTTGACACTTCTTTATATATATATATATAAGAATGTTATCAATAAAAATTATAGCTTAGAAAAATTAATTAAAAAAAAAACAAGAAGAAATTTGTGAAATTTTTAATCTTTTCTTTTTTGTCATTGCAATGTTCAATAAGACCTACTCTCTCTCTCTCTCTGTGTGTAAAAAAATTTAACTCCACTGTTTTCATAAATGAACAATAAGCCATGAACTGATAGAATAGAGAAGATCTAATTTATCAATCAAATATATAACGCCTAATCTTTAGAATTACATTTCTTAAAAACAAAAGTAGACTTTTGGCTGTTTTTTTCTTACAGATCTTTCAGGTCTTCAAAATATTTTGATCGAATCATATTTTCGAATCTGATATTCTGCTAGGCAAGATTACTTACTCTTACTGTAGGTTATTCATCATGAATGATTAGTTGAAATGAATTGACTAGTTCAACATTAAAGAATAATCAATTTTAACTTGATCATTATTATGTATAGAAGTCATGATATTGAAAACAGTGTTAAAGTTGTTACTTCGAATGAGTGCTCGTGTATCCCCTGGGACAACCGAATAAGCAATGCTATCGTTTGGAAACGAGTTCTAGATAAGGATGGCAAATCAATAGATGAAGAATTGAGATTCCGTCAGTTGAAGTGGTTGGGACATGTGTTACGTATGGCTAACCACCGACTGCCTTGATAGGCGATGTTTTGTACTGTAGGAGTAGGTTGAAAGAAAGGTAGGGGCGGTCACCAATGGTTAGAGACCTTGAACGACATGGTTCAGAATCGTTTGCAATGGCGTAGGTGCATCCACTATTTGTGTTCTCTCAAATTCTCTATCTTTATCCTTCTAAATTTATCTTACTGAATTATACTTCTCGAATCATATCTTCGCTCTATTATCTTCTCCATTACTTCTAATACTTCTACTCTTGGATTTGAACTGACAGTTGTGTCTATGTGCTGATGGGGCATGGCAACCTGAACTGATGTACGAAGTTCTGCGTTGTATCTGACTGTCTGACTTCGAATAAGTTCATTTGTAATCTTTTTAACACTGATAAATGTATGAATCTTACAATGATTCTATGCTCATTTGAATCACCTGATATCCATTGTTGATAAATGACAATTTATGAGAGATCGAAGAGCAAGATTTCTTGTTAGTTCCATACAAATAATTAACTTTGAACGATTATGATGATTTGGTCAATAGATAAGTGTAAGGAGGAGGTTTTATCAATCATTTACTTCCTTCTACCTAGAATCCCTAATGGAGTATGGGCCGCCGACCAGCATTCTCCAACTTACTCTGTCCAGAGCCTTCCTACTCAATTGTTTTTCATTCTTCTCATGTCTACCTCCACTTCTCGGTGTAATTGGTTCTTTGGCCTTCCTCTTTTCATTTGATATTGAGGGCTCCATGTTCACGCTTGCTTTGTGATGCATTTGAGTGCTTTTCTCACAGTTTATCCTATCCCCATATCTAGAGGCTTTCTCCTTATATCTTCCCTAACTGTAATCTGGTTTATTATCTCACATAGTAGGTTGTTGTTGATGATGTTTGGTCAATATATCTGAAGTATCATGAGTCGACTGCAGTTAATAAACAAGTGTGTTGTTTAAATGATATCTTTTGCAGTTCTCCAAGATCCCTCTCCATGTAATCAAGGTTTTTTGACGTTTATATTGGAAACTGCGAGTGTTGTTTTTAGTGAGTTAGTTTTCTACGAGATTGGGTCGCTAACCCCATGCCCAACACTCTTCCCTTACCCTAGATTGGTAATGACAGTAGCCTCACAGATGGCTGCAGGCGGAGTTTTGTGACTTTGAAGTTGGTTGGTATTTGTTGGAATTGCAAATGTTCTTGCTTTTCAAATTCGTGCGTTTACATTTGCATCTGATCACTCCATTTCCGCGAATTAGTATCTACAACTGTTATTACTACGACTGTAGTGAACGAGAACACAGGTGAGGGCAACCGAGTTGTATTTCACGAAAATTACAGAGTTACTCAGTAAAATAGGAAAACCATATCGTAACCGTTGTTAATTTGCAAATCTTCAATCCATCATCAATCCATTGTCTGACATTTCACTTATTCATGCGTTTCATACAAATTCCATTGTGTTCCCACTCTTCCTCCTTTCTTGATCTTGCCCCATCTTCTGCTGCCAGACATAACGTTTACACTCGCGTCATATACTACTTATAAGTAGCGCGCACCACACTGCTACTACTATTACTACTAATACTGCCTGGTCTTATAGCGAACAAATAAGCTGAAACATCTCTTTGTAATTTCGCAAGAATTTTCATTCAGTCTTATTTAATCTCTAATAGTAATCGATTAGGTAGAATAAACAATATGTTATGCCAAGATTTGATCGTCAGCAATTGGATTGCAATTGAAGATTACGCGCTTGGAGAATATTACTTTGAATACTTTACTTCTCTATCTGAGATTGGCGCTATTGTGCTCAGAAGACAGACAGATACAAAGCAGAACTTCGTACGTAAGTACATCACTTAAGGTTGACATGCCCCATCAGCTCAAATCCAAGAGTGATAGCAATAATAGAAGTATTAGCAGTAATGGAGAAGATTAGGGTTCGAATATATGATTCAAAAAGTATAATTCAGTGAGATAAATTTGTAAAGAGGAAGATAGAGATGATGAGGAATTCAGAAAGTTAGAATTTAAGAGAACACAACGAATGGATGCACCTGCTCCATTGCAAACGATTCTGAGCCATGTCGTTCAAAGTTTCTAAACATCGGTAACTTTCGTCTCACGGACCCAAACCACGTAGCCTACATCTACTGCTCAGAATAACAATAAAAAAATGAAATCTTCACAATCAAAACATCCAGTTCAGAGAATGAAACTCTAGCACAATGATCATAATATTAACAATTATAAATATTCTAAAAATCATATTTGCACAATTCATGTTAGTTCACCGACATAATCCAGCTCGGTATATAGATAGAAATGTTAAATATAAAAGGCAGATAAATGATATTTGATTGTTTAAAATGTTCTAGTTCCGAAAAAAAAACTGTTGAAACAGTATCTCCTCTTTCTCATTATCAATTAGACATATCCTGGGACTGTTTTCAACCGTGTACCAAAATATCATTTCCACCGTCATAACAGATTAGTTATATTCATTCATTTAGAACTAGACAAAACAAAACTGAAAACAGACAGCACTGAAAAGGAGACATAAAATCAATAATTATCACAAGAATTCTCTATCATGATTTTTTGATACAAGTTTATTTATTTTGTGTGAATTTTTCGGCTTCAATATTCTTTCAAATTCAGTTCAATCTACATAAAATGTTGTTAGTATAAATTATCTGCAAGCAATCATGTTATTCAACAGACTCAGTAAAACAACATAATTAAACACCTTTCGAATTCTTATAATCTTTACTTGTGAACAGGGGATATACTTTCAACTGTAAGTACAGTAAAGTCATTTTCTGTAAAGAGAGATAAACCAAAGGATCGGAATGATTTTATTTCACGAATAGATTGTGGTAAATTATTCCAGAGTTTCGATGATTTACCGATAAAGTATTTTTTCAACAGGAATTTTTATTACGGGGTTGTGAAGATTGTTAAGTTTCTTTTGAAACCATGAATCGACCAATGTTAGACCATCACTAGAAACCTGGAAGCACTGGACAATGGCCGTCTCGTCCTGGTATGGGACTCCTCAGCAGTGCGCACCCACGACTCTCGAACCCCACAGGATTTGAACCCAGGACCTTCAGCATTGTAGGCGAACGCCTAACCATCGGACCACTGAGCCGGTGTCCAAAGGTGTTGATGTCTAACTTGAGTGGTGGATGCGCACTGCTGAGGAGTCCCATACCAGGACGAGACGGCCATTGTCCAGTGCTTCCAGGTTTCTAATGGTGGTCTAACATCGATCGATTCATGGTTTCAACAGGAATTCAGTTCAATTTTCAATAGTAAAAACTAATATTATCAAACTCTTAGTAAGTAATAAATATATCAATGTAAATTAGGTATTTGATAGACGTTGAACAATTAAACTGAGACATGAATGATTTGATTTGATGAAGTTACGTAATCCTACTTTTAAGTTATCATCTATCCAATGTGCTGACTAATTAAGCTGACCCAATCTAATCTACTAGTCAACCTAACTTACATCGACATTGAGTAGTAACAGAACACCAATAATCATATTAATTAACGAGAGACTGAAATGTTTCATATACTGGGATCATGTTCTCCAGTAAGTATTATATACAACTATAAAATTTACGTGAGTTTCGGCACCTTAGTACATGTGATATCCATTTATAGAGAGTGTATTGACCGGAGTGTATACATAAGCTTACCCCGAACCATAGTCTACCCATATCAAATGGGTAGTCAAACGAACTTAGCAAATAAGTCATCCGTTGAAGATATACTCTTTCACGCTTATACCGCAGTAAGTGTTGTTTTAAACCCCGTGCATTGATTAAATCACTGTCTATGGCCACAAATCTGACTTTCTCCAGTGACGTTAGTCCCTACTATCCCGTGGAGCACTACGTGGTATGACAAGTCGGACTTTGTCCCATGAATCCAAATAATACTGGGTCATGACCCATGATGAATAGAACAAGAGTAATAATTAACACAGATCAATCCTAATTTAAAAAAATGTTTGTGTTGGGATTGGGTTCTCCTCAGTCGTCTAGCAGTTGTTATGTCATTACACAAAGATGACCTATGAATTACCTAATACACAACTAGGACATGTCTGCTTCCAACTCTTGACGCAGTAAGTTCCTTGTTCTGTGTCTTCCCCATCGGCCTTCAACATTCTAAGTAAGGACTTGCATTGTTGATGATGCACTTGGATGATTTCCACAATGAGTGTCCTATCCAGCTCCGACAGTTTTTCCTAATTTTTTCTTCAACTAGAAGTTGATTTGTTCTCTCCCACATTAGGTTCCTATTGGTGGTGTCTAGCCAATGGACAACCGTTAATAAACACTTATATTTTGTCCATGATAGCTTCCTTAGTTCTCCATGTTTCTACTACATACAGTAGAACTGTTTCAACGTTTGTATTGAATAGTCTGAGTTTGATTTTAGTTGACAGACAGTTATTTTTAGTTGCAGATATCCTTCAACAATCGTACAATTATGGATTATTTAACATGTGTAAAATTATGAAGAAAGAATTCGATGTAAGCCTTTCAGTGAGATAGCGTTAGAAAAAGATACTTTGAAATAAGTAGCGAATGTGTAAAGTTCCATTCTTTAATTCAACTAACTTAAGTGCACAGACTAATTTAGGTGATCATATCTACCGAAGATTAGCAGTTAACAAGTGTACAGACACAACTCCGTCTGATGCCCCTCTAAGGCTACCCCGATAAAGGAGGAGGGTTGAGCAACAGGTTAGTGACACCATTCCATAGAAATCTAACCAGCAAAAAATAATTTAAATCTTTTAAAATGAAACATGCATCACAATACTCATGCTCACACCTGTATTCACTCTGAACTCCTAAATCGTTATTCCATAAACTAGGAAGTCCAAATAATCACTGATGTCTTTTAAAAAATATCCTTATTAACATCATAAGTTTGAATTATCTTTTTTACTACGAGTCTGAACTGAATTATCGTTTGAAAAACTTGGTGAAGTGTTTGGCATGTTAGACCCCCAAAACTCGCATGATAAATGCCTTATTTTGGATTTCACGTTGCGAGTATGGGCGATCAAATGACCTTGAGATTTTCATTTCCCACCAGCGAAAACCCATGGACTGTGATTGGCTGTTGTGTATTTAGTGTGCTATTTTCGTAACTGTACCAAGGATGTTTCTATGATATATAAATAAGCGAGATTTGTGTGCTTGATTGTATTGTGTGATTGCTGGTGTTTTAGAATATACCTTTCTACGCTTACAACGTCTTCTATCTTCAACTGGGATTGAAGGTTAGCCTATCTGGACTCTGGTTCATTGTCTCGTTCGCGTTATTCGGACTACGACTGAAACTCGTAATAACTTAAAGCATACTAGTGACATAACAACTCACAGAACGATATTCCACCATGGCAATTAAGTCCTAGTATCAAATCCTATGATGATAATCACTTCTTCACTAGTGACTAACTTCATGGGGAAATTTTTTGAAGTTCTAGTAACATACGAAGGACTAATGCAGTCAATTTTATCGAGTGTACAAGCACTTACCCCGCCATAAGTCTTTTCAATATCTTGGATCAATTCAAGTACACATTAACACCGATTGCTTAGGGACTCAATGATCTAGAGGCTAAGCTTTCATTCTGAAAAAATCCAATTACAACATAACTGAACCAACCATTTCGATTAGGTGTGACACACAAACCAGCAGAATCATTTCAATCAATCCTATGTTGTGTAGACCAAAGGACAAAATGACAAAGGAAGAAAAACCAAATATCATCTTCAACTGAACAACTGCTCAGACTGTGAAAAACATTACATACCAACATAGTGGACGTCCTCTTCAACTTTGTCTGCGTGAATTCCAATTAGCAGCATGATATTATGAATATATGTATCCGATTGGAAACAATGTTAAAATACTGGATAGCGGCCCTCGTACAAACAATACTAGAGATTTTTTTAGAAGCTTGACACTTAAGATCAATCAGCAATCAACAAACACATTGACATTGACCCCAAATTTATCAACCAATCAGAAAATTATAGGTCAAACATAGAATCAAGCAACTGATCAATAGGGGATAGACATGTATGTTGAATATTGTTTGGTTAAATGTGTTCAACACTTGAATTCGCTTGATTACAATTATGTAATCTGCGTAGTGTGACGACATTATAAAAATCTTGTAAAATCATGTAAGAATAAGTTGCATTGCGATTTTAAACAAATTACAATTTTTATAAATAATAGTAGAAAACTTATTTGTTTTAATTGATAATTTGTCATGATTTGAATAAGTGAACTCCGCCTGGAAATACCTCTGTGGCTAGTGTTGGTTCCAAACCCGGATCAAGAAGAAGGATTGCGGAATTTAGTGATCGTATACCGTAGAAAACGAACTCGCTCAAATAAAACGCAGTATTATTACTGTTGTTAATTAATGGTTGCTCTGGTTGTTAACCGCGCTTATAACCCTTCAAGGGTTAATTTCCGGTTCCAAGCCCAAAAAAAAATGTTAATAAAGGTGTTGTTTGAACTAAACAGACACCCAACGTTCAAGATCAACAGGCTGGATTGCGTTAGGATCAGTCAAGTACCGATGAAATCGCGAAAACACGGATCATTGTGTAACAATCAAAAGAAACAGAACTCAACACTATACATCAACCTCCCTGACTACGAGAAAGTATCTTCATAGAATAAACAGCAGGACACTATGGAAGCTTCATCGACACTACGGTACACCTGAGAAGATAGTCAACATCATACGGAATTTCTTACGACGGACTTAACTTCAAAATTGTGAATGGAGGGCAGTCTTACAGACTTACTGCCTTCGAAAACCGATGTCAGATCAGGTTGCTTATTCTGTTCTCCTCACGGTTGACTGGACTGCAAAGACATTAATATCTAAGGAGGTGCATGGAATACAGTGGACAGCCCAGATTCTGCTGGACGACTTGGACTTCGCTGATGATCTAGCTGTTCTCTGCCCGCAATATAATAACAATTGCTGATAAGGACGGATAGCCCAAGCAGGGGAGTAGGTCTCAATACACACAACCCGAAAAAACAAAACACTTATATTCAACTCAACATGAACCAAGCTAGCCATACATGATGGAGAAGCTTTGAGAGAGGTGGAGGAAACTTTTTATGTACCTTAGTCAGGAATCATTAGTAAACAAGGGCCGACACGGAAAAGTAAAGCAAAGATAACATTTCTACAACTGAAGAACATCTGGAACTCGAAACAACTGTCTGTCAACCGAAACCACTGTTAGAATTATCAACATGTAAGTCAAAACCATTCTAGTGTATGGATGAGGAATCCTGCAGGACTACAAAGCCACTATTCAAAAGATACATGAATTAACCGTTTGTCTACCCAAGACATTATGTATCCGTTAACCAGATACCCTCAGAAACAACCAACTGGGGTTGAGAATAAAACAGATTACATCAGAGGAAGAAATTAAGTATTAACGCTGGAGGTTGATAGGACATACATCGTGAAAACCAACTAAGTGAGTCAAAAGGCAAACCTTAACATGGAATCCTGAAAGCCGAAGGAAAAACTGTCGACTAAGGAACACACTGGGTTGAGACTTGGAAGTAGACATGAGAAAAATGTGCAGCAATAGAATAAATAGGACTGGAAAGGAAGGGTCCAGCATGGAGTAAGTTTGAAAAAATTCAGGTCGTCAGACTACTCTCCTTTAAGGACAACAAGCGTAAGTAAGCATCAGTTTATTATTATTTCTAATTCTGCTGTTGATATTTTTTGGACTAAATTTCGACCAGTTTTAAATTAACATCTGTTCAAATTACTTATTGATTTGGTCAGAATTTTAACTTAAAAAATTCTCTTCTTAAGTTCCCTTTTTAATTATCAATTTGCATGCAGTCAGTCAGTCTACTATGGATGTAAACAGTAATAAAAATATAACCTTGAGTTATTTCGATCGATTAAATGGAAAAATAGGTAAGTTTATTAAAATGAGTTTGAAAATTTCCTAGTTGATATGAAAACAACTGATATTGCCAAAATATTGTTCTAATCAAATGGTTGGTTTAATAAATTCAGTCAGTCAGTCAGTCAGTCAGATGCAACGTAGAACTTCGTACGTAAGTACAGATCAGTTCATGTTGCCATACTACACATTAGCACACAAATATAATTGTCAATTCAAATCCAATAGTAGTCGAGTTAGTAAAGGTATTAGAAGTAATCGGAGAGGTTAGGATTAGAAGATATTATTCAAGAAGTATGATTCAGTGAGAAAAGTTTAGAAAGTCAAAACTAGAGATGTTGAAGAGTCCAGAAGATTAGGATTTGAGAGAACACTCGGAATAAATGCACCGGCGCCATTACAAACGGTTTTGAGCCATGTCACACAAGGTCTCTGACCATTGGTGACTAGAGTCTCGCGGACCCCAACCAGGTAGTTTACATCTACCAACATGACTCAGTCCACTTGTCAATGACTTCATGGATTTGTGCCATGTTTCGGTTTGGCCGCCCCTAACTTTCTTTCAACCTGTTCCTATACTACAAAACAAAGCTCGTCGTCGTTGAATAAATTCACTGTCCCGTAACTAGTTTTGTGAAGAAATTTGCCGAAATTCTAATAGGCTGTTGTGATCGGTGGAGGATGATCCGTGTCGGATGTGAGGCAGTGTTTCACTGAAGATGACGATAGATGGTTGGTCAATATCTTGGATTGGCAGAGGATATACACATTAACATCGTTGAATGCTGGCTTAGTAGTCTATAAGTTAGATGTTCATGCATGAGACTAAAGTCCCTGGCTTCGAATGTCTCCGAACGTGAAGTCATGCTAGCTAGGGAGTCCCATACTAAGAGAGATGACCAACTAGTTCTTTCAGGTTTCTACCGGCAGTTTAGGTATGATCAGTATGTGATTCGAACTGTGTAGATTTGCATTGTTATAAACTATGATACTTCAACTCAGTGACTGAATCTAATCTCAGTCAATTATCACCCAAGCTGTCATAATGCCCTCAGCAGTAAGAATCAATGTGATCAATTCTTAAATTTTTCCCTCAGAATGACAAATCACTAATCATCGTTATCACATGAATTCCAAACATGTTGTATACATTGAATAATATAAGCCAAACCAGAAGCGATTGATGTTATCAACTAACGAGACATCTTGATTTGACCGCCCTCTTAGATCTTTTCCAACTTACCTTCATATCAGTTTGTGTTGGCCAGTTTAATTAATTAACTCGTCTAGACAATCGTTACTAACTAGCATCTGACGGTTTATAAATCAGAAGGTGAACTCGAAGTGTTGAATACGTTTATTTTTGACACAAACCACAAATAGAACAGCAGACTACAAGCGCTAAAAGATAAAATCGTCATGCGAGCGCCGGAAAACAAGCAAGTGAGCGAATAGGCGAAGGAACTGATGAAGCGATGTGGAGAAAGCTAGTGAGCCAACTCCCAGAGATAAAGCATGGCTAAGTGATGCAAATTACCTGTGCTCACTAGTGACTAGCTTCGTGAAGAATCTTCTCCGAGTTCTAGTGGGAAGACGTGACCAGTGAAGTTCAACCTGTTCGGGTGTAGACAGTAACTACCGAAGACAGTGTATGAGTTTGCGCAACTCCGTGAATTGATCAAGTTAGACATTAACACCGTTAGATACCGGCTCAGTGGTCCGATTGTTAGGCGATCGCGCACAATACCGCAGCTCCCGGGTTCGAATCCTGCGGGGTGCAGGAGTCGTGGATGCGCACTGCTGAGGAGTCCCATACCAGGACGAAACGGCTGTCTTTCAGTGCTTCCGGGTTTCTAATGGTGGTCTAACATTGATCGATTCACGGTTTCAAAAAAACTTAACAATCTTCACAACAACCCCGTAATGCAAATTTATAGTCAGACAAAAATAAGACAGACATGTGATCAACGAGATAGGCATGCACACACATGAATAAAAGCGACAAATGATTGACAAGGCCAAATTACAAGTGGGACACGTCATGTGAGCTCATCATACAAACCAGACAATAATAAGAACGAATGGTACATATAAATTGTTGCAATACAAATGACTTGGTTAAAAAATTAATCGAAAGAGCTTAACCAAATGAAATGTAAGCGAACTGGAATATATGTGGAGGCACTAGAAGTTGATATTCCCTGTCCAGGTGAGTGATTATTAGGAGTGTATCACGTATGTCCACAGTACATCAACCAATGAAGGTGAACCGTCAGTTGGTAAAGATTTAATATACTGTCAACTTTCAGGAGCCTATCA
>OX103972.1:47648159-47688609 GCA_944470395.2 Schistosoma turkestanicum | reverse complement strand
TATATTAAGCACATATGAACTGAATGAGGCTTACGGATTTCCCTATTTTAGAAGTGCGATTATCTGTGCATCAAACTAACGAGTGGCTTTACAGGTTTTCAGCAACCTCTGGTTGGAAGACGTGATACGGTATGCTTCATAATTAACTGATCTACGCATTTCAATAAAATGTCATAAAATTTGTTTCTCTACAAAAGCATAGAAACTGATCCACTTACAGTAAGAGTAATGTAAACTGCGTCCAACAAATACAAATATGTTCTGAGTACTGCGTTACGATGGTGGTCTGTGACTATTAGATACTTGATAATGTGAAATTATATGCAGAGCACACTTCAAAACTGAGACTCAGAATCTGTTGTAATGCCAAAATTTTTGTGGCGATAAACGCTACTCAGTTGCAATCAGTGTCTAGTCAATTATTATCGACATTGAATTGCCGACTGATATGGGAGGATTGCGTCTTGATTATATAACTCAGTTTCTATAGAATTTGACGGATGTTTACATTCATTAAGAGAAGTGTTTCAATGCTTTTCAATTAGCATCTAGAAACAGGTAACTTTCGAAAAGGATTACTTCCGAAATCCTTTTTGTTTCGTGTATGATTCAACTGGTTACACATTTTCATTTCAGCGCTTCTACAATGATTCAAGTCTGAAGGAAGAAATTTTTTGTACGTGTTTAGTTTCACTTGTAAGACAAAATTTAACTTCCTTTCATCACAGCACATTTCCGTCAGTCTCGTGAACAACAAAACAAAGGAGGCAGGCAACTCAAGGTATACAGATATTAACTGTGGGATAGCTCGAACGTTTTTCAAATAATCGGTTCGTACATTTAGTTAGTACGCATTTAATTATATAGCCAGTCTTTGGGACGTTGTTCAACCAGTAGTCTAAATGAAGCAGTGTGTTTGGTCAGTTCTTTTCTAATTTTCGCGAAACTGCCATCCTGACAACTGCCGCTGTAATAAGTTTTTGAACCTTCATGAAATGACGCTACTACCTATACGATGTATTTTGTTTCAATCTAGTCTACGCTTAATACTTTGGATCTATTGAATAGACTTGATCAGCAAAAGCCTACTGTGTGGACAACAAACCAAATTCCAGTGAAGAAAGAATTCTGAAGGAAGTGGTGAGAATGTACAGGACACACACTGCACAAAGCAACCAAAAGTATTAACAGACGAACTTTGGAACTGTCAAATGTGAGAAAGAAGAGGGGGAACAAGAAACACATGACGCAGAGAAACATACAAAACCAGAAAACGAAACACAGGATTATGTAGGTTTTAAAAAAATGGTTGGAGACCTACGCTTCGTTGTGAGTAGAAATGTAATGAAATAAATTGAAAACTAGTTTTAAATACTAACCATTATACGCTGAGTAAAATACCTTGAGATAAGTGACACGTAATTGCGTGTAGAATAAACGGTATTGGCAGGAGGAAGAAAAAAAATTTCTAATAATTGATAGGCTAGCAAGTGAGAGAGAGAGAGGACGAAACGATTGAGGCTATTTTCGAATTTGTTACTTGTTCCACTAACGATAAAACGCACATCAATAAAATATTTCCTCACCAAGATTACAAACATTTAGGAAAAAAACTATATGCGAATTGTTCAACAGTTTACATGAATAATCATGATTAACTTCTTATTCTAGAAATGTTCAGTAAAATCAGATCAGGTATGCTGAGACCTAGTGACCATCATTTACATGACCATAAATTGACCATAAACAGTTCACAAATGTCCGGCTTGGGCTTGAAGTTAGAAAGTTTGCTTATACTACCCAACTACTTCAAACTGCCAATGAATATGGTGGACGGCTGAGATGACGCATCACTAACACAGCAACAAATACAGAAAAAGAAGTCACATTCAAAGAAGTAAGAGCCTCTGACGCAGTTGATCGAAACATACTGACAGCGAGAGGCAAGACATGTTTAAACAGCACATTTACCAATAAAATGAGATCTCACGTAGGAACATTTAAAGATGTAGAAAACTGTGCATATCTGACCACAATGAATCTGATACACAAGAGAAGGCATGAACTGATGTTGAATGAATGGAATATTTTCAACTTGTTCACATCTGTAACTCAAAGCAACATTCAATCAACTTCAGAGTCAGAGAATACATTAGGTATGTTGTCAGTCATAGGTCCGCAACTATGTTTCGTTACTGACTGTTTCATCATTTTGGAACTCCTTGAGATGAAGAGCGTGTTGTGCATGTTGAATCCTCAGAAGTCGTTTGATCAATATCTTCATTCTTGATTTATTGCATGGACCTTTCATTTGACCTCGAGATTACATTTCCCACAAAGAAAATACTTGACAGTGATTGATTTTTGTGTTATTTAAGTGTGTTATTTTGCGACACTTCCAAGTATGTAGTATAATGAAACGAGATTTTTTGCTCGGATTCATTGTGCACTGTATGGGTTTTTGTCGAATACACCTTCAATACTGTATCAAGTCTTCTCGCTGCTACAGATAGGTCAATTGGATTACTGTTCATGGTTTCGTTCTCGTTAGTCGACAACGGCGAACCCGTCAGAGTTATAAGCATATCCAGAGTCGAACATGACAATTGACAACAGCGTTTGGACAAACGATCTGGTGCAGCTAAAAGAGAAATATTATTAGCACAAAAGCTGAAATTGTTGTAGTCGATTACTCAGACGCTCACGCATCAAGGCAGCATCAATGCAGAAAATGTAGCTCAGGCCTGCAGTGCACAACACAGAAGCCTCGTACAGCATGTGGTGATT
Organism: Schistosoma turkestanicum; assembly: GCA_944470395.2. Taxonomy (NCBI): domain Eukaryota; kingdom Metazoa; phylum Platyhelminthes; class Trematoda; order Strigeidida; family Schistosomatidae; genus Schistosoma; species Schistosoma turkestanicum. The sequence continues at coordinate 47,685,822 of OX103972.1, read as the reverse complement.
ACCCTCGTCTTTTGGACAATTAGAATGGTAAGTTACCAGTGAAGACTCGCAATTAACTGTTGTTTCGGTTGCATCTGATCCACATTTATGAAGTATGAACTGGTTCGATCAGCAAAAATTTGCTGAGGTTCCGTTGTATTTTATATGCCACTTGGTATCATGACCACATGACGCCGAAGCAGATACGAGAAATCTAATGAAGCAGTTCTTAAACATCTTCCAACCTGTTTTGTAAATTCAAGACCATAATTAGCTCGGAATTGATATTCCGACAGTACCATCCATCCATGCTAATCATAGTAGCAGCAGAAGCTTCACAATACGGCCTCGCTGCTGACATTTCACATAAGTTTCCGGAAGCGTCTGAAAGGCGGTCATTCATGCATCTCGTACACTAACCCCAGCAGAAAATAAATGCAGCCAGAAAGAGAAAGATACGTTTGCACTTGCGTTTGCTGTTCGTCGTTTCCTCTAGTATTTGCAGGGTCGGAGATTCATGCTGATAACCGGTCGAAAGCCTGTGCTAGCAATCTTTGGTTCAATATCTGGCATCTGAGCCCATTCTGCGAATCGTCTTCAGAGATGGGCCGTAGTGATTTTGAGGTATTATTTCGTAAAGCAGGATAAAGAAACTCTGCAATTTGGTCAGGCAGACGTTTGGTCACGACTCGTTCATGTTCAAGTGGCGACCAAGGAAAGAATGGTAATTGCATTTCCATCAGTGAAAGACTACGCATGATGTTATATGATAACCACGATACGGGGATTACTGGTGTCTGCAGCTGTCACACAAAAGGCTTATTGGAACGTCCTTATCATCAAGATGATGATGAAATATGTCAATAAATGTTGGCTGTCGCGGAAGTGAGACGGTGACATGAAGCAACTGTATCGTTGGCGAAATTCACTATTTAACGTGATTGATTGTTTCATGTTTGGTGATAGAGTAGTGCTGCCCGAATCATTTAGCGCAAATGTGCTGAGAGAGATTCATCTTCGTCATCAATGTGTTACATGAATGAAGTCCATATTCAGAAGCCATGCATGGATCAACATGTCACAGCCCTAGATAAAAAATGTGTGCGGTATCAGTAGGCATCAAAAGACCTTTGATTTCACGTTTGCGACCATGGTCTGATCAGCTGACTTTGAGAAATTATTTTCGACCAGAGAAATTCTTCGCAGCGATTGGTGACTGTGTTATTTTAGTACGCTTATTTTGTGACTGTCTCAAGGACGTGTCTATGATGCACAAATAAACAATAAATGTGTGCCTGATTATATAGTGCTTGCGAAGTGTTTTAGAATATACTTTCTATGCTTATCAAGACTTCTTTTTTACTGTTTGGTGATCAAGGTATCCTACCAGGACGTTGGTAATTGTCTCGTTCGCGTTAATCGACTAAGTTGACTTCGTAATAGCTTTCAGCGTACCTAGTAACGAACATAAGATTATTTGAAATTCAGGAATATAGAATGAACTATATTCTGACAATTTCGGTACCAGAAAATTATTCGTAATGTTCAACAGATCTAAGCGTTTGTGGATAAAGCAGTGGACATCCTGAAATAAGGTCACGATCAATGCAAGCAGCGAGTATACTATTCCACCAAGTTTGATATCGGATGTTCGTTCGGGTGTGTCGAACAGAAGATACATAACTTCAAAAGAGAAAGCTGGAAACACAAATGTAATAAGCGTTGAGCGAGCAAACTCAGCATTCACTGATGTTGGTGATCAGCTGATGATGATAAATTCTGTGAAAACCATCGAATCAGCGAAACGCGAATTCAAACCTTCGAAGACAGCTTCGAAAAAAATCAAAGAGAGTCCGGTATTGGCTGGATATGGATGAATAGTAGGGTAGCCCCGAAAATATGATTTCGCGATTGTGAATTGATAATTTTTCTCAGTTTGAGTGTCCAGATTTTCTTCTCTTCTTCTTTTTGCACATTAAAATTTAAAACGAATTTTTCATAAGATTAAACACAGACTACATCCCTAACAATCTACTGTGTGAGAGAACAAAGCAGTCTCCTCCAGTGTAGGAAGATATGAGACAGAACGGCTAAATGGGCTTACGCCACGCATTGAGAAAATTGTGCGATGAGCCTTTACTCGTAAGCAACAAGTAATTATATTATTGCATTGTATCCTAATTTGTTTAAATAAACCATCGGTGTGACTCATATTCTGTACATCAACATTAGAGCTAATATTTTGTTTCGTTCTAGTGTGAGATGGGTCAGTTTTGCATATTCACAATCATTCACTTACTTACTCACTTACGCATGTTCCCCCTAATGGAGCATAGGCCACTCACCAGTTTTCTCCAACCAACTCTGTCATGTGCTTTGTTTTCAAGTTCTGTCCAATGTTTGTTCATTCCACTCATATCTTTCTCTATTCCTCTCTATTTCAATTTCTAATGTGTTCCTTGGCCTTCCTCTTTTCCAGTTGCCTGGAGGGTTCCATGTGAGGGCTTGTCTCGTGACGCAGTTAGATGCATTCCGCAATGTGTGTCCTAACAACTTCCACCGCTTCTTCCTGATTTCCTCTCCCACATGAATCTAATTTATTCTCTCTCACATTACGTTGATGCTTATGGTGTTTGGTCAAGGAATAGGAAGTATTTTGCGTAGACAAATGTTAATAAATACTTGTATCTTCTGGCTGATGGCTTTGATAGTTCTCCATGTTTCTGCTCCATACTGTAGAACTGTCTTGACATTTGTATTGAAAATCCTGATTTTGGATTTGCTTGAAAGTTGTTGCGAGTTCAAGATATTTTTCAACTGTAGAAATGCAGCCCTTGCTTTGCCAATTCGCGCCTCACATCTGCATCCGATCCACGTTTCTCGTCGATGATGCTGCCCAGATATGCAGAGGTGTTAACGTCCTCCTAGGCATATCCATCAAGAGTGATTTGGTTGGTGCATGTTGTGTTGCACTGGAGAAGTTTTGATTTTCCTTTATGTATATTGAGACCCACTGCTGCTGCACTGGTCGTCTTTACTTGCATTTGTTGTTGCGTGTGCGATAGAAGTGCCAGGTCATCTGCGAAGTCCAGATCGTCCAGCTGCGTCCTAACTGTCCAGTTTATACCGTGCTTCCCTCCAGACGTCGACGTCTTCATAATCCAGTCCATCATCAGGAGAAAAAGGAAGGGTGGGAGTATGCATTCTTGCCTGACACGGGAGTTCACCTCGAAAGGGTCTGTCAGCTGACCTCCGTGTACGATTTTGCAGTTGAATCCATACTAAGAATTCCGTATGATATTATATATATTCTCAGGCACACCGTAGTGTCGACGCAGACTCCACAGCGTTTTCCTGTCCAAGCTGTCAAATGCATTTTCGTAGTCGATTAGGTTGATGAACAGTGGTGAGTTCCATTCAATTGATTATTCAACAATGATCCGAAATGTAGCGACTCGGTCAGTACACGATTGATCCTTACAAAATCCGGCTTGTTGATCTCGAAGTTTGGCGTCTACGAAGTCCCTAATTCTGTTTAACAATAATCTGTTGAAGATTTTGCCTGATATTGAAATAAGAATGATGTCTATGTAGTTCTCAAACTTGCTGAGATCGCCTTTCTTTGGTATTTTGATCAGGTATCCTTCTTTACAATCTGATGATACTTGTTCCTTATCCAAAATCTTCTTGAAGAGGATGTGAAATATTCTCGCAGTTGCTTCTACATCTGCTTTCATTGCCTCTACTGGAATGTTGTCTGGTCCTGCTGCTTTGCCGTTGTTGATTTGTCTGAAGACCATACTGATCTCCTCGATCGTTGGTGCGCCAATATTTACTGCTGCTTCGATGTTGGGTGAGTTCACTAGAGCTGGTCCATTGAAAAGATCCTTTGAATGCTCTACCCACCTATTTCGCTGTTGTTCAGTGTTGTTGAATACTTTGCCCTCCTTGCTCTTCACTAGTCGTTTTGGTTTACGATGGTTTTCAGCAAGTTTCTTTGTTGTTTCGTACAATCATCTCAAGTTTTCTTCTCTTGCAGCCTTTTTCGCCGTCATTGATAGATCCTCCACATATATCCGTTTGTCAGCTTTGATGCTCTTCTTCACTTGCCTGTTCGCTTCTTTGTATGCATGCAGCTTGTGCGGTAACTTTCTCTGCTCTTGTTCGGCTGACATTGATTGCTGCCTTCTTGTTACTCCTTTCTTCAATCTTTTCAAGAGTACCGATAGAGATTCATTCTTTGTGACGGTGCTTTTTGCGACCAGGGACCTCCTGACATGTTGAAGTGATTGCCTCCCTAATCCTTTTACAATGGTTCTCTAATGCTGCTTCCTCTCCTTTGAGTAGATCCTGAAAGGTCTGGAAACTATTGTTGAGGGCTATCCTGAATTCGTTGAGTTTTACGGTATCCCGAAGAAGGGCAGTATTAAACTTCTGTGATGTTGTCTGCCCCGTTGTCCAGTGCTTCTTTAGTTTCTGTTTGATTTTCGCGACCAGCAAGTGATGATCTGATGCTATATCAGCTCCTCTCTTGGTTCTCACATCCTCCATAATCCTTTTGAACGTTTGATTGATACAGATATGGTCGGTTTGGTTTTGAGTATTGTGGACCTTTGAAATTTGTGATTTGTGTAGGCTTTTGTGCGAGAATATTGTGCCTCCGAAGACCAGTTTGTTGAAGGCACATAGGTTTGCAAATCTCTCACCGTTTTTGTCCCTTTCCACCAGTCCATGTCCTCCCATGATGTCTTCATATCCAGTGTTGTCCATTCCAACCTTGGCATTCATTTCTCTCATGAGAATCGTCAAATCCTTTGGTAAACATTGTTCAACGACTGACTGCAGCCTTTCTTAGAATTGATCTTTGTCGTCGTCATTGTAGTCATTGGTGGGTGCATAACACTGGATGAAGTTCATTGTAATGTCCTCTTTCTTTGTTTTTCAGGATGCTTTATTAATACTAGATCCATGAGATTCCCATCACATCAGTGCCTTTTGTGTATGTTTGGACAGCAGGAGGGAAACGTCTTTTGTATGTGAAGCATTTTCCTCTTAATGACCAGAGTATAACAGCAGTTCCCCTGGAGCTATTCTCAGTTGTCCTACTTGTGTCCATTGCGTTTCACTGATGCTGAGCACCTCGAGGTTGTATCTTTTCATTTCTGCTGCAACTTGAAATAGTCTTCCAGTCTCCCACAATGTACGAACGTTCCATGTACCTAAAAGTATATTTGCTCTGATTGTATGGGGAGGCATCGGCCTCGTGACTTCCGAGAGAACTCGGCTTCCATCACGCCACGTCATAATTCTTCTTTCAACTCCCTGGGCAGAGTGAAAATCGTTTGAATGATTTTTTCTGCTGAGCGTTTTTTCGACAATTTAGATTTCGACGGGATGGGGTCGTCAAGCCCATGTTCAACATTACACCTTTACGCGGAATTGGAATCGGCAGTAGCTTCGAAGGTTCTACTGGCGGAGTTATATTCATAACCACAGACACAGCAATTTTACCCAAATTAGTCGACTCCTTCACAAACGACCTAATCTCTGGACACTGAACAAAATATATTGCTGAAGATGTTGTTCAGAAGAACAAATATGCTCCACAAGCAGAACTTATCTTGTTCGAGAACGAAATTTCACTTCACTTTGTCTTCACATTATCTCTACTATCTTAACAAATTCTTGATATCATGATAGGATCTTATATTTCTAATGTCATATAAACCACAGGAAGTTTCAGTAACGTTTAAAACAGTTAGAATCCAGTGCCTTACAATATGAACGTGAATGGTGTCATCCAGACACAAAGTAGTATATACTAGCATTCAGTTATTGTTGAAATAAATGAGAAATCAGAAAATTCAGGTAGTCGCACTATTGTCGTGTTTGGCAATCCAAACCACGTCAATCGACACAATGAAATCCAAAGCGGCTGATCTCTATGGAATGGCGTTTGTAACGCCTGCTTGATGTGAATGCGGAGACGCAATTTTCTTCTTAATTTGTCGTTTAGACTGACTTTACTTTGAGTTTGTGAAACGTTCCTATTTTAGGTCGTGAATTCTTCGGGGGTTGTCTTTGTCCTTACACGGTTGTAACGTGCTCTGTTAGCAACATTAAGATTATACCCTGAAGTGATCGAAAAAATTAAGAACATACATACTGGAAATAACAAATTTGTGAGAGAATAATAGACACGCTTGTGAGAAATATGAATAGTGTCTAGTATGGGAAAAGTTAGTTAGATTATTCGGAAGCTTGAAAATGACATTTGGGTTCAAGATATCTGAACACGCACCACAGTTTCATATACTATTCTTTGAATTTGGATTATGCAGGCCTTGTGAATCATTGTTATCGGTTTGCAACTTCAGTGTTCTTACGTTCCAAAATTGTTCATCCATACCTAATAACCCAATTTAAGCTAATTTTAAAATATTCACATGTTTACTTTTTAATTTCGTGAATAATAACTGTAAATGGATTTTCAATCGCATTTTTTGCCTTTTCTTTACAGTAGTGAATTAAATATAATAAGCGCAAATTATCATCCTTCACTCTAGGTTCTATAAACGATTCAATTTGCGTAATAAATCTAAAGCAGTCGCGAGATTTGCCGTCAAAGAATGAAAGTTCAACTTTAGGTAGTTCTAAGCCTACTATCGGTGTCCTAAGCATCAGATCCTTCCCTGGTACCTTAGAATTCGCACTTAAACTTTGTTCCTTAATGCTTTCTAAGGGTGACTTACAATAATAAGTATCAACCATAACATCATCACGAGAACAGAGGGGACCCATTAAAGAAGAATCATTAACGACTTGCCTAGCATTTCGGGAGTCTTCAAGCTCTTCCACCATCTTCGTGTTTGTTCTCTTGCGGTTGCTCATGTTTAAGTGAAGTTCAACGGAAGATAAATAACAAATACAAAATATAGAAATTACACCGGTAAATGCTCAGTAAAATTCCAGAAGGACCAGAAAATGGTTTCCAAAATACAGTTTGATCACAAAAAGAACGATAAGTAATCCAAGGTTCTTCTTCCAAGAAGTTTAATATCATAAACGAATAAAATTCCAACTGTTTCCTTATTCTTCTTTATAATCAGATTGTCGTAGGCTTGTTCTCCAAACTTTGTTAGACTGTATTTAGATTTTCTACCGTAGCAGTTCAATTCGATTCCAATAGACGTATGTTATACGCACCCTCCGATTTAGAATATCAAACCACAATAATTCTGAGAAAAAATGGTCTATTAATCGAGAATAAATGGAAATACAAACGTTACCTAACAAATTTTACGTCTTCCAATTCAAAATTACTCTGAATGAGTATCAAGGTTCCGGAGACTAGGTGAACTCGTATACCGCACGATATCAAATCCAAAAATGTGGCTGCAGCCATATTATATCAAATTTAAACAACATATGTACAGTTCAGAAGCAAACATAAAAACTTCAATATACGTACAAAATACAAAAATAATAACAATATACAATGATAAAATCTCAAACTGGAATCAAATAAAGTACCAAAATGTCAACAGAAAGAGTCCGTCATGTCATAACAAAAAAATAAACATGGAGGGATTTTCCAGAAAACAAAACATTCAAAAAAGTTTCTACAATAACCACAACAAATGAAGAGAATAATTGTTCACGCAGGCTCGTAGTAGAGCATTCGTAGCAAGGGAAAAAAAGCCAACTCCATTCGACCCATAGCGGTCAAAGAACATTCGTGCAGTTCTTAGGAACAAAGGCAATAATTTAGGCAACTTGATGGTCAACGAGATATGAAATACAGAAGATAGTAATTCAACCAAAAATGCCTATTGTAATTATTTTCAGTGTAATTATTCTGAATTTACTGGACACATCGGTATCACCAAGATTTTCATTGAAGAGAAAGGAGTATCGTCATTCTTTTTACTCAGTTTTTGAATGAGTTCATCATCATCTTTTTTAATTATTGTAATATTTTGTAACATTCATTTATTGAGAAGCGTGGATTCTCCACTGACTGATGTGCTCCTGTTTGCTAATCATCTTTGATAGGGAACACCTAATTGATGTATCTGTACATAACAAGATTCCACAAAATCTCCAGATAAAGCACTTAATTTGATAATCGAAAGGAAAAACTCATATTTTCGCGTCAAAACCACCCGTCATCACCTACCGCTTGTATTTCTTATCTACATGGAGCGTAATTGTTTTGTTGTCGTTTTAGCAACGCGATTTCGTTATTTTTACAAAGACGCTATCAGTTAAAAAGAGTTGAAAGAAAACATTGAAGGATGAAATTTCTCACTTCCTAACATGACATTTCACTTTGATTTGATGTGTATTAGTCACTTACAAAAGCTGATGATGTGTAATTAAAACTTACCAACTGATAGAAAAGCGTACATAGGGTTTGCTAGCTAAATGAATTACAAATGGATCGTGTATGTTTAACCTTTGCAAACATTCTTTGCATCTAGTGAATTCTTCAAATACAACGTTTCATTATCGTAAGTACTATTATTGATTTTCCGGTTATTGTTAGCTTGGTGAATTATTCCCTGAAAATGTGGTTGCCAACCACGCGCCCAACGCTCTTCCCTATTTTACGCTTGGAGCCGACAGTACTATATTATCAGCCGCTGGCAAAGCCATCAGGTATCAACTGTCTACGTAATTTACTTATGATCCGATGACCAGAAAACTGTGGCAGAGAGATGTGTAGGATCTAAACTAGGATTTGAATTGAGAAAAATCTGTGAATCTGGTTTAGATACGCTCTCGGACTAGTTGAAGCAAAACAATGTAATTGAGTAATTGGCGGTTACAATATTCATCAATCCTTTCTGACTTTAACGGTTTCACAGCTTTGAAAAGCTCATAAAAGCCACTTCTTTACTGTCGCAGTGTCAGAACATTCAAATACTATGTGTCTTTCACGAGAATCGCGTGTTTACAGGGACGGTAAACATTCTTCTTATCACCTTATACAAAACAAAATAGCCAGTTGAAACCCTATGTTCATGTATGTTTGTTCAGTTCCAATCATCAACGCCACATTATTTGCTCTAATAATGACATTATGATTACCACGATTATTATCATCATCAACTTGATTATCATCTATTCAACCATTCATGTTGTTTCTGCTAACACTGACTAACTAGAGAGAGACGCATCAAAGCGCTTGATGAAAGGACTGAATTGGTGTCATATTTCGAAACCGGTCAATCTGTTCATTGTTCTACATGTACCATATCAGAAATACATGACAACTACTCTCATTACTTGTCAGGTTTCTTGGTCGCAGTAGTATCGGCAACGTGTCATTCACTTCCCTACTTTCTCACAAATAGCAGCTGTACATGAACGTAATATACGCCCACTACGATGTTGATAAGTGTCATTCATTGTTCCTCTAGAATTTTTAATATTTGCAGCACTATTATGATTACAGTAATTTTTGTTATTAGAATTAATAGCCGTAGTATTACTACTCTTTCAAACTCCTGTATGTTATAAGTCTTTACTCAATCAATATTACTTCTATTACTATGAATCTTATTTATCTCTTCTTTCTTAAGATTGCTGGTAGAGTTCGTGCGAGGACTTGTGAAACATGTCGATGATGGTGGGGAGCAACAGGTGGAAAACATCATACTCGAATTTGACTGCTGGTTATTCGAAGCAACGGCATGACAAGAACAATTAGATTACTTCTAATGTCTACCAGAATACTGATTATGAAAATTCTCAATAGTGCCAGACTATGACTGATGCTATAACAATAACCACGGCTAAGCTGCTTACAAATTGCATGCTAGTTGGTATGCAAGTCTTGTGTTAGCTTATACTCACTCTAACACCACCAACACTGCCAATAATGGCATGACTGCTTGAACTGGTATGCGACTGACCATCACCTTCTGACTGTGAGCAAACATCGTATGTATTTGCCACGCTACCATCATATTTTTCTCAACCACTATGATATTAGTTGGAACTGGACACAATAGTACGCAGATATCCCGATTGCGCAAAAATATGAGGTGCTGAGTCACCGTTTACGCCGGCCGTTCTCTGGTCGGCTCTGTGTCGTGGTATGAATTCTAGCGTATGTGGATGGTTCCGCTTCTCCCAATAAAGTTCAACATATTTCATCATGTTTGCTTATTTTCTGTCCATTATTCACCATTTGTTTGCTCGAATGAAAGCTTACGTATTCGGTATTCCAGTGACTTTGCTTTCCTAATACTATTAACAACTCTTTTTTGAACTCCGGTTCTGATGCACGTCCAAAAAGAGTAGAAAAATATGTACTTCCTCATTGCAGGTAACAATATATTTCCGTATCATGTCCTTATATTAGGCTATTTGCTAAACGTCTAAATCGAATACTGGCTGCGTTTACACGGGACGACTTAAATACAGCGAACCCGCGAAATATCGACCATATAAACTATTCAATCCATCACAGTCTCAGCTCTGAAAGGTGGAGTGATTGTGGTGAGGAAAAAGCCTTCACTTTTCTCTCCAAAGTTATTCATCAGTTCAAGTTAACAGTTGAATTCGTTTGTTTCTAAACCAGAGCGAAATGTTATGTGCTGAATTATTCTGTTCTGAATCAATAAAATTAGCGTTTCGTGGATTGAAAAGTTTTTCTGACGTTTCTGAAGCTATCAAATATGATTGCGCGAACAGCTGTTTAATGACAGCCTTCTCATAGACGGCAGATTCTTTTACCATGACGCAACCTTCAATGCTGATATACCCACACAGTGGTGAAATAAATATAACAACCGCATGCTATCAACATCGACTGGATATTCTACATAAGTCACGAAGCGTCTCACAAATTCCCAATACACACGTGGTTGTCCATTGAAAAAGGTTCACTCAACCCAGTGTAGATGAAAACCTAAAACAGGTGCTGAAGGCAGTCTCTTTTTTCCAGATGCTTCAATTTCCTCTTTTGAACTAAGAATTTTTGTGCCCTCTTATAATGACTGACTATACTCAAATAAAAATCGTCTTGTTCTGAGATTGAACCATTAGTCTTATAAGCACTAAAACGCACCTCCTAATAACAGAGGTTTCGTCGCTCAATTTGTCTTCTTCGCTTCCAACGAAATTGAGCTTGAAATCATCTTACGAGAATTCAAATCCAAACAACAGCGATCCTTTGGCATTGTTTCGAGCTACAAATCGCCAAAGAATACTACTGTTTAGAATAATAAGAGCCAAAATGAATATTTTTAGAATATTAGAATCCACAACTTCAATCGTTCACCACGGTTTAGAAGTAAAGAATCCAAACAGAGGTTTGGACTTAGGACTAACTTTTCAGGAAATTGAAGTACGCTTCTTACTCCCCAGTTGAAATCCACAAAGAGTGTTCTGAGAAGGTAGCCATATATCCGAAGTCAATGGATCGTGTGAAATATTTCGGTAACTGTACACCGTTTGAAATTAAATGCTTTGCGAATATAACCATTTTTATCTTAACTGTAAAATTGACATGACTGTTGTCACATGTTTGTTATTTGAGAAAAAATCATTCTTATTAATAATATTATCATCTTGTTTTTCTGAATGACTGTAAATATTGTCTCATTCAATCATTTTTGTTTTGATAATGAACGAAATTTCGAAACGATGTGTTATTCAGTGTAATCTTTTACGATAATTCTATGTAATTTAAAAATAATTAGATCATTTACAAATCAGCTGACATTCGACATCAACGCTTATCGAATGAATGTGTGTTTAGATATGTTGAATATCTAAATATTTCATTCAAATCAGGTTACGAAAAGGAATATTGTGTCGAAAAATAAACAAGAATTTCTGTTTTTAACTGGCTTGCTGGCGACTTGATAGTCCTAAATTACTTTGTGTAATAGACACTTACTTTACCTGCTCTTGTTACAGCTAATAAAGTACAGTCCATAATTCAAGATTGACGTACCAACTCTGACCTGATTTGTCTCTTTTTGTTGCGCACAATTGCATTTCATTGTTTCTGCGTTACCCACCGATTTTCAAGGCCGTACATTCCTTGATCTTTTTTTCTAGGGCAAGTGTGTTCCTTGGCCTTCCTCTATCCATTTGCCTAGAGGGTTCCATGTAAGGGCTTGTGTCGTGATGCAGGTAAATGCTTTTCGTTATATATGTCCTATCCACATCAGCCGCTTCTTCCTGATTTCCTCTCCCACGCGGTACGTTCTTGCTGATGGTGACTGTCCAACGATTCTGAAGTATTTTGCGTAGAGGGCTGTTAATATACACTTGTATCTTCTGGATGATGACTTTCGTAGCTCTTCAAGTTTACGCTCCATATTGTAGAACTGTTCTTACATTTGTATTGAAAATGATTATTTTGGTTTTGGTTGAAAGTCGTTTAGAGTTCCAGATATAATTCAACTGTAGAAATGCAGCCCTTGCTTTGCCAATCCGCGCCCTGCATCCGATACACCCTTCTCGTCGATGATGCTGCCAGATATGTAAAGGTGTTAACGTCCTCCAAGGCATCTCCATCAAGAGTGATTTAGTTGATGCATGTTGTGTTGCATCAGGTAATTTTGCGTTCTCATTTATGTATGTTGAGACCTATTGCTGCAGAGGCTGCTGCTACACTGGTCGTCTTCTTTTGAATTTATTGTTGCGTGTGCGCTACAAGAGTCATAGCATCTGTGATGTCCAGATCATCCAGCTGAGTCCTAGCTGTCCACTGAATACAGTGCTTCCCTTCAAATATCGACGTCTACAAAATCCAGCCGACTGATGACCAGGAGATAGAGAAAAAGTTAGAGTAAGCAAATTTGCCTTACACCGGTCTTCACCACAAAAGAGTTTGTAAGCTGACTTCAGGCACATCGTAGTGTTGTCTAGTCCAGCTGCTTTTCAACGCTTGATTTGTTTGATGGCCATACTGAACTCCTCAATCGTAGGTGCGCCAATATCAATTGAGAGGTTCGTGAATGCTGCTCCGATGTTGGGTGAGTTCAATAAAGCTGGTCGGTTCAGCAGTTCCTTAAAGTGCTCTACCCTCCTATTTCGCTGTTCTTCAGTGTCGCTGATTATTTTCCATTCCCTGCTTTTCACTGGTTTACGATAGATCCCGGCGAGCTTCTTTGTTGTTTTGTACAATTGTCTCATGATTTCTTCTCTTGCAGTTTTTCCGCCGTCATTGCGAGATCATCCACATATTTTCGTCTATCAGCTTTGATGGTCTTCTTTACTTCCTTGTTTGCTTCTGCGTATGCAGCTTGTGCTGTAACTTTCTTTGCTCTTGTTCGGCTGACATTGGTTGCTGCCTTCTTGTTCCTCTTTTCTTCAATTTTCGCGAGATTATCAAGAGAGATACATTCCTTGTAATGGTTCTTCTTGTGACCCAGAACTTTGTGACATGTTGAAGTGATTGCATCTTTAATCCATTTCCAAATGTTCTACAATGTTGCCTGAATTAGGTTGGGGACTACGAAAGCCACCATACACAACCTACAAGTGTTTATTCACAGTTGGATATTTTATCAAGATAATGGAAGAAAATAACTGTCTGAGACAGCAAAAAGGATTCCAGCGCTAGAAGAAATCAGGGAGAAGTATAAGTAGTTGATAAGAGTCAACAGCTGGTCTCAACATACACAAAAGGATAAAGCGAAATTCTCCGAATAAACACAAGATGCGTCAATAAAATCGCTCTCGATGGAGATGCTTTGGAGGACCTTAACAACTCTGCTTCGTATTCGTTGACCAGACACGATCAGCAACTAAAGAGGTTCGTGCGGAGGATGAAATCAGGAAGTAGCGAAGGAAGTGATTGTACACACACTGAGAAAATCACGTGACCACATCATAATTCTAGCCACTTTTTGAAAATCTCAAAGTCGGAGAAACAAAAGAAGACCAAAAATCACATTAGGCTGGGAAATGGCGAAAGTTATGAGAAGAATGAACAAAACTTGGACAGAATTTAAAAGGAAGTCCAGGACTGAGTATGTTTGAGGATACTGGACGACGGGTTGTGCAGCATCATGAATAACAGGCAAAAGTGAATTATGTAAGGTAAATAACAGCATGCTGCAAGAGCAATGACAGTTTACCATATGAATCAAGTTTACTACAAAAGTTGGTGAAGTTACATGTGAAGAAAGAGTGTGATTCTTGTAGCTCATTCACGCTATTTCACTGTCTGTAACATTTTGATACATCCACATTTTTACTAAGTGCTTGCGAATAGGGAAGGTGCACAGTAGCATTTTGATTGATCCGTTCAGATCATCATTGAATTTCTTTTGAATTGACAAGTTAGAAGCGCTTGAAACAAGCTATGATCTGGCTGAGCGTGTATAAAATGTCCCTATCCCTAGAAGTGCCGTGAATTTTTAACTCTGACAAGATGCTTTTCATAATGATCGATAAAATTCAAGTGATGTTGCCAACAGAATAAAGTGTATAATTCTTCTGAAGCATACGTTACTTTCTAAGGATTTTTATTAACAAAATAAGGTGAATCTGTTCTCCCAAATATCAGTTATCCTGTCAAAAGCCGTCGTAGTTCGCTCTATCAAATAATTTTCTCACATTTGACCATGCACGCATCCTCAACATCATTCAAGTCTTCTCAACGTTTTCATCAAAGTGGGAATGTTTTAGAATTTAGTTGAAAGTGTTGCAGATATCGGATAGGGCTCTAAGGTAAACGGGGTTCTTATTAGAGGAAAACTAGAGGAAGAGAATAGTGACAAAACGTCACACTCGTAACCATGGAGAGCATTAGCTGGACATTTGTGAACAGTGTTATTATAAATGTGATTATCAGCTTTTCGGTAACTACATCTCTGCATTGTTCATTCAGTTTTGATAGACTCGTTCGGAGGAATAAACAGTGAACAATTAATACTGTGATATATCAGAGAGCAATATTGTCGAACATTCACATAAATGTGTCTTTGAGAGAGCGAATAAAATAGCGTAGTGAAATATAACATCAACCAATGACAGCCAATGGACTCCGTGTAAGAGATGTGATCTGAAAGTAAACCAGTCGATTTTTACGCCAAAATATATATAATCCAAAAAGAAAACCCTTCAGAGGTGATTTCTGAAGATGTAATGTGACCATTAGCCATTCATTTGTTTGTTTTCACTTCGTGAAGATAATTTATTTTACCATTCATGTGGACTGGCAGTTAGGTTGGTCTCTCTAATGACACTCGACAATATTGTCAGCACAGAAGAAGGTTATCATGTCACCTGTTCTGGTATTCGGTCGAGGGAAGACCGTACCCTTGACGATGAAATTTCGTGAAAAATGGCGTCACATTTCTCCTTTTCCATGAACAGTAAAATAAAAGTTTAGTTTTGTTTTCGGAAGAGGCGACTCGATGATTTGTATGACAAAAGAATCCTTACTTTTCTGGTTGGAGAAGCGATAAAAAAAATAAATTATTATTATCTGATTCGATCATGTTTTCACAACAAATAGCTGCTTTCTTTCATTGAATTATGTAACGCTCGGTCAATTACGACAAAAGAAGACAAGGTGTAGCAGAATGAGTAAAATCGGTCAATATATCAAATCATTTTTCTTCGTTGATTATTTAGAAAGTGTATGCCAGTTTGCATATGATCAACTCCGATATTAACTCTTCATCAATAATAAATTGTGATCGTTTCGACCAAAACTAATGACTCTAAATCGCGTCCTTTTTTTTCAGGAGACGGATCAAAGATAAAATGAAGTTATTTATCGTGTTGTTCAGCTCTAGTTCAATTTTCTGTAGATATATGAATTTCCAAAAACCAGATAACCACAATGAAACAAGGCGAATTAAATTTGCTATTATGTTTTGCGAATGCAAATCCTACGTTCTGTTAGACAAATATTATTTATAAAGAGCGATAACCTACATCTGATATATTGCCATGATCGCTGGAATCTATACGCAAACAAGAGCAATCATCATAGCAATGTAGAAGTTTTGTCATCAGAACATGTTTTTAACTGTGAATATTAGTTCGTTTCCTGTAGAAATGAACTGTGAATTATATTTTCAGTAGATTGTTTTCTCTATTTTTATTTGGACTAATATTTGATCTCAAACGACAACCAGAATTTACTAATAACATAAGCAGTATTTGAATAATGGAGGTCATAAGAAAAACAAAATATCCACGTGAATGTATTTATTACAGACATAAAGTAGCGGATGTAGGTACAAACCACAGGCTGCTCGAATGATCACTTAGACTCTCTTCTATGGAATTGAACCTGGATGAAATTCGACTGACGCACAAGGATTCAGATATAAGAGATAATTCTTACTTCAGAATTTCGGTATTTATGTCATGTGATCTGATTGTCGCTTGCAAACAGTTAGTCTCTTACTTTACCGTTGGAAGTACTTTGTCAGCACGTAACATTTTTACCTCACGATAATGCCACATAAATTATCAAGTTATTGTATTTTGATATTGTTTATAGAATGCGTAAACTTTCTTCCTAGTTTTTATAATGAATAAGAAGGAACAAAATGGTTTGATTTATGTTGTAATTCAAACATCATCGTCTGATGACACAAATTATGCCTAGAAAAATGATCAGTGGTGTTGTCAGCTACCATATATTTTCTAATTAACCATATGAGATGGCGTTCTGTATTGTGATGTTTGTTAATCATGTGTGTAGGTGATCCACATAGACCCACGAACATAAATATTGCGCACATTTTGCTTCATGATCATCAGTTCATGATTTCCTGATACTTATTCATTTACATCTTCCTCCTGTGAAAAACTTTAGGAAACATCATGACACGACTTGGACAAATATGTGAACCTTTCGGTGGCAATGTCACATGATCTGCTTACTCCTTGCAAAATATTAGTCTCCTTCTATCATGTTGAAATCACATTGTCACTGAGTGACATATGTATCCGTTAACAAAAGGGAATTCAGAGCTTCGCTTCACCTTGAAATAATATTACATACATCATCAAGTCACTTTAGTTTGATTTCGATTATAGAATATAGAAATTTTATTCTTAATAATTGTGACTAAGAATAATATAATCGAAAAATGATGTGATTCAAATTTGAATGTAGTCAACAAACATTGTCGTCTCATGACCTGAATTGTGCTTAGAAATATGATCAAAGCTTCTGTCTTTATATCAGCTACCACATACTTTCTAATTATGCTTATAAGATGACGTTCTCTATTGTTATGTTTTTAATCAATTGGACAACCGTTGTCTGATTGTGTGTGTAGGTGACCGATAAACACCCACGTACACAGATGAAATAGGATTCTATCGTAGATTCAGCAAAATCCGTTTATGAAGTAAGAATATTTGATTGTTTTTAGTGAGAAACATCAAGTACTTCTAAATATAAAGAATGTGCTGATCAATGAAAAGACAATATCATGGTCCGCATATGTAGGTGCAATTGATTTCATCAGATCATATTGTTTGTTGACTACATTCCAAGATAATTTGGAACGACAAAAAGAATTAACTCATATGGTTTATTCAGAGGAAATTCTTTTTTGTTCAAAAAATATTGAAGGTAATATTCATTCATTCAGGTTTCGAATCCTTCATTGTTATTCTCATGTTGCAGAGATAATTTTATTCTCGTTTTCAATGAGAATATCGATTACACAATTTGTTGAGTGTTCAGTATTCTAAATTGAATTCGGTTGTATAATGTTATACTTTTAATGAGAACTGGTGATTTGATAATAACTGGCTGATTTAATAACTCAACATAATTTATGACTATTGTCTACTCAAATCTACTGCTTAAAATTCACGTCAGTATTAACTTCTATCTTTCACGGGATTTTTAGTTATGTTCATATCACATCATTCACAACAGAAGGAGAGGTCCGAATTCGGCTAAATTAGGTGTTTCGAAGTTATTTGAACATCTGTATCCAGTAAACATAAAAACACGCATGTGTTAATCCATAGTTAGAGTACTTCCGAAGTGCCGAATAATAATACACATCTTGTTTCATGATCTTTTACGAGTACCTTCACCATTATTTGTTGAGCGTTGACCATGTGATCTAGAAGTCGTTGAGGATTATGCGGCCACCGATTAGCCAAATATGCTGCAAAACGTGTATTGTCGAAAAGATGTGAATTAGAGGCATGCACGTAAATTATAATACATGAATATTTGTATTCACTTATATCAGCGAAATGATAACTCTTTCTCTGATAAATTTGAACTTTGAATTTAAATTCTCAGTTCAATTCATGATGAATGGAATTATTGTTTTCATTGTAGGGATTTAGTTCGAATTTTGTGTAGACGGCAATCTTTTGAAAAGTCAATAACTACTTGAAACCATGAGAATGTAGGTGCTGTAAAATGTGTTTTTTAGTCGATTTTTTGACTGTATTTTTGTGTAGGTGCGGTCAGCCTGATTGAGCGAGATCATTTGCCCTACATAAATCATGTTGGCGTGTTGTTTAATAAACTACTGTGAAGTCATAATTGTTGGTTCATATGTGTTGGAAAATACGAAGAAATTCTGATTGATACTCAGAAAACAATTGTGTCTGTATATGTTACTTCCATTGAATAATTTACTGTATCCAACAAAGTATGTTATATCGATCATCATCCAGTAGGTTGCCGATTAGGTTTTTATTTATTTCCTAGTCTGGTCATAAAAATTATATTCGTTATGATATTGAACAGTCGAAATATATTCATTTTAAAAAAATGAACCCTGATTGAACCGAACATATCTATTTTCTCAGTTGTATTGTCTGTAATTTGTCACCCATGGTTAATAACCTCACCTTTAACGCACATTGATTTGTTAATGATTAGTTACGTTGAAATTTCTTCATGTAAGATATTTAGCTACATGAACGTTGTCTCTTGAATAAATTATGAATAACCTGATAAAACTGAGTACTAACTGAATACAGCGAAGAGGATCATCTTCAAACAGCCTTCCTTTATTCACTGCTTATCTATTGATATTGCTTTGTCTCAAGACCGTCCTACAGTGGTCAGCTTTATTCAGACAATTGATGTCACAATGTTGAACTTCATTTCAATGTTCTAATCACTGCTATAACCAAAAGTTCAAGACGACTATTTTTTTCTTCATAATAGTTGGTAAGTTAGGACAAAGCCCAAAGGCGTGTATAGAACCATATTGGTAAAATTTCAACATCAAATGAACTTTCCTCCATTAAAGTTTATCCGATGAGTTTACTTTCTGTTCTCGTTCATTATTGATACTCAGGATGATTCAAATTCATGTGTTGATGTGTACAATCGACTCAAGGTAGTTAAAAATAATTGGAATCAGATCGACGTAAGCAAAGATTAGCAATTGTTCAAGGATGGTGTTAATGTTTATTGACAATTACGCCCCGAAAGATAATTCATACGTGTAGGGTGATGTTCAACCTGTTTAGGTGAGAACAGTAACTATCGAAAACTCTGTATGGGGTTGCACAATTCAGTCAACGAATCAAGTTTAACATTACCAATGTTAGAAATCGGCCATCCTCTGCTTCCAGGTATCTAATCGTGGTCTAAAATGGATCAATTCATGGTTTCAAAATAAGTAACTCACCACTCTTCACAAACCCGTAATGCGGATGCAAATAAAAGTAATGTTGAATTATCATTTTTCAGTTCACGATTCGAATAGTATAAATCTCACTGAGTAATTCTACGAACAAACTATTATCACTAGAATCCGGCCGACCTTTGAGTTATTCATTTGCAACCAAACCTCATGATCAAGATGCGATTCCCACACTCGAAATAAAACTTCAGGATATTGATGAGTCAGCAGCAGAACCAGGGGTAGGTACTGGAGCAGTTCAGCGTGACAATCGCTTCACACATTTCGAGAGTTTCATTAGTGCTCACAGACGGTTGATCTAATGAAGCTAAGCTTGCGTTAAAAGAGCTCAAATAAATTCAAAAAATTTGAATAGAGAAATAAGAAGACATATTTTGTGAGATAGTACCATTTCGTGCTTGCTCGTTAGTCACATACAAGCAACATGTTATTTGTGTAAATACAGTTATGAAGATAAGGTCAAAATTTCTTATTTAGCATGACATTCACTCACTAGAACCATGGCAAACGAAGATCAACATACAGTTGTTTTTGAACACATAAATTACAATGTAACACCTAAAAGAATCAATAAGGATTTGGTAAACGCCAATTTCGAAAACCTCTACAGCCAGTTCTCAAATTCGACTCCAACATCAGCTAGGGATGAGGCATGGCTCAAAGTCAAATTGGTTAATATATCCCGGCAATTTGCAAACAATCACATCAACCAAAATTCTTGTCTAACGAATGAGCACGAGGAAGCATTGAAGGAACTTAAGAACAATCCCACAATAACAATCTCCAAACAAGACAAAGGTTACGGTGTCGTAGTCATGAATAAGGATGACTACATAACGAAAATGAACGTGATCCTCTCAGACTCTGCTAAATTTTAATCAGATTCACAGATCGATAACGTGAAGTTTGTCGAAAAACAGAAAAGCCGAGAACTACATCTGCTCATGCTTCATGGTTTTATCACCGAGGCCCATTATAAAATGCTCAAGCCCATTGGTACATGCACACCACAAATGTATGGCTAACCAAAACTACACAAGCCTACAACACCTATGAGACTAATTCTTTCCATGATAAATTCAGCATACCATAAGCTAGCAAAGTGGCTTTAAGAAATTTTGGATCCTGTTTGTATACAACTGTCGACACATACTATCCTCGATTCTTTTGAACTTCTCCCAACTTTGGAACACTTGAATATTTCTAATAGTCGGATGTGTTCTTTCGATGTAAACTCTTTATTCACAAATGTACCTCTCGAAGAAACTGTGGAATTTATTTGTGATTTCATAACTTCACACAACATAAGAATACCCATTCCGACTACCTATCTTCGAGATCTAGTTTTGCTGTGCACAAAGAATATAAAATTCTATTTTCAAGGTAAAGCATATACACAAATCGATGGAGTGGCAATGAGAAGCCCTCTTGGACCTGTTTTAGCAAACATATTCATGAGAATGATAGAAAGGCAAGTGAGTCACTTCATCGATGGTATTGCACTTTACAAACGATATGTCGACGATATTCTTGTCTTATTACCACATTCTACAGACATGAATGAAATCAATGATTTATTTAATGCGATTCACCCGAATCTGAAAGTCACTTATGAGGAAGAAAAGAATAATTAATTAGCCTTCCTCGATATCCTGCTCCATCGCCGTCCAGACGGATCAATCAGACGAAAAGTACACGGCAAACCCACCTGGACGGGACAGTTCATCCACTTCACTAGTTTCTGCACCATACAATATAAACGTTCTGTTGTCAAAACTTTATTCGCTCGAGCAAGTAGAATCTGCACTGCTGATACATTGAACTACGAAGAGAATTTCATATTCTTTGTGTACAGCAAAATTAGATCTCGAAGATAGGTAGTCGGAATGGGTATTCTTATGTTGTGTGAAGTTATGAAGTCACAAATAAATTCCACAGTTTCTTCGAGAGGTACATTTGTGAATAAAGAGTTTACATCGAAAGAACACATCCGACTATTAGAAATATTCAAGTGTTCCAAAGTTGGGAGAAGTTCAAAAGAATCGAGGATAGTATGTGTCGACAGTTGTATACAAACAGGATCCAAAATTTCTTAAAGCCACTTTGCTAGCTTTGTCTTGTTTGGAGATTGTTATTGTGGGATTGTTCTTAAGTTCCTTCAATGCTTCCTCGTGCTCATTCGTTAGACAAGAATTTTGGTTGATGTGATTGTTTGCAAATTGCCGGGATATATTAACCAATTTGACTTTGAGCCATGCCTCATCCCTAGCTGATGTTGGAGTCGAATTTGAGAACTGGCTGTAGAGGTTTTCGAAATTGGCGTTTACCAAATCCTTATTGATTCTTTTAGGTGTTACATTGTAATTTATGTGTTCAAAAACAACTGTATGTTGATCTTCGTTTGCCATGGTTCTAGTGAGTGAATGTCATGCTAAATAAGAAATTTTGACCTTATCTTCATAACTGTATTTACACAAATAACATGTTGCTTGTATGTGACTAACGAGCAAGCACGAAATGGTACTATCTCACAAAATATGTCTTCTTATTTCTCTATTCACATTTATCAAAAGGAACCACTGTTATCAAGTTGCTTCAGTCAAATTGCGTCACGTTTAGCGTGGGTGAGATATTCTATTGACCAAATAGGAAAACCAATATGTTTCGCAGCCGTTCGCTACACAATAACACGAGTAATAACAACGGATGACAAATGAACAGATGGATTTGTGAATATTCATCGGTTAAGTTTTTCCGACAACCAACCACCGACCTCATCGACGTGCTATGTTTTGTGGTGAAGTAGAGGGTTGAACAAACTAGGAGGCGTTTGTATTTGTTCACGTGAATACAATATTTATGGTATCTGATTTTCCTTCCATTTGAATACCTCATCACATCCCTTATCTGCTCCTTAATATACTACAAAATTATACCTTTTGAGTAGTATCTTGCAAAAGTAAACACGCAGATCACTAATCATAATGCTACTACTTCTACTACTATGGGATCTGAATGTCAATTGCGTGTATGCTATTGTGTTACGGCAACTTGAACTGATGTAAGAAGGTACGACAGCGGGAGCATCTTCGAAATAATTGCAGAGTGGACTTTTATGAAAATGAACATATGCCTTTGATCGATTTTAGTTACACCAAAATACATTCAAACATCTGTCAATTGATAAACAGATCTATATTCTGACACAATTTTCACAGTTATTGATTACAATATCAGAGATATTGAAACACAGATATTATTACAAAACATGACTCTGTGCAGACAAAATAACATGAATAGATAATGAAAGACCAACAGAAATGAACATCAGTTCCAACAAATAAAAATAAAATGTTAAATGAACATTGAAATATCGTAGTTAGAAGATATCACATTCAACAAATGAATTTCACGAATGAACGTGCAGATATATTTTGACACATTGATTTATTTAGAGTACAAATGAACCGGCACACACTTTAACAGGAGAGTATGCATAAAATGAAATGACCTTCCATTGGAGAAAATGGCAGATAAGTTGACACCGTGATTTATTGTGTGTACCAATGAACTAGCATACAATTTATTTAAACTACGTGTTCATTTTCTAAAGTGATGAAAGTAAGAAAACAATAATAGGACATGCAGTGTAGTGATGAGTGGAAATTATTTTCGTATCCAACAGGTTAAACACCCTGACTCTCTGTTAATCAGTTAGGAATCGGACGAAGTTATTAATTTGATAATAATGGTGTACGTTTCCGAAACAATCATCATTGTGATATTTTGTATAGCCTTACAGCATTCTGCATGTGGATAAAACATGCCGCTTATTGAAATGTTGAACGACGATATACATCGTTTTTCTAGAACAGGTCATCCTGTTACACTTGCGTTTGATTGGACTTGACTTGATCTGTCTAGTGCACTTTATTGTCCCGCTAATTACCGCTACGAGATTCCTGTGAACAGTTGCCTGTATTGAACAAGAAGCTAGAAATTTTACTTACTCAATGAATCTTCCTCAAAACACATGATTAGGATTTGATTTTCTGCAATGAGACCATAAGTGACTGTTCGTCTGCAGTCATTCTAATTTTCACAGAATTCAAGAATGTCAAATTGATAGCTTCGATAATAAAGAGGTATCTAGTAACAAATCCACATTCGATTTTCTCCTGTATATCCATGACGCCAAGATGGTCAGCAAAGCAACCGTCGGAATAACAATCTGCGGGTACTGAACAGATTTGCCAGTCGGATTCGCTAAGATTACATTCGGTTAGATAAATGCGATAGTTTGCATGATATCAACATGTGAGTTACTTTGAGAATAAAATAATTTTGCAGGGATAAACATGTTTGTTTCTGTTGCTGACCTCTGTTAGATAACCTTAACATTTCTGGAAGAACGTAGTTCAACAGACGGCTACAAAATTAGTATGTTGACGATGATTTGAGCCAACATGCAGACCGAATTTGTTTGAAAAGTTTTACAATCTGATTAAAAGTATTCAATTCTCTTCAAGCAGTATGTAAACTCTTTATTGTGGACTGATTTACACCTTACCGGGTTATATAATCACAATCGAAATGTCGATCTAAGTATGACCCATGGTCTTATTGATCAAATCCTATCAGCATACACATGTCACAGATTGCAAATTTATGCGAATCCAATGCTGAATTCTTTGAAGTATAGCTGATCGTCCACACGCAATTCAAGATTCCACCGGATCGCTCTTCATTATTCAAACTTAAGTAATATGTAAGAATGATCACATCAACTTGAATGTGAAATTCATTTTATTTGAAGCAAACATTTCGAACAAAACTTCAACTCAGTGTTTCACATTTTAGATGCTAAGTCGAACAGCCACTGAACTTTCCAAGTTTTTGCACGCACAGCTAGTAATATCCTGATTGAAATGAACGACATTTCGTCCATCACTTTTATATCAATCTGATCAATTACCATTTGATGCATTTTCTTTTCGAGAAAGAACGAAAACGTAGCATGTTTTGATGCATATCAATCTAACATACACTGTAATGTACATGCATGAAAATTTAAAAACATTGTCCCACATAAAGTAAATGAGGAATGTCTATTCCAAAGATCACAAATGAAATCATTTATGTAAATAAAATGATTGATGAACGGGCACTACCGATTATGGTGATGTTAACATACTTGTCAAAGGTTCAATCTCAACTAACGTGTCAGATGATGTAGTATCTGTAAAACTGCAAGTAACTGTTTCCGCAGAGCAATCACCCAGTCGAACGAAAGGAAACTTATGATCTCAGGAATGCTATTAGAAACATAATAATTGCAAATAATGATGTCAAGTTGAAGTGACAAATAACTACTTATATATTCACAGAGAGGATGCTCATTGCTACATTTTACGCAATGATTATTCAATTTGATCGAACGCGTCGTGCATTTTCTCAGATTCAATCCTAAAACCAAGATACTACCTTCAAACTTCCATTTATTCCTCGACCTGATACTAAGCCTGATAGTGCCGTTGTAGAGTGAAAAATGAACACTTGGTGAAACAAATATCAGTCTCGCAAAACAGTCAATTGATGTCCACAAAAATGTCTCCTAAACAATGTTTTCTTCCAGCCATTTCGAATTATGGTCACATTATCACATTTCCTCAAAACTAGAAACACATCCTTCGACATATTGAGAACTTCATGATTCGGATTGACTGTTTCGTGATCTGATGTCACCATCGATAATAAATTCAGTCAGTATGCATAATTAATTTGCACTATCACTTAACAATACAATCATGTTACGCACGTGCAAATTTGATTAAACATTCATTCATTATTTTGCTCAATATGCCAAAGACCAATTTTATTTCACACCAGACACGAGTGAGGAATGCAGATATTTCATCTACACAGCAATATGAAATATGCTATAAGTACCAAGCAACAGCACAATATAATACTTTGTTCATCTGTGAGGCTGTTGTGAATGGTGTTACTTTATCAATTCCTTATGTGTGTGTTTAACATAAGTACAACTTTTCAAAAGGGGCTTCAAACTTTTTTCAAGTTTATAGAAATAAGAATATGACATCGCTGTTCCGGCAAAACCTTTACAAGCTCCAGTTAGTATCTAAAAGAAAAAGTCAAAGCTTACGTTGAGATCTGTTGCCGATCAACCACAAATATCATGTGAAAGTGTTTATTGAAATTATGTGTGATTAGACAAGTGATATTCAATCAAGCGTCATGGTATTCATAACTGCCACCAGAGTATACATTTGCTAGATTTTCTTCACCGATTCATTCTAACTTTGTGTCCAGCTTCAGTGGAAATTCATGTACAATCTGCTGTTGACAATAGTGGTTGAAGCACTGTCCGTTTATTATCTACGTGCTTAGAAGTAAAATGCATTTTAGTTCCTAGATGAGGGTTTGTGTCAAACGCTAACATGTTACTTTTTCCTTGAAACAATCTTTCTCAGTCATCCAACTTTCACCGTATTTCGTACGCTGTATATATTCGCATGGGGAGACATTCTTATCTGGTTTACACTCATATCACATTTGAATAATTTCGTCGAGTTTTCATATCAACTTTGCTGTTCGGAACAGTTTTCGAGAGGTCGAGATAAAATGGTTATGAACGATACTTCAGTACACGGTATTCGTTTGCGAATAAAAACACAACAGCAACACCTATCTTATGATTCGCAGTGTACTTCAATCATCGATTCTTTGTCAACCGTACATGTAAACCTGTTCTTTTGTTATCATTTATTTCTCATTTTACCTATTATTTGTGCTACATGCGTAACAGATATAATATCACGTGGCCTCTTTCTGTCAACTAAAATGGGCTTTAACTCCTTCGACTGTAATGAGTGCTGTAGAATAACGAGCTTAACAAAGTCAATCAAAGTAAGAGTTCTATAAGTGATTACTTAGCGTACGTTTTCAAAGTAAACTGATATCTGTCCATCTGGATATAACAAAATATGAACCTGTAAAAAGGTAAGAAAAACGTTTCTGGAATGCAAATGAACCTGAAGATTTCTTCAGAATGTTGCATAGGATGCATGCTCATTTACTGACAGGTTTGCATCAAATGGTCACATTTCTGTTTCTATTTATCAACCTAATTGCTTTATTCTCACTGAAGTGTTTTCAATATAAGTGTAAAAGTTATTGATGTCTGAAATGAACAACTATAGTGCGTTTAAGATGTTTTTCCTCATTTTGGGAACTATGGACTCACATAGGTTTGGAACACTGATCGAATTCTTAGTAGAGGAAATACAAAGGACATTACAGAACTTTCAAACACTTGCACTCACGTCAATGAACAATGAGCAACCACATCAAAAACCATACATTTTATCAAACATTGGAAGTTTCAGATAAAAGGAGAGGATGATGAATCAAAATTTAAGGAGATTAATTTATTTCTCGATCAACGTTGATAAGAAAATTGATTAGGTGAAGTTTCAGTCATTTCATGTCATTATATAATGTGATGATCAAACTTCAGTAATAGATTTGGTCAATGGAGAATATAACTTACTTCTTTCTGAGTCAAGTGAAACGTAATTTATGCCATAATATTTATTCGGGAATATGGTGCCGGGTAATATTCACGTGTCCTTTTATGTATGTATATGACATGAAAATTCTCAATGCTAGGTAGGAAATTACATTTTAATACAGAGCACGTAGACAATAAAAGGACTGTTCTTCAACCAATATTGTGAACAGTAGATTGTACAGGAAACTTCAACAAAGCTTGAGACAAGAGTATAATGAATAGCTGATGAAAATCTAGCAATTGTATACCACGGTTGCGGTTATGAATACCATGACGCCTGATTGAATATCACTATGGTCCCCTGTCTGATCACACATAATATCACTAAATAGTTGCTTATGATGTGTGCTCATGTGTTTATCATAGTAAATCTACTTCTTAAATGTTATATAGTTCAACACTCTGTAACTTATCGTTTACGTTGAAATTTAGTCACCGAACTAAACATTAACATTTTTCAAATGGGATCTTACATTGAACCTGATGTGCTTATAGTTTCTGTTTAAATGTCTATACTTTGTGACCCCTGGTAATTAAATTCAATTCTACACAAAAGTGATTTATTGTTCGAAGCACTTAAAGAATTGTAAAAAATAAATTTTCCAATGAGATTAATCCCAATATGTGAATAATCACAGAGAATACTTGGTGGTGTTTTTGTGAATATTTTTGCCTGTACACGAACTCTTTAATTTGAGTTCAGCTTGACATCTGTACATGTTTTGTTTTTTGATTGCAATATCGACTACTGAACAAAATTTTCGAAATAAGAGCAGTTATGAAATACTGGACTGTGGAGAATTTGAGAAATTTATTTGTTTCAAAGGCGTAACATGTATTTAGGAATATGTGAATAGCTACAACCACGTCCGATATTACATGCTATTGGTGTCCAAAAGTTGACAAATGTTACAATGTTTACGAAAAATTTGCTGCAATCTGGAAAGAAAATGTTTGCCATGGTAACATGTGTACCGATTTGATTGCTCTGAGTATTTTAAAAATGATATATTCCACAATATGAAAGCATTTTTATAGCAGGGCAGTATATTATAACTATGAATCATTACTGATCGATATTCACTCCGTAGAATTGAAATAAATAATTTGTACGTCGACAATATATTAGCAGATACTAGAATAACGATGTCCGAGAAAACATTCGACACTGAGTTGAAGTTTTGTTCGAAATGTTTGCTTCAAATAAAATGAATTTCACATTCAAGTTGATGTGATCATTCTTACATATTACTTAAGTTTGAATAATGAAGAGCGATCCGGTGGAATCTTGAATTGCGTGTGGACGATCAGCTACACTTCAAAGAATTCAGCATTGGATTCGCATAACTTTGCAATCTGTGACATGTGTATGCTGATAGGATTTGATCAATAAGACCATGGGTCATACTTAGATCGACATTTTGATTGTGATTATATAACCCGGTAAGGTGTAAATCAGTCCACAATAAAGAGTTTACATACTGCTTGAAGAGAACTGAATACTTTCAATCAGATTGTAAAACTTTTCAAACAAATTCGGTCTGCATTTTGGCTCAAATCATCGTCAACATACTAATTTTGTAGCCGTCTGTTGAACTACGTTCTTCCAGAAATGTTAAGGTTATCTAACAGAGGTCAGCAACAGAAACAAACATGTTTATCCCTGCAAAATTATTTTATTCTCAAAGTAACTCACATGTTGATATCATGCAAACTATCGCATTTATCTAACCGAATGTAATCTTAGCGAATCCGACTGGCAAATCTGTTCAGTACCCGCAGATTGTTATTCCGACGGTTGCTTTGCTGACCATCTTGGGCGTCATGGATATACAGGAGAAAATCGAATGTGGATTTGTTACTAGATACCTCTTTATTATCGAAGCTATCAATTTGACATTCTTGAATTCTGTGAA
Organism: Schistosoma turkestanicum; assembly: GCA_944470395.2. Lineage (NCBI taxonomy): Eukaryota > Metazoa > Platyhelminthes > Trematoda > Strigeidida > Schistosomatidae > Schistosoma > Schistosoma turkestanicum. The sequence continues at coordinate 47,656,699 of OX103972.1, read as the reverse complement.
AATTAGAATGACTGCAGACGAACAGTCACTTATGGTCTCATTGCAGAAAATCAAATCCTAATCATGTGTTTTGAGGAAGATTCATTGAGTAAGTAAAATTTCTAGCTTCTTGTTCAATACAGGCAACTGTTCACAGGAATCTCGTAGCGGTAATTAGCGGGACAATAAAGTGCACTTGACAGATCAAGTCAAGTCCAATCAAACGCAAGTGTAACAGGATGACCTGTTCTAGAAAAACGATGTATATCGTCGTTCAACATTTCAATAAGCGGCATGTTTTATCCACATGCAGAATGCTGTAAGGCTATACAAAATATCACAATGATGATTGTTTCGGAAACGTACACCAGTATTGTGGAATTCATAACTTCGTCCGATTCCTAACTGATTACCAGAGAGTCAGGGTGTTTAACCTGTTGGATACGAAAATAATTTCCACTCATCACTATACTGCATGTCCTATTATTGTTTTCTTACTTTCATCACTTTAGAAAATGAACACGTAGTTTAATTAAATTGTATGCTAGTTCATTGAAACACACAGTAAATCACGGTGTCAACATATCTGCTATTTTCTCCAATGGAAAGTCATTTCATTTTATGCATACTCTCCTGTTAAAGTGTGTGCCGGTTCATTTGTACTCTAAATAAATCAATGTGTCAAAATATATCTGCACTTTGTCTATTCCAAAGCCAATTCATGTTATGCACGCTATTTTCCTCATTCAATTTCTATTAACAAGTTACATCAGAGAAATGAAATGCAGTGCTGATAATTAAAATTTTACTGATATTCTGTACTTTCTCAAGAAACAACCACCAATGCACTCATCGCACGTTCATTCGTGAAATTCATTTGTTGAATGTGATATCTTCTAACTACGATATTTCAATGTTCATTAGACATTTTATTTTTATTTGTTGGAACTGATGTTCATTTCTGTTGGTCTTTCATCATCTATTCATGTTATTTTGTCTGCACAGAGTCATGTTTTGTAATAATATCTGTGTTTCAATATCTCTGATATTGTAATCAATAACTGTGAAAATTGTGTCAGAATATAGATCTGTTTATCAATTGACAGATGTTTGAATGTATTTTGGTGTAACTAAAATCGATCAAAGGCATATGTTCATTTTCATAAAAGTCCACTCTGCAATTATTTCGAAGATGCTCCCGCTGTCGTACCTTCTTACATCAGTTCAAGTTGCCGTAACACAATAGCATACACGCAATTGACATTCAGATCCCATAGTAGTAGAAGTAGTAGCATTATGATTAGTGATCTGCGTGTTTACTGTTGCAAGATACTACTCAAAAAGTATAAATTTTTAGTATTTAAAGAAGCAGATAAGGGATGTGATGAGGTATTCAAATGGAAGGAAATTCAGATACCATAAATATTGCATTCACGTGAACAAATACAAACGCCTCCTGGTTTGTTCAACCGTCTCCTACACCACAAAACATAGCTCGTCGAGGAAGTCGGTGGTTGGCCTTACGTAGCTCATGTCCGAAGCAACTCACTTTATGAATATTGCAAAATCCATCTATTTTTCTGTCATCCATTTTTAGTACTCGTGTTCTTAGATTGCCGGGTTTTTCTGTAGCGAAAAGCTCCGAAACATATTGGTTTTCCTATTTGGTCAAAAGAATATCTCACCCACTCTAAATGTGACCTAATTTGACTGAAGGCCCTGTTTACTCAAGCTTATGTTCTTTAGAATTTCCGTCTATCAGCACTGATGAAACTCTCAAAATGGGTGAAGCGGTTGACACACTGAACTGCTTAACTACCTAACACTGGTTCTGCTGCTGACTCAACACTATCCTGAAGCTTCATATCGAGTGTGTGAATCGCATCTCCAACATGAGTTTTGGTTGCAAATGAATAACTCAAAGGTCAACTGGATTCTAGTGATTATAGTTTGTTCGTAGAATTACTCATTGAGATTTATACTATTCGAATCGTGAACTGAAAAATGATAATTCAACATTACTTTTATTTGCATACGCATTACGGGTTTGTGAAGTGTGTTGAGTTACACATTTTGAAACCATGAATTGATCCATGTTAGATACCTGGAGGCACTAGGCAGTTGTTTCGTCTAGGGTTGGGGCTTATCAGCAGTGCTCATTCAGGAATTCTGCGCTGCGCAGTATTCGAAAATAGTTCCTTCATTCATTACCAACTATTATGATCAAAAATATAGTCGTCTGGAATTTTTGGTTATAACAGTGATTAGAACATTGAAATGAAATTCAACCTTGTGACATCGATTGTCTGTATTTAGGTGACCACAGTAGGACGGTCTTGAGAAGAGGCAATATCAATAGATTAGCAGTTAATAAAAGGAGACTGTTTGAAGACGATCCTCTTCACTGTTTTCAGGTAGTACTCAGGTTTATCAGGTTAATGATAGTTATTCACTAGACAATAATCACTACACTGGCACTTGGTTTATGTTAAGCAAATGATCTGTCCTAATCATGCTGACCGCAAGCACAGAAAAATAATGTTAATAATCCGATCAAAATACATGCTTCAGAGCAACGACATTCTCATGGTTTAAAGTAGTTATCGACATTTCAAAAGATTACAGTCTACATAAAATTCAAACAAAAGCCTAACAATGATAACAATAATTACATTCACCATGAACTGAATTGAAAATTCAAAATCAAAGATCAAATTTATCACATAGTGAGTTATCATTTTGCTGATATAATTGAACACAAACATCCATGTGTTATAATTTTCGTGCATGGCCGTAATTCACATCTTTTCGACATTACACGTTTTCCAACATTATTTGCTAATTGATGGTTGCATAATCATGAATGCGTTCTAGGTCACATGATCGACACTCAACTAATAAAGGTCGTGGTACTCGTATTAGAGCATGTAACAGAATGACTAATATTTATATGGCATTTCAGAAGAACATTTACTATGCTTAACGCATGCGTGTTTTTATGTTCACTGGGTACAGATGTCCAAATAACTTGATTGATTATTAATTAATAATTATTATTATTAATAATAATTAACTTAATTATAACTTAATTTATACAAACTCGGTTTTCTTCTTCTATCATGAATGATATGATATGAATGTAACTAGAAATTCAGTGAAGAAAGATAGCAGATAATGATGAATATATATTGGTAGATTTCAGTAGACACTAGACATACATTTCTTTGGGTTAATAGAACATTCAGTTATTATCAAATGATGACTTCTTATTCGATCTATATTTCGGAAACAGTTTACAACTGGCTACAATTCAGAATGCTGAAAACTCATGAAAATGTTTGATCGAAAATATTATTTGATTTCAGAATGAAATTATCTTTGCAATATAAGAGTACCGATGAAAGAATTGAAACTTGAATGTTCGACTATAATCACCAAGTTTTTCTGTAACTGTTACATTCAATATTTGTTTTAAAACAAATAAAATTTTCTTCCTAATAACCAATGTGAATTATATTTTTTTCTCTTTACAAATTATCATGGAATTTAGTCAACAAACAATATGATCTGATGAACTCAACTGCACTTTCATATACGGATGATGCTATTGTTTGTTTTCATTGATCGGCACATTCTTTGTAATTAGAAGAACTTGATAGTGCTCACTAAAATAAATGAAATATTCTCGTTTTGCAAGCTAGTTTTGTTGAGTTTACATAATCATAATTGATCTGTGTACATGGGTGTTTGTCGGTCACCTACACACACAATCAGACAGGGGCGTTCACTTCACAACGCAGAATACCATCTCGTTTGGTTAATTAGAAAGTATGTGGTAGCTGATATAGAGATAGTAGAATGGATCATATTTCTACACAACATTAGGGTCAAGGACGATGATCTTTTTTGAATAAATTGTAAATTGAATCACAGCATTTTTACTTTAATATTCATAATTAATAGTAAGAACATTTCCGTATTCTATAACCAATATCAGAATATAATAACTAGATAAATTATTTGATGTTAATGTGTGGTGAACAAAATTATCGATTCTTTTTCGTTAATCGATAGAAATGGTACTTGTTGACAAACTGCTTGCAACGGTGAAGTAACAGACTTACAGTTTGCAAGCGACTAACAGGTCACATGACATAATTACCGAAATTATGAAGAGTGAATTAACTCCTGTATACAAATCCTTAGGCGTTAGTCAATGCAACTGGTAACAACGAACCAGATAGGTAGGTTGTTGAATACAAATTTCATTCACGTTTCACCGCATAAAAACGGTTCAAACAGTCATTCGAGCATCTTGTTGTTTGTATCTGTATCCGTTATTCTTTTCTGTAGTGAACACATTCACATACGATTTTTAGGTTTTTCTCATGATCTCCATTATTAAAATACTGCCCATGTTATAAGCTCAATCGGGTTTTCAAATATTGGTTCAAACAAAAATTTGTCTTCATATAATTGTTGCTCTCATTATTTAGAGATAATATAAAGCCCAAATGTTACTTTAAATGATATCTTAATGTACTAGTTTCCACGCTGCAGATCACTCACTGAATACTATCTAAAAAAGTCATCCGAAACCGCAAACATACTGTGAATAATGAAGTAGGTCTTTCTCTAATAAAGTGAAATACAGAAAACTATCCCTTGCAAATATAATTGACATTACATTTATACAGGAAACGTGCTAATAATAACAGTTCAAAATATGTTCTGATGAAAAAAACGTCTACATAGTTATGATGATTACTTTTGTTTGTGTATAGAATTCAGAAATTATGGCCATACATCAGAAAGTCATTCTAGACCACTGCAACATGGTTGATGAATGTTATTGTTCCTGATTGATAATCTTTAACTTACAGAAAGTGGGATTTGCAATCGCAAAACAAAACAGGAAACAAAAATCGCCCCGTTTCATTTTAGTAAACGTAGCTGAACACCAGTTAGCAGTCAAACGCGACTACAACGCTTCGCTTGTACCAGTGCACACCGACAATTATGGACACACATTCGATTGGAAAGATGTGGAAATACCAGTTTGGGGGAGGAAATACAACACGATATAGGATGTATTACTTACTTTTGACCATAGTGAATTCCAAAATGTTGTTGAACAAATTTCAATGAAACGTTTTACACTAATTGCAACAAATTCTGCGTCAGAACACGTTATTTGCACCTTACGAATTTATAGTTGTCTATGAAAGCTCGAGTAGTCCTATTGACCAAAAGCCACCGAAACATGTAGACTTTTGGCTTTTGAAAAAAACGCTTTTATAATTAAGTGATGTGGCAGTCATAGGTAACTTGTCTGCGTAAATGAAGGACTGGATATTTGGGGATTACTAGAGTATGGGTTAACACATAATGGAAATCTATACTTATTGGCATTTTGAAGGACATGAATTTAAAACCACTGTAATATTTCTGGTGGATCAACTATCATGCAGAGATCTCCATCAGTTTATTCACATAATTATTATTATTACGCATCGTACTGTACGTGTTGTCTATTACACTCTGTACGCGCAAACGTTCTGTTTGTGTTGCTGCCGTTTTTGCTCCATCGTTTCTGTTATTTTCTGTCCCATCTTTCTGGTTTGATTTCGATATACTACTACACCACGAAATCGCCAGCAAATATATTTTTGGTATGGAATTACCGTTTTTCTCTGTGACAGGTTCATAATTGTTATCGTGATCATAGACAACTGCAACTTGATCGTCACTAAAATTGCTGAGCTGACGTTTCATCCGAAGTAGTCAATTACGGTGAGCCTATTATTCATTTATCAGCATTTTTCTCATGTTGCAATACGATTATTTTAGTCCTCCAACGTTTCGAAAAGAAGGATAGCGAAACTATAATACACTTCTGTGCGCTTCCCCTCATCCCTCGTTTCGCGTTAGTTTAACGTGCACGATTACCACAAGAACGCTATGTATCTGGAGGTCACTGGTGTTCAAGTTACTGTTGTATCATCACGTAGGAGCAAGTCTGAAGATACGATGATTTTAATGGTTCCTTCTGAACTACGATACACGACAGCTAACAGTCAACCTAATTAGTCCATGACAGTACCTGTTGACGTCAGTCATTCTTGATGTCACCACAGTCATGTTTATTATCGATTCCCTACCAGTGATTTTGTTACCATGCTCGTTTGCTTAACTGTCGTTGTTTGATGTGTGATATTGGTGCCTTGTTTTTGTGGCTCTTCCAAGGTCGTTCCAACTATGCGTAAATGAACTCCGTTTGTGTGCTAGGGTACCTAGTATTTTCTAGGTGCTTGTAGAATACACTTTTAGTATATTTAGCAAGGATTAGGACAAAGGATTGTGAAACATATCAATCGACGGGCAAACCAGAGCTTCACACCTCGAAACGCAGTTTGGACAACTTGGTGAAGCGCTTAAGCAATTATATAAAAGACACAGATGATCACACAGTTTTTGACACACGAACTGGATCTTTTGGTCTGAGAGTTTCAGCAACAACCTACTGTGAATGAGAACAAATCACATTACTACGTGGGAATAAAGCAGGAAGAAGAGCTTTAAGGGGATAGGACACATTCAGGAACGCGTCAAACTGCGTCACGAGCAAGCAGTTACACGGAATCCTCTGAGAAAAATGAAAAGATGTTGACCAAGTAACACATCGTTTCAAAAATCACAGCAGACATTGAATGGATGTGTTATGATTGAGAAAATCTATCTAAAAATTCTTACAGGTGCACATGAGCATTTCATTGATTCAGATTACTTGTTATAAAGTGTTCTGTGATCCGAAAATCTATAAATGTGCTTACACCAAAAGACTCAGTTATTTTCAGTCTCACTACTCCGAAATCTTCATCGATGAATTGATGCACTGTTATAATTTTTGGATGGATATTTATTCGCGAGACAAATCAAGAAATATTATCATGTAAATAACCAGTATACCTACCGAGAATGAACTTAGTCTCTGCTAAGCGTATCTAAAATCCAACTATCTCCATCTTTCCTCATTTATTTTATGAACAGTAGGACTTCAATTGCTTTTTATGCTTGCAATTACTAGCCACAATAAACCTGATTGTAGTCAATTAAATTTTACGAACAGAAACATGGTTGGTTAAACAGCAATATTCAGTATTACAAACGAATGTACCGGCGAACATTTTATCGAATATTTGTTTATTTTTCACCTTGTTTACGCAATACACTCCATATAAATATATATATATATATATATATATATATATATATATATATATATATATATATATATATTGAAATTATACTACTGTTAGTCACTCTACTCTTTCCGGTCGTCATCTTATTTTGATTGCTCTGTCCCATGGCTCATTTCTCTGGCGCGTTCCGGTATTTTTCCCATAGCATGAAATTGCAAGGATACATACCTATTCTATCTACTCTATTACATCTTACTTCTTATGAGACAATCGAACTTGAATGCAATATAGATGTGTTCATAGTCTTACGATCTGAACGCACTGACAATTATGGACACACGTTTGATTGGAAAAATGTGAAAATACCATCTTGAGGGAGAAAATACAACATGATAAATGATGTATTACTTACTTTTGACCATAGTGAATTCCAAAATGTTGTTGAACAAATTTCAATGAAACGTTTTACACTAATTGCAACAAATTCTGCGTCAGAACACGTTATTTGCACCGTACAAACTTATAGTAGTATATGAAATATCGAGTAGTCCTTTTGACCAAAAGCCACCAAAACATGTAGACTTTAGGTTTTTGAAAAAAAGGCTTTTATAATTAAGTGATGTGGCAGTCATAGGTAACTTGTCTGCGTAAATGAAGGACTGGATATTTGGGGATTACTAGAGTATGGGTTAACACATAATGGAAATCTATACTTATTGGCATTTTGAAGGACATGAATTTAAAACCACTGTAATATTTCTGGTGGATCAACTATCATGAAGAGATCTCCATTAGTTTATTCACATAATTATTATTATTACGCATCGTACTGTACGTGTTGTCTATTACACTCTGTACGCGCAAACGTTCTGTTTGTGTTGCTGCCGTTTTTGCTCCATCGTTTCTGTTATTTTCTGTCCCATCTTTCTGGTTTGATTTCGATATACTACTACACCACGAAATCGCCAGGAAATATGTTTTTGGTATGGAATTACCGTTTTTCTCTGTGACAGGTTCATAATTGTTATCGTGATCATAGACAACTGCAACTTGATCGTCACTAAAATTGCTGAGCTGACGTTTCATCCGAAGTAGTCAATTACGGTGAGCCTATTATTCATTTATCACATGAAGGAAAGCGTGAAACTACGTCACGATCAAGCAATATCACGAAATCCTCAGGAAGAAAGAAAAAGAGATAAACCAGTGAACACATCGTGTCAAGAATCAGTGCAGGCATTGAATGGATGTACTGAGAAGGAGAACATCTATCTAAAAAGCCTATACGTTCAATGTAAATAATTTAAAGATACATTCATCTGTTTTTTTATTTCATTTCATCCATGTTATGATAGAATA
>OX103972.1:47628431-47647884 GCA_944470395.2 Schistosoma turkestanicum | reverse complement strand
ATTCACTGACTACCAGATAATACTTAGGAACGTCCCGACCGCAGCTGCTACCTTGACGTTGAGCTTGCCTATCACGATGACTCAACCGAGCTATATTGGCTAGAACATTAGTTCCTCAAGGTTCCATACTGGTGTTTCCAGTGAATTAGTGTGTGATGTCGCCAGAAGCACACCCTTGACCTACCATAACTATGGCTGCCGTTAATTTCCATGAAGTCACTGACAAATGGACTGAGTCATGATGGAGATGTCAACTACTCGGTTGGGCTCCGCAAGACACTGATTGTTGCAGACCATGAACGACATGTTTCAAAATCGTTTGCCATCACGCAGATGCGACCACTCTTTGTGTCCTCTGAAATTGTAACCTTCTGAATTTTTCAATATCTTTATCTTTCGCTTCCTAAGTTTATCTCACTGAGTTGTACTTTTTGAATCATGTCATTGCTCTATATTCTTCTCCATTATTGCTAATACGTCTACTATCCCTTCCATTGTGGTGTTCTGAATGACAGTTGCATCTATGTGCTAATGCGGTAGGGCAATCTGAATGTAAGTGCTCGTTTACGAAATTCTACGTTGTAAATCACTGTTGATGTATGGGGTTCTATTCTACACTAAATTATTCCAGGTGGAATGGATATCATGTATTCTAGTAGACAACTCCAATATTTCACCACCTGATATAAGAAATCAATCTCCGAACTCTGACGATTCGAAAAAAAATTTTTAACAAAACAACATTGTTCAGCTCGGCAAGCGGGTTCGTGAACGAAGTAAATTGTCTGATCGACAGTCAGCAATGTATTCTATCATAACATGGTGGAAATGAAATAAAAAGAATGAATGTATCTTTTAATTATTTACATTGAACGTATAGGCGTTCAGATAGAAAGACTATGAACACATCTGTATTGCATTCAAGTTCGATTGTCTTATAAGAAGTAAGATGTAATAGAGTAGATAAAATTGGTATGTATCCTTGCAATTTCATGCTATGGAAAAAATACCGGAATGCGCCAGGCAAATGAGCCATGGGACTGAGCAATCGAAATAAGATGACGATAGGAAAGAGTAGAGCGACTAACAGTAGTATAATTTCAATACATATATATATATATATATATATACATATTTATATGGAGTGTATTGCGTAAACAAGGTGAAAAATAAACAAATATTCGATAAAATGTTCGCCGGTACATTCGGTTGTAATACTGAATATTGCTGTTTAACCAACCATGTTTCTGTTCGTAAAATTTAATTGACTACAATCAGGTGTATTGTGGCTAGTAATTGCAAGCATAAAAAGCAATTGAAGTCCTACTGTTCATAAAATAAATGAGGAAAGATGGAGATGGTTGGATTTTAGATACGCTTAGCAGAGACTAAGTTCATTCTCGGTAGGTATACTGGTTATTTACATGATAATATTTCTTCATTTGTCTCGCGAATAAATATCCATCCAAAAATTATAACAGTGCATCAATTCATCGATGAAGATTTCGGAGTAGTGAGATTGAAAATAACTGAGTCTTTTGGTGTAAGCACATTTATAGATTTTCGGATCACAGAACACTTTATAACAAGTAATCTAAATCAATGAAATGCTCATGTGCACCTGTAAGAATTTTTAGATAGATTTTTTCAATCATAACACGTCCATTCAATGTCTGCTGTGATTCTTGAAACGATATGTTCCTTGGTCAACATCTTTTCATTTTTCTCAGAGGATTCCGTGTAACTGCTTGCTCGTGACGCAGTTTGACGCGTTCCTCAATGTGTCCTATCCCCTTAAAGCTCTTCTTTCTGCTTTATTCCCACGTAGGAATGTGATTTGTTCTTTTTCACAGTAGGTTGTTGCTGAAACTCTCAGACCAAAAGATCCAGTTCGTGTGTCAAAAACTGTGTAAGCATCTTTGCTTAAGCGCTTCTTCAAGTTGTCCAAACTGCGTATTCAGGTATGAAGCTCTGGTTTGCCCGTCGATTGATATGTTTCACAATCCTTTGTCCTTATCCTTGCTAAGTATACTAAAAGTGTATTCTACAAGCACCTAGAAAATACTAGGTACCCTAGCACACAAACGGAGTTCATTTACGCATAGTTGGAACGACCTTGGAAGAGCCACAAAAACAAGGCACCAATATAACAAATCAAACAACGACAGTTAAGCAAACGAGCATGGTAACAAAATCACTGGTAGGGAATCGATAATAAACATGACTGTGGTGACATCAAGAATGACTGACGTCAACAGGTACTGTCATGGACTAATTAGGTTGACTGTTAGCTGTCGTGTATCGTAGTTCAGAAGGAACCATTAAAATCATCGTATCTTCAGACTTGCTCCTACGTGATGATACAACAGTAACTTGAACACCAGTGACCTCCAGATACATAGCGTTCTTGTGCTAATCGTGCACGTAAAATTAACGAGAAACGAGGGATGAGGGGAAGCGCACAGAAGTGTATTATAGTTTCGCTATCCTTCTTTTCGAAACGTTGGAGGACTAAAATAATCGTATCGCAACATGAGAAAAATGCTGTTAAATGAATAATAAGCTCACCGTAATTGACTACTTCGGATGAAACGTCAGCTCAGCAATTTTAGTGACGATCAAGTTGCAGTTGTCTATGATCACGATAACAATTATGAACCTGTGAGAGAGAAAAACGGTAATTCCATACCAAAAATATAATCGCTGGCGATTTCGTGGTGTAGTAGTATATCGAAATCAAACCAGAAAGATGGGATAGAAAATAACAGAAACGATGGAGCAAAAACGGCAGCAACACAAACTGAACTTTTGCGCGTACAGAGTGTAATAGACAACACGTACAGTACGATGCGTTATAATAATAATTGAACTAATCGTGATCTCTTCATGAGAGTTGATCCACCAGAAATATTACAGTGGTTTTAAATTCATGTCCTTCAAAATGCCAATAAGTATAGATTTCCATTATGTGTTAACCCATACTCTGGCAATCCCCAAATATCCAGTCCTTCATTTACGCAGACAAGTTACCTATGACTGCCATATCACTTAATTATAAAAGCCTTTTTTTCAAAAGCCTAAAGTCTACATGTTTCGGTGGCTTTTGGTCAATAGGACTACTCGAGCTTTCATAGACAACTATAAATTTGTAAGGTGCAAATAACGTGTTCTGACGCAGAATTTGTTGCAATTTGTGTAAAACGTTTCTTTGAAAATTGTTCAACAACATTTTGGAATTCACTATGGTCAAAAGTAAGTAATACATTCTATATCGTGTTGTATTTCCTTCCCCCAAACTGGTATTTCCACATCTTTCCAATCGAATGTGTGTCCATAATTGTCGGTGTGTACTGGTACAAGCGAAGCGTTGTAGTCGCTTTTGACTGCTAACTGGTGTTCAGCTACGTTTACTACAATGAAACGGGGCGATTTTTGTTTCCTGTTTTGTTTTGCGATTGCAAATCCCACTTTTTGTAAGATAAAGATTATTTATCAAGAACGATAAACTTCATCAACCATGTTGCAGTGGTCTAGAATGACTTTCTGATGTATGGCCATAATTTCTGAATTCTATACACAAACTAAAATAATCATTGTATAAATTTAGAAGTTTTTTTATCAGAACATATTTTTAACTGTTATTATTAGCTCCTTTCCTGTATAAATGTAATGTCAATTATATTTGCAAGGGATAGTTTTCTGTATTTCACTTTATTAGAGAAAGGCCTACTTCATTATTCACAGTATGTTTGCGGTTTCGGATGCCTTTTTTAGATAGTATTCAGTGAGTGATCTGCAGCGTGGAAACTAGTACATTAAGATATCATTTAAAGTAACATTTTGGCTTTATATTATCTCTAAATAATGAGAGCAACAATTATAAGAAGACAAATTTTTGTTTGAACTAATATTTGATTGAGCTTATAACATAAGCAGTATTTTAATAATTGAGATCATGAGAAAAACCTAAAAATTGTATGTGAATGTGTTCACTACAGAAAAGAATAACGGATACAGATACGAACAACAAGATGCTCGAATGACTGTTTGAACACTTTTTTTGCGGTTAAACGTGAATGATATTTGTATTCAACAACCTACCTATCTGGTTCGTTGTTACCAGTTGCATTGACTAACGCCTAAGGATTTGTATACATGAGTTAATTCACTCTTCATAATTTCGGTGGTTATATCATGTGATCTGTTTGCCGCTTGCAAACTGTAAGTCTCTTACTTTACTGTTGCAAGCAGTTTGTCAACAAGTACCATTTCTATCGATTAGCGAAAAAGAATCGATAATTTTGTTCACCACACATTAACATCGAATAATTTATCTAGTTATTATATTTTGATATTGGTTATAGAATACGGAAATTTTCTTACTAATGATAAGAATGAATATTAGAGCAGAAATAAGTGTGATACAAATCACAATGTAGTCAACAAACATCATCTTCTGATGACCCTAATTTTGTGATCGATGCTACTGTCTCTATATCAGCTACCACATACTTTCTAAATAACCATATGAGATGGTGTTCTCTACTGTGACGTGAACGTCCTTATCTGATTGTGTGTGTAGATGATCGACAAAGAACCACATACACAGATCAAATATGATTCTTTGTAAAATCAACAAAACTAAGTTGTATAATGAGAATATTTCATTGATTTTAGTGAGCGTCATCAAGTTCTTATAATTAAGAAGAATGTGCTGATCAATGAAAAGACAATAGCATCATCCGTATATGAAAGTGCAGTTGAGTTCATCAGATCATATTGTTTGTTAACCACATTCCAAGATTATTTGGAACGAGAAAAAAAAACATAACTGACATTGTTTATTTAAAACAAAATATTTTTTGGTTTAAAACAAATATCGTTAGTAACAGGTACACAAAATCGTACTCATAATTATCATTCAATCAGGTTCCAATTCGTTCATTGTTATTCTGATGGTGCAATGATAATTTCATTTTCGTAATAAATGAAAACTTTTATCACATGGTTTGTTGAGATTTTAATATTCTAAAGTGTAGCTGGTTGTAAATTGTTACTGAGTTTTATAGTTCGAATAAGATTTCATGCTTTGATAATGACTGATTGATTTCGTAACTCATCATAATATTTGTCCATTTTTTTACTCAATTCTACTATTTTATAATCACGTCAGTATTAGCTGCTACATTTCAATGAATGTCTAGTTATGTTCATATTTAGGCTTATTTAGGTAATTCGAAGTTTTGAACATCTGTATCCAGTGCATATAAAATCACATATACGTGGGTCACAGTAAAATGTCTTCTAAAATAGCAAATCAGTATAACAAACAGTGTTTCTTGATCATAAAACGAGTACCTTGACCTTTATTGGTTCAGTGTTTTTCATGTGACCTAGAACGGGTTCAGTATTATGCAGCCACCAATTAGCCAAATATGTTGGAAAACGTGTAATGTCGAAAAGATGTGAATAAGATGCATGCACGTAAATTGTAAAACATGAATGTTTGTATTCAATGGAATCAGCAAAATAAAAGCTCACTCTGTGAACAAATTGATTATTGATTTCGACTTCTCAGTCGTTTTCAAAGTGATTTGAATTATTGTTTGCTTTGTTGAGATTTGTTTGACTTTTGTGTAGATGGTAAACTTACATAAACCAAGTTTCAGTTACGTAATTGTTGTCCAGCTACCCAATTATCATAAACCTGTTAAATCTAAGCACCACCTGGATACAGTGAGTGGTGTCGTCTTCAAACAGACTTCTATTATTCTCTGCTCATCTATTGATAGTGCTTTTTCTCAATGCCGTCCTACTGTGCTCGGCCTAATTCAATCAATCGATGTCCCAATGTTGAACTTCATTTCAATGTTCTATTCACTCTTATAACCAGAATTTTTCGACTACAATATTTTTTCATAATAGTTGGTAGGTAAGGACAAGGCTAAACTGTGTAACTACAACCATATTGATACAAATTCAGTATCAAATAAACTTTCCTCAATGAAAAGAGCTTGTGCCGTCATTTCACGTTCATCATTGATACTCCGAGTTATTGAAATTCATATGTTGGCGGATAGAATCGACTTAAGGTAGTGAAAAGATAATCGGATTCAGATCGACTTTAGCAAAGATTAGCATTAGTGCAAGGCTGGTGTTAACGGGTTTTAACAACTACGCCCTAAAGATAACTCTTACGTGAACAGTGTAGTTCAAGTCAAACATTACCATTAACAATAACACGTCGGCTCAGTTGTCTGGCTGTTAGGTGTTCGCGCACAACAGAGAATTCGTGGATGCGCACTGCTGACGAGTCCACTTAGTGCTTCCAGGTTTGTAATCGTGTTGGAATATGGATCGATTTATGATTTCAAAATGTGTAATGCACCACTCTTCACAACAACGTAACGCGTATGCAAAAAAATAAGTAATATTGAATTATCATTTATCAGTTCAGGATTCGAATAGTATAAATCTCAATGAATAATTCTACGAACAAACTTTTATCATTTGGATCAAGCCGACCTTTGAGGAATTCATTTGCAACCAGACCTCATGTTCGAAATAAGATTCTCACACTCCAAATAATGCTACTGGATAGTGTTGAGTCAGCACCAGAATAAGGGTTGAGTACTAAGGCAGTTTGGTCTCAACCACCCTATCCATTTTGAGAGTTTCATCAGTGCTGATAAATGTGTGTACTAAAGAACCTAAGCTGAAGTAAAAACGGCTCAAATGCCTTGAGTCGAATTGCGTCACATTGACCGTGGTTGAGAAATTCTCTACACCGAATAGGAAAACCAATATGCTGTGGAGCTTTTTTCCCTGGAATAAATTGGCAATCTAAGAACACGAATGCTATGAAGCGACGGCAGACGAACAGATGCAGCATTGAATTTTCATCAAGCAAGTTGGTTCGGACACGTGTTATGCAAGCATACCCACTGAATTCTTCGATGATCTATGTTTTGTAGTCTAGAAGAGGTGAAGGGAAACCAGGAGGCGTTTGCATTAGTTTGAGTGAATACAAGGTTTATGTTCTCTGAATTGACTTACTTCCGAATACCTCACCACATCAGTTACCTGCTTCATTTTACATCACAAAATAATACATTTTGAGTAATATCTTTTAACGCTAAACACTCAGATAACTGATCATAATGCTACTACTTCTACTACGATGGGATCTAAATGTCAAACGTGTGTATGCTATTGTCTTATGGCAAGTTGAAATGATGAAAGAAAACACGACAGCTGGAGCATCTTTGAAATAATTTCAGAGTTGACTCCAAAGAAAATGAATATATGCTTTTTATCAGTTTTAGTTACACCATAAAACTTTCAAACAACTGTCAATTCATAAACAGATCTATATTCTGATACAAATTGTTACAGTTAATGATTACAATATCAGAGATATTGAAACACAGATATTATTACAAAACATGGCTCTGTGCAGACAAAATAACATGAAAAGATGATGAAAGATCAAAAGAAATGAACATCAGTTCTAACAAATAAAAATCAAATATTGAGTGAGCATTGAAAAATCATAGTAAGAAGACATCACATTCAAAAAATGAATTTCACGAATGAACATGGGATGAGTGCACTGGTGGCTGTTTATCAGGAAGGTTAACCATGTCAGTTAAAATATAATTATCGGCACCGGATTTCATTTCTCTGATGTAACTAATTACTAGAAAGTGAATGCGAAGAACAGCATGCATAACATGAATTGGCTTTTAAATAGACAAACTGCAGATATATGTTGACACGATGATCTATTTAGTGTACCAATGAACCCGCATACACTTGATTTCACCTACGTGTTCATTTTCTAAAATGAATGAAATCATATGAGGAAACAATAATAAGACATGCAATGTAATGATGAGTGGATATTGTTTTCGCATCCAACACGTGTATCATCTTAACTCACTGTTATTTAGTAAGGAATTGGATGATGTTTGAGTTGGAAAATACTGCTATACGTCTTCACCACAATCATTGTTTTGATATTTTGAATAGTCTAACACTGTTCTAAATTGAAATCAAACTTATTGCCTGTTCAAACGTTGAACGACGATATACATAGTGTTTCCAGATAAAGTCACCCAGTTACTTGACGTTTGATCAGACTCAAACACATAATTGTCCCGAAAAATAACCGCTACATGGTTCTCATATACAGTTTTCTTTATCGAATAAAAAGCGAGAAACGTTTCTCTACTGAATGTGCACTGTGCCTATAACTGCGTGTTCTTAAGCTCGGTTTATAAATCAGAAGATGAACTCCAAGTATCGTATACGTTTATTTGAGGCACACCACATAGCGAATTGGAGAAGGCTAAGAGCCAACTCAAAGAGATAGAGTATGACTAAGAATATATAGTCAGATAAGAATAAGACAGACATATGACAAGCGAAATAGATATGCACACACATGAATAAAAGCGACGAATGATTGACAAGATCAAAGCAAGCGATACAAATCATGTGAGTTCATGAGGATATTAAGAGATTAACATTAAAGCGAAAAGTATGAATATGCGCGCAAGTGTAAACAATGTTCAATCATACCAGCGCATACCAACCACACAATAATAAAAGCCAATGTTACATATAAGTTATTGTTTTACAAATGGCTTGGTTAAATAAATTAATCGAAAGGGCTTAACCAAGTGATATGTGAGAGAACTGAAATATATGTAATCGACAGGGCTTAACCAAGTTATATGTGAGAGAACTGAAATATATGTGGAGGCACTACAATACCCTACTTCCAGCAAACAAGGTTACGAAAGTGTCTTTGTTTGCGAAGAAAATATCAAAATCGTCGGGAAACATCAAAAGTTATGAAAATTGGAGTTACCTTGTCCGAGTACGTTCGTAAGTTCGCATAGTAACAGATGAAAAATATGTGGTAAGCGGTTATTGGCAAAAATAATCGATTTCGAATAGAATACTTTAGGAGCAATTGTACGATTCGAAAATGTTATACAAATGCTGCAAAATATTTAATATCGTTTAGGCATGACAGTTAAGACGGAATTCGATAATCGCATAGACATTACGGTAATGCCTATCGATAAATCGAGTGGCTGCAGATGGGTGAAGAAATTGCGGTCGAGATTATCGTGGAAAAAATTAGGAGAATAAAGCTGCGTACAGATGCAATGCATGGAAATTAAATGCATATGGTGAACATAAGTTATTACCATTGAGTATATGACTCCAAACTTATGTGTATGATAGCGTCGCAAACCGTTGCCAGCGCTGGGGTAGTCGAAAACATGCGAATATCAGCGTGCAGGAGGTTCGCTCGACTGCTTGAACTGCTGCTTCGTGTGCATGTGCGTGATATCATACCACCAATTTACTTAGCAGGCTGCAAGATTTTCGAGTGTGAGCAGCTAATGAGTACATAGAAGATATCTCCAATGCGATAATCGTGTAGCCACGGAAATATTAATGGACAATAATTGTCGTTGAGCCATTGCTTCGATAAGCGATTCGAAACATAATAATGCAAAACGGCAAAATAAATGGAATGAACTCACCTTAATCATGAATGTCGTTCGTGGTATCGAAAGAAGTAATAATAATTCCGTGAGTTACAAATGTCCTGCCGTGAATACAATATTCGAAATGCGATTCGATTAGCGATTAAGATAATTCCATTATTGTCATAATATCATGATTAATCATAATAATGGTTCTTTCACAATTATACGATAATGATAGCGATAATTCGAGAAATATATTAATGCGACGAGTTGGTACGTAATCAAAATGACGATAAGATAATGCTTGATTCATTCAGCTAATGCATTAAGTAGGAGAACTGCTTTGTCGCTGCATGGCGTCGGGATTTCCAGTTAGTGGTTCTGTTCGATTTGTCCCGGAGATTACCAACTGGTTGGTTATATTCGATTTGTCATCGGAATCGTCGAATTATGTAGTGAGAGTTTACTGATCTTCTGTGAAGACGTATGGACGAATGAATCAAGCGAAGCAAATGGGGAGTGATATGAATGAACGACGGGTTCAACATTTTGTATGGTGGCCGATTTCGCTGACGTCTGGATACCCATTTTGTAGTGCACTGGCGAGCGAATGCACGGAAGAATGATTGCATTCGATTCTAAGTCGAAATAACCAATTAATTGGAAGCGTTCGATTTTTCGTCAGCATAAGGAAACATCCTGAGAACGTCGGGATCATCATTTATGGAGTGTGCCTATAACTGCGTGTTCTTAAGCTCGGTTTATAAATCAGAAGATGAACTCCAAGTATCGTATACGTTTATTTGAGGCACACCACATAGCGAATTGGAGAAGGCTAAGCGACAACTCAAAGAGATAGAGTATGACTAAGAATATATAGTCAGATAAGAATAAGACAGACATATGACAAGCGAAATAGATATGCACACACATGAATAAAAGCGACGAATGATTGACAAGATCAAAGCAAGCGATACAAATCATGTGAGTTCATGAGGATATTAAGAGATTAACATTAAAGCGAAAAGTATGAATATGCGCGCAAGTGTAAACAATGTTCAATCATACCAGCGCATACCAACCACTCAATAATAAAAGCCAATGTTACATATAAGTTATTGTTTTACAAATGGCTTGGTTAAATAAATTAATCGAAAGGGCTTAACCAAGTGATATGTGAGAGAACTGAAATATATGTAATCGACAGGGCTTGACCAAGTTATATGTGAGAGAACTGAAATATATGTGGAGGCACTACAATAGCCCCCTTCCAGCAAACAAGGTTACGAAAGTGTCTTTGTTTGCGAAGAAAATATCAAAATCGTCGGGAAACATCAAAAGTTATGAAAATTGGAGTTACCTTGTCCGAGTACGTTCGTAAGTTCGCATAGTAACAGATGAAAAATATGTGGTAAGCGGTTATTGGCAAAAATAATCGATTTCGAATAGAATACTTTAGGAGCAATTGTACGATTCGAAAATGTTATACAAATGCTGCAAAATATTTAATATCGTTTAGGCATGACAGTTAAGACGGAATTCGATAATCGCATAGACATTACGGTAATGCCTATCGATAAATCGAGTGGCTGCAGATGGGTGAAGAAATTGCGGTCGAGATTATCGTGGAAAAAATTAGGAGAATAAAGCTGCGTACAGATGCGATGCATGGAAATTAAATGCATATGGTGAACATAAGTTATTACCATTGAGTATATGACTCCAAACTTATGTGTATGATAGCGTCGCAAACCGTTGCCAGCGCTGGGGTAGTCGAAAACATGCGAATATCAGCGTGCAGGAGGTTCGCTCGACTGCTTGAACTGCTGCTTCGTGTGCATGTGCGTAATATCATACCACCAATTTACTTAGCAGGCTGCAAGATTTTCGAGTGTGAGCAGCTAATGAGTACATAGAAGATATCTCCAATGCGATAATCGTGTAGCCACGGAAATATTAATGGACAATAATTGTCGTTGAGCCATTGCTTCGATAAGCGATTCGAAACATAATAATGCAAAACGGCAAAATAAATGGAATGAACTCACCTTAATCATGAATGTCGTTCGTGGTATCGAAAGAAGTAATAATAATTCCGTGAGTTACAAATGTCCTGCCGTGAATACAATATTCGAAATGCGATTCGATTAGCGATTAAGATAATTCCATTATTGTCATAATATCATGATTAATCATAATAATGGTTCTTTCACAATTATACGATAATGATAGCGATAATTCGAGAAATATATTAATGCGACGAGTTGGTACGTAATCAAAATGACGATAAGATAATGCTTGATTCATTCAGCTAATGCATTAAGTAGGAGAACTGCTTTGTCGCTGCATGGCGTCGGGATTTCCAGTTAGTGGTTCTGTTCGATTTGTCCCGGAGATTACCAACTGGTTGGTTATATTCGATTTGTCATCGGAATCGTCGAATTATGTAGTGAGAGTTTACTGATCTTCTGTGAAGACGTATGGACGAATGAATCAAGCGAAGCAAATGGGGAGTGATATGAATGAACGACGGGTTCAACATTTTGTATGGTGGCCGATTTCGCTGACGTCTGGATACCCATTTTGTAGTGCACTGGCGAGCGAATGCACGGAAGAATGATTGCATTCGATTCTAAGTCGAAATAACCAATTAATTGGAAGCGTTCGATTTTTCGTCAGCATAAGGAAACATCCTGAGAACGTCGGGATCATCATTTATGGAGTGTGCCTATAACTGCGTGTTCTTAAGCTCGGTTTATAAATCAGAAGATGAACTGCAAGTATCGTATACGTTTATTTGAGGCACACCACATAGCGAATTGGAGAAGGCTAAGAGCCAACTCAAAGAGATAGAGTATGACTAAGAATATATAGTCAGATAAGAATAAGACAGACATATGACAAGCGAAATAGATATGCACACACATGAATAAAAGCGACGAATGATTGACAAGATCAAAGCAAGCGATACAAATCATGTGAGTTCATGAGGATATTAATAGATTAACATTAAAGCGAAAAGTATGAATATGCGCGCAAGTGTAAACAATGTTCAATCATACCAGCGCATACCAACCACTCAATAATAAAAGCCAATGTTACATATAAGTTATTGTTTTACAAATGGCTTGATTAAATAAATTAATCGAAAGGGCTTAACCAAGTGATATGTGATAGAACTGAAATATATGTGGAGGCACTACAATAGCCCCCTTCCAGCAAACAAGGTTACGAAAGTGTCTTTGTTTGCGAAAAAGATATCAAAATCGTCGGGAAACATCAAAAGTTATGAAAATTGGAGTTACCTTGTCCGAGTACGTTCGTAAGTTCGCATAGTAACAGATGAAAAATATGTGGTAAGCGGTTATTGGCAAAAATAATCGATTTCGAATAGAATACTTTAGGAGCAATTGTACGATTCGAAAATGTTATACAAATGCTGCAAAATATTTAATATCGTTTAGGCATGACAGTTAAGGCGGAATTCGATAATCGCATAGACATTACGGTAATGCCTATCGATAAATCGAGTGGCTGCAGATAGGTGAAGAAATTGCGGTCGAGATTATCGTGGAAAAAATTAGGAGAATAAAGCTGCGTACAGATGCGATGCATGGAAATTAAATGCATATGGTGAACATAAGTTATTACCATTGAGTATATGACTCCAAACTTATGTGTATGATAGCGTCGCAAACCGTTGCCAGCGCTGGGGTAGTCGAAAACATGCGAATATCAGCGTGCAGGAGGTTCGCTCGACTGCTTGAACTGCTGCTTCGTGTGCATGTGCGTGATATCATACCACCAATTTACTTAGCAGGCTGCAAGATTTTCGAGTGTGAGCAGCTAATGAGTACATAGAAGATATCTCCAATGCGATAATCGTGTAGCCACGGAAATATTAATGGACAATAATTGTCGTTGAGCCATTGCTTCGATAAGCGATTCGAAACATAATAATGCAAAACGGCAAATAAAATGAAATAAACTCACCTTAATCATGAATGTCGTTCGTGGTATCGAAAGAAGTAATAATAATTCCGTCAGTTACAAATGTCCTGCCGTGAATACAATATTCGAAATGCGATTCGATTAGCGATTAAGATAATTCCATTATTGTCATAATATCATGATTAATCATAATAATGGTTCTTTCACAATTATACGATAATGATAGCGATAATTCCAGAAATATATTAATGCGACGAGTTGGTACGTAATCAAAATGACGATAAGATAATGCTTGATTCATTCAGCTAATGCATTAAGTAGGAGAACTGCTTTGTCGCTGCATGGCGTCGGGATTTCCAGTTAGTGGTTCTGTTCGATTTGTCCCGGAGATTACCAACTGGTTGGTTATATTCGATTTGTCATCGGAATCGTCGAATTATGTAGTGAGAGTTTACTGATCTTCTGTGAAGACGTATGGACGAATGAATCAAGCGAAGCAAATGGGGAGTGATATGAATGAACGACGGGTTCAACATTTTGTATGGTGGCCGATTTCGCTGACGTCTGGATACCCATTTTGTAGTGCACTGGCGAGCGAATGCACGGAAGAATGATTGCATTCGATTCTAAGTCGAAATAACCAATTAATTGGAAGCGTTCGATTTTTCGTCAGCATAAGGAAACATCCTGAGAACGTCGGGATCATCATTTATGGAGTGTGCCTATAACTGCGTGTTCTTAAGCTCGGTTTATAAATCAGAAGATGAACTGCAAGTATCGTATACGTTTATTTGAGGCACACCACATAGCGAATTGGAGAAGGCTAAGAGCCAACTCAAAGAGATAGAGTATGACTAAGAATATATAGTCAGATAAGAATAAGACAGACATATGACAAGCGAAATAGATATGCACACACATGAATAAAAGCGACGAATGATTGACAAGATCAAAGCAAGCGATACAAATCATGTGAGTTCATGAGGATATTAATAGATTAACATTAAAGCGAAAAGTATGAATATGCGCGCAAGTGTAAACAATGTTCAATCATACCAGCGCATACCAACCACTCAATAATAAAAGCCAATGTTACATATAAGTTATTGTTTTACAAATGGCTTGATTAAATAAATTAATCGAAAGGGCTTAACCAAGTGATATGTGATAGAACTGAAATATATGTGGAGGCACTACAATAGCCCCCTTCCAGCAAACAAGGTTACGAAAGTGTCTTTGTTTGCGAAAAAGATATCAAAATCGTCGGGAAACATCAAAAGTTATGAAAATTGGAGTTACCTTGTCCGAGTACGTTCGTAAGTTCGCATAGTAACAGATGAAAAATATGTGGTAAGCGGTTATTGGCAAAAATAATCGATTTCGAATAGAATACTTTAGGAGCAATTGTACGATTCGAAAATGTTATACAAATGCTGCAAAATATTTAGTATCGTTTAGGCATGACAGTTAAGGCGGAATTCGATAATCGCATAGACATTACGGTAAGGCTCATCGATAAATCGAGTGGCTGCAGATAGGTGAAGAAATTGCGGTCGAGATTATCGTGGAAAAAATTAGGAGAATAAAGCTGCGTACAGATGCGATGCATGGAAATTAAATGCATATGGTGAACATAAGTTATTACCATTGAGTATATGACTCCAAACTTATGTGTATGATAGCGTCGCAAACCGTTGCCAGCGCTGTGGTAGTCGAAAACATGCGAATATCAGCGTGCAGGAGGTTCGCTCGACTGCTTGAACTGCTGCTTCGTGTGCATGTGCGTGATATCATACCACCAATTTACTTAGCAGGCTGCAAGATTTTCGAGTGTGAGCAGCTAATGAGTACATAGAAGATATCTCCAATGCGATAATCGTGTAGCCACGGAAATATTAATGGACAATAATTGTCGTTGAGCCATTGCTTCGATAAGCGATTCGAAACATAATAATGCAAAACGGCAAAATAAATGGAATGAACTCACCTTAATCATGAATGTCGTTCGTGGTATCGAAAGAAGTAATAATAATTCCGTCAGTTACAAATGTCCTGCCGTGAATACAATATTCGAAATGCGATTCGATTAGCGATTAAGATAATTCCATTATTGTCATAATATCATGATTAATCATAATAATGGTTCTTTCACAATTATACGATAATGATAGCGATAATTCCAGAAATATATTAATGCGACGAGTTGGTACGTAATCAAAATGACGATAAGATAATGCTTGATTCATTCAGCTAATGCATTAAGTAGGAGAACTGCTTTGTCGCTGCATGGCGTCGGGATTTCCAGTTAGTGGTTCTGTTCGATTTGTCCCGGAGATTACCAACTGGTTGGTTATATTCGATTTGTCATCGGAATCGTCGAATTATGTAGTGAGAGTTTACTGATCTTCTGTGAAGACGTATGGACGAATGAATCAAGCGAAGCAAATGGGGAGTGATATGAATGAACGACGGGTTCAACATTTTGTATGGTGGCCGATTTCGCTGACGTCTGGATACCCATTTTGTAGTGCACTGGCGAGCGAATGCACGGAAGAATGATTGCATTCGATTCTAAGTCGAAATAACCAATTAATTGGAAGCGTTCGATTTTTCGTCAGCATAAGGAAACATCCTGAGAACGTCGGGATCATCATTTATGGAGTGTGCCTATAACTGCGTGTTCTTAAGCTCGGTTTATAAATCAGAAGATGAACTGCAAGTATCGTATACGTTTATTTGAGGCACACCACATAGCGAATTGGAGAAGGCTAAGAGCCAACTCAAAGAGATAGAGTATGACTAAGAATATATAGTCAGATAAGAATAAGACAGACATATGACAAGCGAAATAGATATGCACACACATGAATAAAAGCGACGAATGATTGACAAGATCAAAGCAAGCGATACAAATCATGTGAGTTCATGAGGATATTAAGAGATTAACATTAAAGCGAAAAGTATGAATATGCGCGCAAGTGTAAACAATGTTCAAACATACCAGCGCATACCAACCACTCAATAATAAAAGCCAATGTTACATATAAGTTATTGTTTTACAAATGGCTTGGTTAAATAAATTAATCGAAAGGGCTTAACCAAGTGATATGTGAGAGAACTGAAATATATGTAATCGACAGGGCTTGACCAAGTTATATGTGAGAGAACTGAAATATATGTGGAGGCACTACAATAGCCCCCTTCCAGCAAACAAGGTTACGAAAGTGTCTTTGTTTGCGAAGAAAATATCAAAATCGTCGGGAAACATCAAAAGTTATGAAAATTGGAGTTACCTTGTCCGAGTACGTTCGTAAGTTCGCATAGTAACAGATGAAAAATATGTGGTAAGCGGTTATTGGCAAAAATAATCGATTTCGAATAGAATACTTTAGGAGCAATTGTACGATTCGAAAATGTTATACAAATGCTGCAAAATATTTAATATCGTTTAGGCATGACAGTGAAGACGGAATTCGATAATCGCATAGACATTACTTTAAGGCTCATCGATAAATCGAGTGGCTGCAGATAGGTGAAGAAATTGCGGTCGAGATTATCGTGGAAAAAATTTGGAGAATAAAGCTGCGTACAGATGCGATGCATGGAAATTAAATGCATATGGTGAACATAAGTTATTACCATTGAGTATATGACTCCAAACTTATGTGTATGATAGCGTCGCAAACCGTTGCCAGCGCTGTGGTAGTCGAAAACATGCGAATATCAGCGTGCAGGAGGTTCGCTCGACTGCTTGAACTGCTGCTTCGTGTGCATGTGCGTAATATCATACCACCAATTTACTTAGCAGGCTGCAAGATTTTCGAGTGTGAGCAGCTAATGAGTACATAGAAGATATCTCCAATGCGATAATCGTGTAGCCACGGAAATATTAATGGACAATAATTGTCGTTGAGCCATTGCTTCGATAAGCGAT
This sequence comes from Schistosoma turkestanicum, assembly GCA_944470395.2. Taxonomy (NCBI): domain Eukaryota; kingdom Metazoa; phylum Platyhelminthes; class Trematoda; order Strigeidida; family Schistosomatidae; genus Schistosoma; species Schistosoma turkestanicum. The sequence goes on along the minus strand of OX103972.1, from coordinate 47,630,490 downwards.
TCGAAACATAATAATGCAAAACGGCAAATAAAATGAAATAAACTCACCTTAATCATGAATGTCGTTCGTGGTATCGAAAGAAGTAATAATAATTCCGTCATTTACAAATGTCCTGCCGTGAATACAATATTCGAAATGCGATTCGATTAGCGATTAAGATAATTCCATTATTGTCATAATATCATGATTAATCATAATAATGGTTCTTTCACAATTTTACGATAATGATAGCGATAATTCCAGAAATATATTAATGCGACGAGTTGGTACGTAATCAAAATGACGATAAGATAATGCTTGATTCATTCAGCTAATGCATTAAGTAGGAGAACTGCTTTGTCGCTGCATGGCGTCGGGATTTCCAGTTAGTGGTTCTGTTCGATTTGTCCCGGAGATTACCACTGGTTGGTTATATTCGATTTGTCATCGGAATCGTCGAATTATGTAGTGAGAGTTTACTGATCTTCTGTGAAGACGTATGGACGAATGAATCAAGCGAAGCAAATGGGGAGTGATATGAATGAACGACGGGTTCAACATTTTGTATGGTGGCCGATTTCGCTGACGTCTGGATACCCATTTTGTAGTGCACTGGCGAGCGAATGCACGGAAGAATGATTGCATTCGATTCTAAGTCGAAATAACCAATTAATTGGAAGCGTTCGATTTTTCGTCAGCATAAGGAAACATCCTGAGAACGTCGGGATCATCATTTATGGAGTGTGCCTATAACTGCGTGTTCTTAAGCTCGGTTTATAAATCAGAAGATGAACTGCAAGTATCGTATACGTTTATTTGAGGCACACCACATAGCGAATTGGAGAAGGCTAAGAGCCAACTCAAGAGATAGAGTATGACTAAGAATATATAGTCAGATAAGAATAAGACAGACATATGACAAGCGAAATAGATATGCACACACATGAATAAAAGCGACGAATGATTGACAAGATCAAAGCAAGCGATACAAATCATGTGAGTTCATGAGGATATTAATAGATTAACATTAAAGCGAAAAGTATGAATATGCGCGCAAGTGTAAGCAGTGTTCAATCATACCAGCGCATACCAACCACACAATCAGAAAGGTCAATGTTACATATAAGTTATTGTTTTACAAATGGCTTGGTTAAATAAATTAATCGAAAGGGCTTAACCAAGTGATATGTGAGAGAACTGAAATATATGTGGAGGCACTACAATACCCTACTTCCAGCAAACAAGGTTACGAAAGTGTCTTTGTTTGCGAAGAAAATATCAAAATCGTCGGGAAACATCAAAGTTTATGAAAATTGGAGATACCTTGTCCGAGTACGTTCGTAAGTTCGCATAGTAACAGATGAAAAATATGTGGTAAGCGGTTATTGGCAAAAATAATCGATTTCGAATAGAATACTTTAGGAGCAATTGTACGATTCGAAATGTTATTACAAATGCAGCAAAATATTTAGTATCGTTTAGGCATGACAGTTAAGGCGGAATTCGATAATCGCATAGACATTACGGTAGGAGCTCATCGATAAATCGAGTGGCTGCAGATAGGTGAAGAAATTGCGGTCGAGATTATCGTGGAAAAAATTAGGAGAATAAAGCTGCGTACAGATGCGATGCATGGAAATTAAATGCATATGGTGAACATAAGTTATTACCATTGAGTATATGACTCCAAACTTATGTGTATGATAGCGTCGCAAACCGTTGCCAGGGCTGGGGTATCGAAAACATGCGAATATCAGCGTGCAGGAAGTTCGCTCGACTGCTTGAACTGCTGCTTCGTGTGCATGTGCGTGATATCATACCACCAATTTACTTAGCAGGCTGCAAGATTTTCGAGTGTGAGCAGCTAATGAGTACATAGAAGATATCTCCAATGCGATAATCGTGTAGCCACGGAAAATATTACTGGACAATAATTGTCGTTGAGCCATTGCTTCGATAAGCGATTCGAAACATAATAATGCAAAACGGCAAAATAAATGGAATGAACTCACCTTAATCATGAATGTCGTTCGTGTATCGAAAGAAGTAATAATAATTCCGTGAGTTACAAATGTCCTGC
>OX103972.1:47565437-47627931 GCA_944470395.2 Schistosoma turkestanicum | reverse complement strand
ATTGCGTTTTATTCTATCAAAGCGACAACTCCTCAGAACCACATTAAATGGTGTGTAAACAAGGATTTTGTACAACAAATTATTGAATTACTGAAACAAGAAGTGTTCGTGAAATGAAGAACTATATTTCAGCAGATTGTTAATGTTTAAAATGTGTAACTATAATTGGTAGCTTTTTTGTTTTTACCAAACAGTCAAATCGGCTTTCATTCAGAAATCACACAGTTTGAATTTTCATCCAAGTAATTACGCTTGAAGGAATTAACGGTTAAATGATTTTTAAAATGACCACTGCATAACGGTGTGAATGGTTATCATCGGTTTCTGTCTATTTATATTCAACCTTTAATACATGTTGATCAATAAATCTAATGTCACAGTTTTATTGCGAATAGGTTATAGATTAAGCCACTTCAAACTGATAATCACAAACACGGTTTTATTGTAACTGAACGTCTTTCATTGTTTCATCCTATAACTGGGTTGTGTAGTCTAAAAGCCTAATTATGGACAATCTATTTTTGACTTAACGAAAATTCGTAAAATGCATGTAACTGTTTAAACAATATAATACTACAGTTTTAGCTGTGAAATCGATAGAACACTTTCATTTTCGCCCGGGTTCGTCAGCTGAATTTACCAACATCCCAGTGTTGACGATACCATTATTAATCTGACTTAGTGGAAGCCGTACACCTTTGCTAATAACTTTATACTTGAGTATTAACTTGAGAGCTTTCTAGTTTCAATGGCTAAGTGGTTAATGCACTGGTACTTAAATAAAAACATAATGGTTTAGTCTCATTGTGAACATCAGTACTGGAATGTAAGTTTATCAAGCCAACCAAACCTAAATCTCAAGTAATGTTCATCTTGTTTTATACTGGCATTCACAAATCAACTACCATAACACTTACGATGAAAGACTTTATCAAGTCAGTCTCTCCAGATTATATATATAATCGCAAAATGCTTCGTCGTGTTCTCTTATCCACTCAATCAATTGCTTTCCCGTAGCAAGGGAGTTGACGTAGAGTGATAAGTTCCATCCGACATATTGTTCAACAATGATCAGTAATGTATCAATTTCGTGAGTGCACGATCATTCTTTACGGAATCTGGCCAGCTGATCTCGAAGTCAGGCGTTTAATTCAGTCCGATGATTTTCTTTTAAAGACTTTTACGGTTACTGATAGTAATGTAATTTATCTGTAGTTCTCACACTTGCCAAGATCTACTTTCTTTGGTATCTTGATGAGATTGACAAAATGAAGAGTCCTTTGACCACCTTAAGCAATAATGTAATGTACATGTTACCTAGGATTGGCCTGCGTCGGTGCCCGAATACGTGAAAAGAGTGAAGAAACTGGACGTGTTCACGGCTTCATATATCTTGCGAGTCTCATCCGTCCTGATGGCCTGGCGTCTGATGAAACTTTGATACGGATACAGAAGACTCCCTTTGCTTGCGCCATCTTGCGTCACTTATGGAATAGGTGACAAACCCGTCTACGAATCAAAGGATGAGTCTACTGTGCAGCAGTTCACTTCGTCCTACTTTATGTATGTGGAACATGGCCATTACGAAGCGAGGATATTAGTAGGTTACTAGTTTTCGATCATACTTGTCTTACAAGCAGTGTTCGTATGCCGTGACACAATCAGGTAAGCAATGCTGGCTTTCAGTATGATGTCTCACAATTCTTCTAAATTAAGACCATCCAACTTCAAGGTCAGAGTTTAAATTGTCTAAATTATTTGTTCTGGCTATAATTATTTATCAAGTAGGTTTTCTACGGGATGGGATCGCCAACCTCATGTCTAACCCTCCTCTTTTATCTAGGCTTGGGACCGTCAGGGAACCTAAAAGGGATCCAGACGGAGCTCATTCTTTAACATATTACTAGCTACGGAGCTAGTGAACTGTGGATTCAGAAAGCAAAGCTACTTACCCTTTCGGCCAGGGTTGATCCTAGAAGTGAACCCATCCCTATTCCATCAGTTTACCTTCAACATGTATTATTGAAGACAAAATGAACATGCATTGCTCATTTTTAGAGAAATTCTATGGGACTAACTTCGAAAAATTCCAATAATTTTTCGCTTTTCAAGTGGTTGTGGATACAAACTCAATTGTTTCAGACTATGGTTCACTGGTAAGCATGAAAGCAAAATCTAGAAATATCAAACATATTTCTTCAAGATTTAAATGCTCCATTTTGGCAATCAAATCAAAAACTTCTTTAGCTGTTCTGTAGTATATTTAGTCCCTTAGGTTTAGGTGAATAATGAGTTGTTAGACTATTTGCCTACTTATGTTTCACATTCAGTCTGCAACTCTGATGACGGAATAATGCAAGCTTTGACGATTTACAGACAACATGCCTGGTAAGCAAGTTAATGGCTATCATTCATTGGTTGACTAGGAGAAGATCCCCTAATGTTTGAAGTTGCATGTATCTATTGTCAGTATCAAAGTTAAAAGCTAGTCGATTCCCCTTGCTCCTGAGTTCAATTCATAACAAAATGCTCATCTTGGATTTCATTACTTACCACTGACCAAAAATATAAATACAAAGTTCATGTGTTTTATCGTGCTAAGCATAGTCTTTTGAAAGTTATTTTGAATATAAATGAAATCGCGCAAGATAATTGAGAAAACATGTTATTGGTAGTGTCTCAATGAAGTCAGTAAATTTTAGTGAAAAAATATTTATCTCTACAGTAAGCGTTTTATTTCAACCATACTTCATGTATTTTGCTCCAACCGATGCTTCTTAGGTTTACTGTGGCTCTGATTTTCTCACAGACCAATGATTAATGACCACAATAAACTAATTCGATACTTAGAGCGCTTGCACTGACTGCAAGTGTGCAATTTGGATTGGGAATTGGAGCACTCTTCCAGAATTGGAAGCATTCTGTGTTATAAAGCTACCAAATATTATCTGTCAAACGAATCTGATCTATCCAGGAGGGATAGAATATCATTTATTTGAATAATTGAACAATTGTTGGTGGAAAAGCTGAGTGGCAATATTGTTTAGATAATGATGTAAATTTATATTTATGATGAATATAAGAACCGTTATTTACCCAAATCACTTGTTTTGATTTCAACTGGTCAAGACGCGTGTCTAAACCATCTAGACAGTTATTCCTAAATCCAAACCTCAGTTTGGATCCTACAAAAATTATTACGTAAAACAAGACGGTGACAATCCCATATTTAATCTCTTGTTCTGATTGATGAATACAATGTTTTTGAGTTACGGTTTCTTGATACAAAACAAATCATTGAAGGAATTCCCAGAAGTCTTTAACAAATTACATGTGGTGACATTTATTCTACACTTTTTCAACTTCCAGATTCGGATTTAAATATTACCTTGGCTTATTTACAAGAAATGTATTTCATGCTGACAGAAACACTACATCGAAATATACAATTTATTTCTTGTCAATATAAACTGAAAAATCTGTACAAAACTGTTACAAATAATTTAAAATCTGACCGTTATTTCAGCTTGTAGACATTTACGTATATTATTTTTTACTAAAAATGCTATGATTGATAGATATGAGCGTTTGCAAAAAAAATCAGGCGATACTGTTATTATGTTATCTAATTCCAATGAAACAGTTTGTGATTCATTTAAGTCAAAAATAGATATTTGTCAGTTTTTGTTGAACAACTGATTTTATTAGGTAAACAGAATGAAGAATTATTTACACGCGAACAAGGTGACATGGTTTCTGTTCAACTGTTGATGTTGTTCGCAAGCTGTGAGACAAAGGAAAATTATCAGCTGTTTCTCCCCAATTACACTTCTGAATGTTTGCTTCATTTCGGTCTGTTTCTTGATAATCTATAAAAGATATCTTGAGCAACGTGTGAGAAATACAATGGGTTCAACTCTGTGGCAAATCAAAGAAGTCTGGAACACATTTACCGGTGATGTTCCGTGTATAACACACAAATCACTAACATCAATGTTTTCATTTAGCAAATTGCGAATCAGTTATTGATAAATCTATTGTTTGTAGTATTCAAGAATCGTAGTGGTCACATATGCCTCTGTTGTGGACTTGCGAAGTTAATGCATGGCGAATAATATCTGAAGACTTGAATTTTGATATAATATAAACTTTTATTGAAAATTTCTCATGCAAGGCCTGGAACCGATTTCTAGGGGCCATCTTGAATTCGTTGAGCTTTCCAATATCCTGAAGAAAGACCATGGTAAATTTTTTTGAGGTTATATTCACTGCCGTCCAGTGCTTCTCGAGTTTCAGTTTCGTTTTGGTGACCAGCAAGTTATGACCTGAGGCTATATCAGCTCCTCTCTTGGTTCTCACATTCTCCATAGTCCTTCTGCACATTTTGTTGATACATACTTAATCAAAATATAACCCAACTTGAATATTATTGAACGTATATACATAAGTATTTAGAATTTAAATTTCTGGATTATAACTGGATTATAACAACAGTTGAAAAGATCTATGTACTTTGATTTCTAAAATATATCTCCACTGACGCTTAATAAATACATGAAGCAGTGATAAAATCATTGTCATAAATTCAGAAGATTTAATAAGTAAAGTAAATTTAACAGTAAACGTGACTGAATGCTGAAATGTAATTTTAGGCAAAGTGCTTGTTCATAACATTCAAGTCTATACAAGTAATAAGATTAATTCGTATGTGAAAAAAAAACATTGAGAGAGTATTAACACAAATAGGTTGGGAATCAAAAAAGTCAAGGAATTCATTTGATAAAAAAGTACAGTATATTTGCTGTGAATGAAACGGTTGAATATATGTCCCCTTAAATTCCATGTGAAGGCTTGTCTTGTCTTAGGTGTTTTCCGCAGTGTGTGTCCTATCCACTAACACCGATTCTTCCTGATTTCCTCATCCAATGGAAACTGACTTGTTCTCTCCCACAGTTCGTTGTTGCTGATGGTGTCTGGCCAACGAATATGAAGTATTTTGCGTAGACAACTGTTCATAAACACTTGTATCTCCCGGATGATGCCTTTCGTAGTTCTCCATGTTTCCGCTCCATACAGTAGAACTGTCTTCACATTTGTAGTGAAAATCCTGATTTTGGTTTTGTTTGAAAGTTGTTTGGAGTTCCAGATATTTTTCAACTGTAGAAATGCAGCCCTCGCTTTGCCAATCCGCGCCCTCACATCTGCATCCGATCCACCTTTCTCGTCGATGATGCTGCCCAGATATGTAAAGGTTTTAACGTCCTCGAAAGCATCTCCATCAAGAGTGATTTGGTTGGTGCATGTTTTGTAGTGCATCGGAGAATTTCGCTTTTCCTTTATGTATGTTGAGACCTACTGCTGCAGAGGCTGCTGCTACACTGGTCGTCTTCTCTTGCATTTGTTGTTGCGTGTGCGATAGAATAGCCAGGTCATCTGTGAAATCCAAATCGTTCAGCTGCGTCCTAACTGTCTAGTTGATACCGTTCTTTCCCACAGATGCTGACGTTTTCATAATCCAGTCGATCACCAGGAGAAAGAGAAAGGGTGATAGTAAGCAACCTTGCCTGACACCGGTCTTCACCTCGAAAGAGTCTGTCAGCTGACCTCCGTGCACGATTTTGCAGTTGATTGATTGTTCTACAATGATCCGTAATGTAGCAATACGGTCAGTAAACGATCGATCCTTACGAAATCCGGCCTGTTGATCTCGAAGTTGGGCGTCTAAGAAGTCCTTCATTCTGTTTAACAATACTCTGTTGAAGACTTTGCCTGGTATTGAAAGAAGAGTGATGCCTCTGTAGTTCTCACACTTGCTGAGATCGCCTTTCTTTGGTATTTTGATCAGGTATCCTTCTTTCCAATCTGATGTTCTTGTTCCTCATCCCAAATCTTCTTCAAGAGGATGTAAAATATTTTCGCAGTTGCTTCACATCTGCTTTCATTGCCTCTGCTGGAATGTTGTCTGGTCCTGCTGCTTTGCCGCACTTGATTTGTCTGATGGCCATACTGATCTCCTCAATCGTAGGTGCGTCAAAATTAATTGGGAGATCCGTGGATGCTGTTTCGATGTTGGGTGTGTTCAGTGGAGCTGGTCGATTCAGTAGTTTCTGAAAGTGCTCTACCCACCTATTTCGCTGTTCTTCAGTGTTGCTGATTACTTTGCCTTCCTTGCTTATCACTGATCGTTCTGGTTTACGCTAGTTTCCGGCCAGCTTCTTTGTTGTTTCGTACAATTGTCTCAAGTGTCCGTCTTTTGCAGCCTTTTCCGCCGTCATTGCTAGATCTTCCACATATTTTCGTTTGTCAGCTCTGATGCTCTTCTTCACTTCCCTCTTTGCTTCTGTGTATTCAGCTTATGCGGCAACTTTCTCTGCTCTTGTTCGTGTGACATTCACTGCTGCCTTCTTGTTCCTCATTTCTTCAATTTTTGCAAGAGTATCAACAGAGATCCATTCCTTGTTGTGGTGTTTCCTGTGACCTAGAACCTCCTGACATGTTGAAGTGATTGCTTCCTTAATCCCTTTACAATGGTTCTCTGATGTTGCTTCCTCTCCGTTGAGTAGATCCTGAAAGGCCTGGAACCTATTGGTGAGGGCTATCCTGAATTCGTTGAGTTTTACGGTATCCCGAAGGAAGGCCGTATTAAACTACTGTGATGTTTTCTGCCCCATTGTCCAGTGCTTCTTGAGTTTCAGTTCCATTTTGGCGATCAGCAAGTGGTGATCTGAACCTATATCAGCTCCTCTCTTGGTTCTCACATCCTCCATCGTCCTTCTGAACTTTTTGTTGATACAGATATGGTCAATTTGGTTTTGAGTAGTGTGGTCCGGTGAAATCCATGTGGCTTTGTGAATGCGTTTGTGGGGGAATATTGTGCCACCGATGACCAGTTTGTTGAAGGCACATAGGTTTGCAAATCTCTCACCGTTTTCGTTCCTTTCTCCCAGTCCATGTCGTCCCATGATGTCTTCATATCCAGTGTTGTCCATGCCAACCTTGGCATTCAGGTCTCCCATAAGAATCGTCAAATCCTTTGGTGAACATTTATCGACGATTGACTGCAGCCTTTGATAGAATTGATCTTTAACGTCGTCATTGTAGTCATTGGTAGGTGCATAACATTGGATGACGTTCATTGTAATGTCCTGTTTCTTTGTTTTGAAGGATGCTTTAATGATCCTCGGTCCATGAGATTCCCCTCCTATCACTGCCTTTTGTGCATGTTTCGACAGCATCAGTGCAACTCCTTGTGTACGTGAATCATTTTCCTCTTCATGACCAGAGTATAACAGCAGTTCCCCACAATGTTTGAACGTTCCATGTACCTAAAAAAATGGTTGCTCTGGTTGTCAGTAGAGGCATCGACCCCGTGACTTCCGAGGGAACTCGGCTTTCATCACGTGACGTCATAATTCTTCTTCCAACTCCCAGGGCAGAGTTAAAATGGTTTGGATTATTTTTTCTGGTTAGCGTTTTTTTTGGCAAGTTAGATTTCGACGAAATGGGGTCGCCAACCGCATGTCCAAACCTCCTCCTTTATCCGGGCATGGGACCGGCAGTAGCCCCTAAGGTTCTACTGGCGGAGTTAAAAACATTACATATAAAATTATATTCGCACATGTCTAAGTTTAGAAATCGAATAAATCAACTTATTAAAGGCTGGCACCATAATCCAATATGAACAGTTGACATCAATCAACTTTACTCATTCACACCTCTACAACTGTAATTCCTCACTCAAATGATAGGTGGATATGTTTGCACTGATTTTAAAATCACTATCGGGATAAAAAAATGAAGGAAGTTGATAAGTATAAAGTCCTGTCAAGTCGAAAGTTTTAAAAATGTACATTATAATTTAAGCAGCAATGGTAAACCTTTTGTAAAACTTAGCATTTTGAACGCATGGTCAAAGTTCACTTCAAAAACGAGGTGTAGTACCTAACATACATTCGTGTTTGTTCATATTTAATTTGGTTAAACCTTAACTAACTTAAGTGACTTATTTATCTGAGTCATTTGTATAGTAATTAGTTATATGTACCATAGGCTTTTGTTATTGTCGGGTTCGCTTCGTGTGTCTGTGGTTTTGGTGGTCTGCGTGCGGTATAACAGTAAACGCATTCAACTCTTCGTATTCGTCTTTTGATTTATACTCCGTTGGGTGTTATATTGAAACGGTTGTCAAGTTGATCAGTATACAAATTTGAAGAATATATCGAATACCGACGGCCACACCGACCATCACAATAGATAATCGTTTAAAAACTGAGAAGACTAGCTATCAGATAAATATCGATCTAATATAATTTGCGATTTTCCGATAACATTCATATTTTTGGGGTTCATTTCATAATTTGAAAAGAATAATTTATTACCGACTTCAAATGACTTTCTCTTTTAGGATTCCTCCGGTTATGGCTCAATAATAAATTTCCTAGGAAACAACCAATTTGAGGAGTAGCTTCATAAGATGATTGGAAATAAAACAGGAAAGAGCTGCTCTGTTTAAATAAAGAACTCGTGTATGAACAACAAACTGAACCGTGTAATAAATATAGATAGCTGGTTGCTAGCAATGCAACCCAAGACGTCCTATTCAGGACTGATCAGTTGTATCCGAGGATTGAAGTTCACTCACTGCTGGTCGCTGTGATCTGTGTTTCTGATGCTTGTATCTTAATGACAGTAACTAAGCAATCCGAACTTATCAGTTGCATTAATGAGCATTGATGTGAGGATTCAAATAACCAATGCAAATTAATTATACTGAACAGCGTTACAAATACAAAGATAATACAGAACCATGTAAATAAATTTCTTTTTACAAGCATATCATTGGAACTAAAACTTACGGACATAAACCGCTTGTGTAACGTTTGAACCCTGTAAAATAATTATCCTGACTTGCTGTCTGATTGTTCGTTATCCAACACTTATTAGATTTTTATTGAGACCAATGAAGATTAACTAAATTTCAACTGTAATTTGTGCTCGAATCAGCTCCGATAAAGGGTTTCTTTTATATTATCGTACCGAAAATCGTTTTCTTATCCGTCGGTCAGCTTTGTTCACCAGTATAAACGCTGTAATCTCCATTATTACGCAATGAACTTATTATTGATTCAAACATCACACAATAGAACAATCGGTCCAATGAATAGGATGTAACCTGCACTAAACTAAACTATCAACTACATATATTGATTTTAAAGAATAACTAATAAATTATCTTAACTGAACCATATCATTATTTTGAGAGGAGAAAGGTGTTATTAGGTCATTTCCCATAGGATCAGTAAATGTGTATTCAAGAAAAAAATATATTTCCTTGATTGGCAATAATTCAGGGATATACAACCAGAAAGATATCAGATATATATATATATATATATATATATATATATATATATATCAAAAGTTTGAAATGTTTGTAACATATTGTCTCACAATTTCTCTTGAAATCATACTATATCACATCAATTAATTATTTACTTTCGAAATCAAGTTGATTAATGATTAATTCTTAAATAAGCTTGGATTTAAAAGATTAGATCAGTGTAATGAATCATTATTTTAATTAAAAATTGTATCTGTTCATGAACTGATAAAAATCTAACACTCCCAAAGAAATGTTCGTTTTTTTGTATGACCGATAATCTCTGGGTTTTTTTATTTTTACTTAACAGAAAAGAGACTAAATTTAATTTTAGTAGTAATTATAAAGTATATTCAATAAATTGATTGTTGTTTCAACCAACTCAGTGATCTTATGACTGAACTCTCGTCTCGAATTATCAAAGAGCCGGCTTCGATCCTTGATGTATTCATTATTATGTTCACTGTTATGGGGCTCCGTACTAAGATAATACAGTTATCCAATGTCTTTCAGTTTCCTCTGGTCATTCGACAAATGCCACTGATCTGCAGCTTGAAACTCAGCGATCTTCAAATCATCCTATAACAAAACTAACTGATTACAAGCACTTCTTTATGACCAATCGTGATCAATATCATTATTTTGTCATACGTAGAACCAATTATTTAAATCATGGCTATTTATGAAGGCAACTTTCATATGAGATTTTATCGAAGTTGTAGCGGAATCACTAGAATGACAATGATAAAATAACAAGGTACAGAATGAATAGTAATTCAGCTCCATTAAGTTTTATGACCATACTTTAAGGTCAATGTCGAATCGTATGTAAGAGGTTGAACATAAAGTTGAAGTTTATGTGAATTTCTTAGAATTTTCAACTTTGACAAGTCCATTTCTTTCAGAAAGGAAGAAAATGTAACACAGAAATAAGTTGATTTATGGAAACCATTTTTTGTGCATAGTAAGTCAAAATGCTTTACTTTCACCAATTATTTGATGTTATCAACGCCCATAGTAAACATTGATTTTCGCTTACAAATCGAATGTGCGATGTACATCAATCTTTTACAGTCTAAAATAGTTGTATAAAATTCTTTCTTAATAAAACACTTTCATTTACTATACTATTTATGAAATATTTATTTATTGATTACGTTCTTGCCTTTTTACGTCATTTTCCCGTTTATAAATTATCTCAATTTAAATCATCACATGATTGCGTAGTTACACTGTTTAAGTACTTCATATTTTCAACATTTAAAAAATTTTAAAATAAAATTTTTTAATTATTATTGTGAATGCTTAAATTATGAAATGTTTATTTTCAGTCTGGACAACATCCACGATTCTTAATATGACAGTGACTTCTTTGTAGTGAAACCATCCAGCCTAGAAAATACTTTTTATAAGACTTTATTTCAGCTTTAAAACTTTTTTGACAGTCTAGTGTAATATAGTTCTAGCACAAAAAAATAGAATTCGTTTTTAAATAGTTAGAAAAGCAAAATTTTGTAATATAAGTGAAAACAATCTTAAAAAGTCAAGAGAAATAACCTAGAAATAATACAGAAATTAAATTGTCGTAGTAGATATTGGTGGAGTAATTCAATGATGTTGTTTTAAATTTACATAGTGGCTCCGAGCGGAGATATATAATTTCATTGAAATCATGATCTGTTCAATGTTAGACCACATTTGGAAACCTGGAAGCACTGGACGGCCGTTTAGTCCTAGTATGCGATTTATTAGCAGTGCGTATCCACTACCCTGCAAGCAGGAGTTAAACACAGGATCTTCGGACCGGAGACAAGGGATGAGGTCACGCAGTATCGTGAATTAACTGAACTCAGACATTTACACCGTTGGAAGCTGGCTCAATGGTCTAAAGGTTAATCGTTCGCCCTCGAGACCGAAAGTCTTGGGTTTGATTCCTATGAGCAGGGGTCGTGGATGCGCACTTCTTATCAGTCCCATAGTAGGATCAAGCGAATGTCCAGTGCTTCCAGGATTTTAATGATGATCTGACATTGAGTGATTCATAATTTTAATGAAACTCAACAATCTCCACAACCATACAATAATTAACATATTATGTTTGAAGCATTTCTGTTCTATCCACATATTTAGTTTATTCTAATGGGATAAAATCACACCCACGTACACTTACAAAATATATATGCAACTGTACAGAAAATGAAAATATGACGTTTAAAAGTGAATAAGTCATACTAGACTTGTCCTATCTTTTATCTTTCATTATTAAACATAGACAACTTCAATATATATTTTTTCTGAAAAATAAACTTCCTTTTTCATTTTTACTAGTACTCAAAACTGAATCAATCAGATTATGAATATTAAATATTCAAACAAAAAACTTTAACGATAGTTATACAAAAATAGACAGAGAGAAAATAAAACCTAATTAACTCTGAGTTACGACTGAAATTAGTGAGAAGATAGGGAAAAATGCAAATGAAGTAAATAAACTGTTCAACAAAACTTGAAAATCACACCTGTTCATTTTCAGTTTTTGATATTATTGTAGATTTATTGTAGAGCATAAATGTATTTTGTTCAGAAACTGACAAGTCAGATTATTAAGCATGTTATAAAAGCACAAAAGTTTTAGTTAGTTTGAGAGATAAAAAAAATCGAGATCAGTGTGCTCCAGTTTTTTATACAGTGTAATAACTTTTCAAGAAAGATATACGTCGAACTGTTAGTGTTATAGCTTAGTTTTATTCTCGGTGTGATGTTAATTCAGTATGACATTCTTTGAGTATTGAATACATATGATCTCGTTTCAGAATGGTATATTGTAAGCGTTTGTATGGGGATTCTGTATATTTTTCATGTATATGATGTTTAAGAAATAATCATTAAGTGGGTCTACAGGTCAGTGGATTAATGGGTGTATATCTTGGTCAAGTCACATGTATTGGATGATTATAGAAATTCACTTTTGTAATATTCTTCCTTGTTCTTATTTACCATCCTGTGAATTGTATTCAAGATAAATAAAAGTAAAAAGTAAAAGGAGAGAGTTCTTTGTTTGCATTATGATTCCAAGACTAATGATAATAAAAACTGGCGACAAAATTAAACGGGGAGCCAAGTCAAAATCACCAAATACTAAAGTAAGACCATAACAACCCAATATCACATAAGTGGAGCTATAAACAAACATTATTCAAAAAGACCGAAACTCACTGTTGAACTTATGAAGAAATTACTTAATTACTTATTCCTGTTACCCCTAGTGGAGCATAGGACGCCAACCAGCATTCTCCAACCTACTCTATCCTAGACCTCTCTTTCTAGTTCTATCCAGCTGCTGGTCATTCTTCTCATATCTATCTCCATTTCTCAGTGTGATCTGTTTTTTTGGCCTGTCCCTTTTCCTTTAGCCTAGAGGATTCCAAATGACGGCTTGTCTTGTGATGCAGTTGAGTGCTTTCCTCAATACGTGTCCAATCCAATTCCAAAGCTTCCTTGTGATTTCTTCCTCCGCTGGAATCTGGTTTGTTCTTTCCTATAGTATATTGTTGCTGATGGTTTCTGACCAACGGATTTGAAGTATTTTGCGTAGACAACTGTTAATAAACACATCTTATGTCTTTCTTTTGTGAAAGTGACTACCCTAGAAACTTTATTTCTGATTACTCGAACCTCCATCGTGAAACTAACCTGACCAGTAACTTGGTCAAAGTTCAATGGAATTGTTAATTGTACATGATTTACTATCAGATGTCGTTTACAGTGAGTAACAAGTTACTGAATTTAAATGGTTGCATTTTTTCAGTTGGTTATTTTTTTAAGTATTTCTTATTCACTTTACAACATCAAGGCAAAACCTACGATTTTTTTTAAAAGTTCAGATTGATCATTAATACAACAGGTTAAAATATGAAAGGAAAGCTAACTTAGTGATTGATTTTAAAAAAATTCACTGATCTAAATTATTTACTGTTCCCTAAACTGCTGACTAGTTTTTAAACAGAAAACTAGTTTTCGTTGTATCTTGATAGAATAAACATACTGGATAAACGTACCGGATTTACAAATTAACTTCACTTTTTATTAAGGCACCAATTTAATGTGAAGATCAATCACTTCAGTTCAATACGCTTACGTACACTGAATGAACAAGTGACTTTTTCTTTTTACAATGGAAAAATCAATTAGAGCTGAGAGAAAAAATGATAAAATATTGGTTTCTGGTAAAATGTAAATCTTACTAAGACTGTTGTTTCTTTATGCGATCCATCTATATTTTATTGCACTTATTAGAATCATATTTGTAACTGGTTAACACTATCAAATTATAGATCTGAAGAGGTGCAGAATAAAATGACATTAAATATCATTTAGGTCGTATAAATACCAACAAAAATTCAATTTCTATTGAACATTGTAATCCTGATAAATGCATTCAGTTACTGATCAACCAAAAATTTCATTTTGTTAGTATTCACAACTACCAATGTAAGCTTCTTATAGTTCTTACAACAATTTCAAATGGTCATCATCAATGTGTTACATTTTATTTGATATGTTACTCACAAACAGATAATGAAATATTATTGTTTTGTTACTGTCAGAGTGAAACTAACCATTCATGAATAAAGCTTTCCGTGGCTATGAAAATAGATAGATTTGATTAAATTAAAATTACTTTTAGCCACAGTAGACATCACTCTTAGATAGTTGAGTGAATACAATGTTTAGTTTTGATGGAACAATGAATATTACGGAGTATATTACTATTTAGCTACTAAAAAATTATTAGTTATTTTTGAGTATTACAAACTAAACTGTCGATTTATTTTATTTTCGTAAAGCTACCTTTAAAATGTGACCCCTAGTTACTTATTCTATGATAGTTTTATTGAAAAAACGAAGCTGTTTGTTTAAACTATTGGAGATATAACGTAATAACGATTTTATTTCCTCAAATATCTGTAGTGCAAATCTAAGAAAATGATTCCACTGTTTGATATAATATCATAAAGAAACCAAGTTTGATTATTCCATGATGATATTGAATAAACTTAGTTGATTCATGAATTAAAGCTCAACGCTTTGAACATACGACTGAAAATGAGCTGGAGTCAACTTTCAAACGAATGTACAGCTAAATAAAATTCTAAACAACATGAAAATATTCCATGTAACTAGTTGGTACATCAAAAATAGTTTTGAGGAAATGAGGTTGTCTTATTGTCCTCAAACAGTCCTTGTGAATCGGATTCAATAAAAGCTACTTTACCTTGATATATTGGATTAGCCGAACATGTTCAGAAATTTGCATACATTTATGTTACTTGTACTGAATGTACTTGCTTCATCACATACCCTTTAGATTTTATAAACAGTTGGATATCATACGTCAGCAGTATCTTGGAAACACTGAAATGAATATGTGCCATATAAAGAAATCAATGCAATTGTATTAAAGTTGGTTGTAGCACTAAAACTTAATTAGAAATTTCATCTATATTATCTCTTTATTTTCGAGAATATTTCTGATCTAATCAAAGTATCTCGGGTTATCCTGCCTTTTTCTAAACAGTTAATCGGCATATTTGTTTAACTTCATGAAGAAATTATTGATGTCACTGCTCAAAATGAAATCTTGTTCCATATGAAGACAGGTAATTTTCTTGTAAAGCATAATATATTTGACTTATACAACATATACTTCATGATATTCTAACTGGAGAATTTGTCTTTTAAACTTATATTTACAAAATGAAGATTTTATCATTTGTCGGCATGTTAAAAAGGAATTCATTTTCTTATGGTAATTAGTCTTCTGATATTTTTGCAAATTTTTATTTGAAACAAACACCGGGGAAATTTACAAAAATACCCAGAGGAATTTGACAAATATTTATGTAAAAGAAGTGTTCCATGCAGTGTTTTTTTTTCGTTTGTAAATAAAAACCGATAAAGTAATTTAACACAAATTTTGTTTCCAAAAGATTCCACTAACTAGTTATTCATATTCAGAACTTTAGTGAGTACATAAACTCCATTAATGAATGCTGAATGTTGTCTAATTTTAGCTGTTGATGTTGATGGTGTTTAAAGGTCCAATCAACGGATGTTTTCGGCTAATCTAGAGCTTATATTAGTATTGATGTTCCTAATTAAACTTTAATTGGACACGTAAAGTTTTAAACGTCAAGCGGACATGAATACAAGCTTATCACATGAATAAAGACTGTTGTTTCAAACAGAAAATATTAGAAAAAAGCAATAATTCAGCAGTGAATATCTATGATCGACCACTTCTGACCAGTGAATCAGTTTTAATCCAGTCACCCCTAATTGTGTTTCCTGCTTAACTACGGTTGTTTTAGGGTGCTCGCTCACATATACTTCAAAATACAAAATAATACCAGTTAAGTTTGATCGTAGTTATTATGAACACTAGTCTCTTAGTCTATAATTTTCTACAACCTGGATAAAGATGGTAAACAGTTGCGTTTATTCACTTTTCAAAGTATAAAAACAATGGAATGAAAAAAACTAATTGAGTAATTGTTATTGAAAACTTTAAAGTGTCCAGAAATATCGTATACGAACAAAAATCTACAATTTCACTTTCCCCCCACATTTTCCTTTCCAAGAAACAGTTGCGCATAACTTTTTGGAAAAAAAAATTCTCATCCTAGTCTTGGATTTATTTATAAATAAGATAAATACTTTTTAAAAAGAATCTAAATTGGCAAGAAATTATTTGTGATTACAAAGTATGTAGTGAATTTTAAATTTTCGATTCTATAAAATTTTTTTGTCAGAAGACTAGACACTCATGTGATCAAATATTGAACTGAACACTTGGTACTACTTATGATATTAAGTCAACTTTCGACAGCTTAATATTTTATTTTCTTTCACAACTATCTTCTTATTGGGCTGATATTACTCTCAGAAGAATAACTAAATGGTAATGTGGTAATTTCTTTGGTTATCCACCGTGATTATGTTACTAATATAAACCTAAAATGTTCAGGTCCTGGAACGAACACGGTATACTTACACTGTTAAATTAAACCCATTTCGGTCATATTAGCAACTTCAACCAGCAAACAACAATCACCTGACTTTTAACGTTTGTCATATACGATTTAGTTGAACTATATTTGTCGCAACGTCTCAAAATGTTACTGAATATCTTCTGTTTCCAGAACTTGGCCTCTAATCAATTAATGCTAAGTAATCCTAATCTGTATTGATGGAAAAGTTGAACGAGGCTGGTAAAAGAAAGGCTGAAAACTGATGTACCCAGAATCTAGCTAATCATTCAAGCCTAGTGATTTGATTAAGTTCATTAATGGAAAATATTTATTGTAGTATCTCATCTTTTTTCAGTACAATAAATCTTTCTCAACTCACTTAATTGATTTATAAAATTTATGTTTATTGACTAAAATAACGTAATAATGGATATTTTATTATATTTTAAACTTTGCATCTTAGATTGATTGTAACAGATAAAGTATTGTTGTGTAGAGTTAAAAGTTAAAATGACTGGCCAAGTATTTAGTAAAATAAAAATTATTGAATAAATTTATCTTTATGAAGAAAACACTGTAATATGGGTTGATTGTCGTTTATTTGTTTGTTTGTTGGTTGGTTGGCTTCCTATTTAAAAACGCTGAGTTGATGTAAAAGTAAGTAATGTGTATTAGTTTATTATTTTAATAAAGTTTTCTTGTGTAGTAAAACGTTTCCTATGGAAATCTATTTTCTTAAACACAGCAGGAGATATCAACTAATTTATTTCTAGATTGTTAAAAGTACTTTCAAATAATAATGATTGATCTGATAAGTCATAAAAAGCTATTTAATCACGTTTATTTGTTGTTTATTTTTCATACATGATTAATGTGTTCTTACACATGTGTATACAAATTATGCTACAATGTGGTTATTCTCTTTTTTTCAAATAATAAACTTCAATAAAATAAATCAGTGAATTACTATAGTTTTAACAGTGAACAAAATTTCGGACTCAAACTTATTGAGTAAGTTTCTTAGTCGATGGTAATTGTTAATAATAATAATTCCTCAAACTTGTGCGTGATCGATTTGTTTTCTAAGATGAAAATTTCATCCAAAAAAATCTCAACAAACAAAATCTTTCTTCAAGCCATCTTAATATACCCTTAACAATTCGCTTCGTTATGCGGAGCAGATAACAATAGCAGTATGAAGCATTCGCTTTCCTATAAGCTTGGTACTCTGTATGAATGAAAGCCTTATAAATAATGTATATGTATATTAGACTGGTATTTAACATGTTCTATTATACAAAAATTGCCTGAAGTATTAACAAATTTTTTCTCACAATTCCAGCCTTAACTGAAATATTTCCCTGAGTTATATCATTTATGCATAGTTTATCAAAATCTATTAACTTCAAGTTCTGTAAGACATGAGAATAATGCTAGTTCATTTAAAAAGGGTTTATTTCAGTTCATACAAATTTATTGTATAAACTATAAACTACTATTAAATGTACTTCATATATTGTATGTTTGACATGAATTGAGAGATATTCACTTGATCATTAATGTGTGATTTAAAGTGTAAAATGTTTTTTCAAATTATTTTCACTTTTACCAGTAAAACCTCAAACTGTTGATTTGGTAAATTTGCATATATCCTTGATACGATTCATCAGTAAGAATTTCAACTTAAATGAGCTTCAGATTTAATAAATTGAAGCATTAACTTCTCATACATTTATCAAGAATTAGTTAAAATAATACCATTTTACCTAAAAATCTGAATTAAAACCAAGTGATCTTTGGAAAAATGCACTCAAAAGAAAATCTTTCCATTTGAACTTTATGAATAGTTCGGATAAGCGAAAAAAAACCGGAAATTTTGCAAAGTTCTATGAAGTTATCAACATGATGATATATTCATTATGTAAACGCCAATTAAACTAACTCATTAAAAAAAACCCTCTAAATTAATTTTCAGTTTACCATTTTAATTATCAACACAAAATCTAATTGGAATCAAATTCAATTCTAAAATTATGCATAACATGTGTTCAAAGTAAATAAACACTCATGTGATCATTGAATTTTTGTGATGAAAATCTTTCTGCGGCTTAAATGTTTGTCGTTAACTAACTAGATAGTGATCCAGTCAAATAATGTTCAAACCCACACTCTTCACATTATTCTTACATTCTGCATCAGTTGATTAATCAGCCTAACACCAACAAACAAGACATACTCTAACAAAATTTTCAATTGCCTAGGTGATTGTTCATTTAACAACATTTTAACAGAACACAATATAAATTAAACATTTTGATTGGGAGCATGGCAATAGAAGAGAAAATGTTGTAAAACAAACTGTTGACTGCATAATTTCATGGTTGGATAGATTGATGGATATTATTTTTTTCTTTCATAGATAACAAATTCCATGATTGCCTGTTTTTTTTGTTTTGGTTTTTTACTAAAGGATAATTGATTGGTAAGTGTGGTATCTAAAAAAAGGATGTAATAACAGTTGGTGTTTCTAATTTATCAATCAACTTCACGTTGATTTGAATACAAACTATAAATTATTGTTTGAATAACTGATTTTTCGATGATGAATAAAAATGGAATCCAGAATAGGAGTTTCTTTCATAATTTGGGTTCACTAGTTGTTTATTCACTCCTCCATGATATTTATGTTCACATCGATTCTCACATTAAAAAAAAGCTAACATATACTACTTTAATGATCAACATTTAAAACGTTAGTACCTGTCACTACTTATTAGTCTTGTGGATAACAGGTTAGCGTAATGATTGCCACAGTTAATCACAACACTAAAATCTAAGTCAATGAAGGTGATAAAACCAGGATTCAACTTCTGGAATTTATTGTAGTCATAAACAACTGGAAAGCATATGTCGATAGAGACTGATGATTACATTTTAGTCTTGAGCAGTGTGAAGATACAAACGTCATGAAATATCGATATCTTAGCGTATCAAATGAACATGAAACCTATGCCAGTAAACAATATATAAATCTACTTAATAATTAAATCAAGTTAATAATAAACACTCTGGCTTAGCCTATTAAATAGTATTCATTTTGATATGATGTAAGGACTGTGAAACAACTTTTTCAGAACACTATAAACTGAATACATAATACAAATGATCTACAGTATATGGACTCATAAACCTAATTATTCACTGGCAGAAAAACTTATGTCATTATTCATAAAGCAGATAATGAAAACTAATCAATGAGATGAAAGCAAATCAATAACTTAGCCACGATGACAATTATTAATGTACAATAAATCATACATGGACATAGTTAGAAATAACTATTTACAATGAACCGAGAAAACAAATTTATCATTCGTTAACATTATTAACATATTATGTACATATGTGTTCTGATAATTATTATTTGATACAAGAATTTGATTATTAATAAGAATGAAACGTTAAATTCACCAATAAATTTTTTTCTTTATTAGTAAATAAAATGGAGTTGTTTAGGAAGAAAAAAATTATTATTTTGTAAATTTATCATTGTAATTCTTTGATCGAATGATCAATGCTCAATATTGAATATTTAAATACAGCTACCCAATTCTATTGTTATTATTTGAGCAAATTAGAAATACTAATTTTAATGCTCTTAGAAGAAGGAAATAAATTGGCATGAAAAATGATTTTGATTGTCCTCCATGTTATTATTTAATAGTAGATTTTCTTATTGGTATTACACTTATTAGTTAATCTTGAGATCACATTTCCCACCAGGAGAATCCTTGCCTGTGATTGGCTACTATGTTATTTTACTGTGCTATTTTGTGACTCTGCTAAGGACGTCTCTATGCTGTATAAATAAACGCGATTTGTGTGCTCGGTTGCACTGTACTTGCTGGGTGTTTTTAGAATACATTTTCCACCCTATATCAAGGCTTCTTGCTAGTAAATTTGGGCCGACGGATCAGAGTAGCCTACCTATTCATTTTTTTGTTCTCGTTATTCGACTAAGGTGAACCCGCAATAGTCTAAGCATACCTAGAGAGACGAGTGTAACAATACTTTATTTAAAAAATTAGTTAAGATACAGGAATCAATCATTAACTTTTAGAATCCACTAAACTTGACTAGAAGGGCTGATTGATTTAGTGTATTCTGTGAATATTATAAATGTTGTAAGTCAGTTTTCAGTGGTAAACATTGGCATCTTCCAACAATAACTACATCCATTAGGGTTACAGATGTTTATTTGACTTCGGTAACTGCCTAAATGAAAAGCAGTACGCAATGGAGTAGTATATAATCAGTGTTACTAGGATGATCTTACATGATTGTATTCAAAGTTAGAACAAAAACAACTCATTCTCAGGAGATGAAGAAAACAACCTTAGAAGGAATAAGCGCAGTTTAAAATTCATTAAAAGTCATTGGACTTTGAACAACTGTTTCATCCCAATTTATCTGAAGTTAATATTCTCAAAACTAAACATGATTCAAGAAGTTTTATTGAAGGCCAATAACAACCAATCAAGATCGAGGTCAACAGGACGAGCTACGAGTAAAATGTGGATACATTGGAATACTTCGCTTCTAACTGATTTGTGCTGAAGATGTTGGTCAGAAAAGTAATGAAAGTTACACAACCAAAACATCCAGTTCAGAGAATGAAACTCTGTAGTAGTTTTATTGAATCAAGACAAAATATAGGTTTGGAAAATAATTAAAATAAACAAACTTGATGGAGATATTACAATTCAGGTTACTCCTAGCAAAGCTGTTATATTATTTACAGCACAGTTTTCTGTTCATTAACTACAAAATAAAATTCATGATTACCATTGTACGTCCAGAATGTCTAAAATAAGAGAACCTGTAGGTATCATCACACTTCAACTAGGATTTTCACAGTTTGTCAACTGTTCTTGTAACCTTGATTTGATTTTTAAGGGTTTAGATTAGTCTATTATTGATGAAACGACTAAATTTCGACCACTTTTAGTTGTCGTATATGAAACCTGTGCGGTCTGTTTCAATATAATCACTATGACACAGACTTACATAGAATAGATGTAATGTGGTGAGCAGTGGATTCGAGAACCTGCATTTAATCTTATTTGTGACTCATCAGCCTGACATATACAAATTACATCAGTGTTGGTGTTAACTCCGAACCAGAACCTAGTACCTTTCTCCTTAAAGTTTTTCGCACATCCACTCAGCTGCTGAGTTCAGAGTAGTACCAAATATAATAAATACTACTCAAGCTTTATCGTTAAGAAACTAAAATAAATCGACGTCCTTGTGCCCTGTAGTAAGCTATTCCAGTTTAAAGTACTTCATCGGAACTTTTACTACGTAAACACACGATTTTCTTTAATGTGACAGGTATTCCTTACCGAAAAGCAAGAAAACTAAATCCACAGTTGGTCACTCATTTGCATCGTCCTGAAATTACATCACTGGTAGTTGAATATTGATTAAGGAACCACATGAATTGGAATTGGTTTTATTTTCATATTCCCAATCATGACTATCAATTAAGTACTCTATTCATACATGTATATATATAATATTATTTGCAACGCTGAAGGTCAATATATTTAGCAACTGACCCAACGGTTGACAGGTATATGTTGATAGGATGAACCTTGAAATAGGAAAATTTAATAGGCTTCTGACAGTAATTAAACTTTAAGGTTACAGTACTTTATGCAAAACAGTAACCTTTTAATGATGACATTCTTTCTTGTACAACTCATAATCTAATTAAAACAAAGTATTCTCCTAAACTGATTTGTCTCATTATTCAAACTTACCGGTTTTAGAATGGACAAAACTGTATAGTTTATCAAGGAATTCCTTGTATTCACAAACGTTTGTAGAAATCTACTTTGAGTTCCAAATTTTTCATGCAGTTGAAAGAGAAATAGCAAGTAGTTGCATTAAAAGTACCGTTTTCTCAGACGCCAAGCTTTATTCAAGTCAATTTTCTTAATTCATTTGCATCACACACGTCTGTTTAAAAGAAACGTAATTGGATTCGTATAAATTTAGCATAGCTGATAGTAATATGAAACTGTGAGAATTGTAGATTGACTACTTGAAATTTTTTTTGAAAGTCAGTAGACTTTTCTCGATATTTTTTTCTTCTACATCATAAGCTTTTAACAATATAACTTCTAAGGCTTCCTTCTGTTTACTACAAGTTATTTAAGACATTACGTCTCAAATTACTCAAAACCGATTGTAGATGAAGTGTAAGATTCGGTAATTTAATATTTTATATTTTATTTTAATCAGAAAAAGCACTTGCCATTTTTTCAATAAAAGGCACTGATTGTACGTTTTTGTTCATTAAAATCATGGTAAAGTAAGTGTACAAATGTTCTGCAGTTAAGCACTCAACGAACTTAATTTAAATTTTATGATTTTGATAAAACTGAACCACTGTGCATATTCATAGAATAATAATAATAATAATTCTTGTGGTGTAATATCACATTCCGATAATATTTACATTTCTTTGGTTGATTTTCATGCTTCATATCAATCGAAATAGTCGAATTAAACCCATGATAAAATCTTTTGATTTCTAATAATTTATATTTAGTTTTAAGTTTCTTGTAGATGATAAATTTCTAAGTCAGTATGATAATTCATTTTACCTGTTATTATAAACTTCATTCACTCATGATACACATATCCATACTAACATACACATAAACTTGGTCATCTTAATAATTATTATTTCATATCCGTACACAACATAATTATTTGATCCAGTTTGATACAGCTGCATAACCTCGAAAAGTTATCAGCTATTGTTTTTAAATGAAGGAAGCGAATCAGTAGAATTTTTTTTTCACTTCACCTTAGACTATAACAATGGTATAATTACGCTTATTGTGTTTTTTTTCTGACCTTATGTAACCTTGATATTTATTTCAAGTAAAATGCAATTCTATCGGGAAAGTTGAAGAAAAAGAGTTTCCAAAAAATAGCTCATTTCAGTTAATAAATTTTTGTTCAAGTGATAGGATAATAACTCTATTTTTTTTAGGCGAGATCCATGTAGAAAATTGACTTGCTTATTGAGACTTTGTAAATAGGATATACTCCAGTGAGTGAGTGACCTTAGGCATAGTAAACATTGAAATTAAATTAAAGCTTAACTATTACATCTATCCGATGTTAGATTTTACACACATTCAATCCATGATCGATATCGAGGGTTTAGAATAATGGAAATTTGATTTGATAATTATTTTGAGTTTTTCCATGCATAAATAAGGCTTGACTATAAGAAATTTTTACCTGTAAAAATCTATATCAAAATGTGAGTAATCAGTTGATGATAATTTACGTCGAACGGTGATCTTGTAAAACTACTGAAGTAAGTCTTTTGTAATCGAATAAGATGTCTATTGAAACAGTTCAATGTATTCAAACTGTAATCTTTTCATGTTATCTTCAGCTATGTTTACCACTTTGCATTCACACAACAAGACACATTCACCATAAAAAGAGAAGAAAAAAGATTACTGTTCGTAACTCTGAAAAGATCTGATAAAATCGAAAACTAAATGTACATGTTTTTACATTTCTTCAGTAGGGAATAGGATATCGGAATTTCAAAATGTTTCAAAATGTCTGCCAAGTGTACAAATTTATTGAACTTTGATGAGATGAGCACTACATTAGAGCTGGAATTGAACATTCCAAAAAAACACAACTTTCATTTTACACTACCTTGAGGATCTCAATATCTGGAATTCAGTTGTGCATATCGTCATATTTCACAATTTCACTTGTTTCTCATTATTCTACTTCGATTATTAATAATTTTTGTGATCAGAATTATATCAAAAATGAAAGTATTACACTTTCTTAGATAAATCGTATCTCTATGATTTTGCAGTTGTCTTTCTTAGAATCCAAACAATATACTGTCTGGACAATCTTCAACCTTCTAGTGGATACGTTGCCTTCCTTCTCTCTACATAAACATTAACTTTAGTTATGACTAGTAATTTCAGTAAATCTGATAGAAATGAATGCACATCTCATTTGTTTAAACAGATAATACTTTGGTTTTGAATTGCAAGTGAATAAAATTTAAGAATAAGGTAAATTAACATATTTCTCCTTCATTTATTAAAACTATATTACAAGTTGATTGAATGAATTCGGTAACTCTATAGCATAAGTTATTTATGATATCCGCTTTAACGAAAACAAAACCAATTGAATATATAAATTAGAACACCTCTATCTTATTTAAATAAATTCTGTTTATCAATCTAGAAATGCTAAGTAAACAAATGATGAAGCTTAAGTAAACAATTCCACCTACCTTCAAGTAAAATTTAAATTATTAAATAAACTTAGTAAACCAAAATGATTTTAGAACAATCAATTAACCCAATTAAAGTATTCGTTAACGATGAGGGTGTCCAGAAGAAATAACTAATTTTATTATGACTGCAGGATTACATTAAACAAATTTATTTTTAACTCAATTCTGTGTACACAGAATTCAGTTCTTCTAATAGATGTGGACCAAGCAAGGTTTGTGTTTCATACATAGAACTGTTGAAAATTATGGTTTTATAGTAAAGTGAAAGGGTTAATATTGATTAGACGATATATATTTTTTATCATACCAGTAAACGCGCATTATCATGGGTTACTGAATGTTTCCGCAAGTTTTTTTTAAATGATCCAGTTATGCTTATATGTGTTTATAGTTTAGAAATATAAACATTGAAAAATTTTACAATAAGTATCTAATTTTTAAATAGTAAACCTTGTAATTGATACAAAGATATGTTTCTTTTGAATGCGATTTCCCCCTCAAAGTTGATGTTATTCACAAACGTTTGGATAGACAAGCAGTTAGTGAAAGCTATTTTAAATACTCCACCTGTACACCTTCCAGGGCTACTGCCAGCACCAAGCACAATTGAAGAAAAACGGTTGGGATTGGAGTTTGCGACCTCATTCCGCAAAAACCTAACTCGCTAAAAAACGCTAACAAGAAAAAATAATTCAAATCATTTAAACTATACTCTAACAATTAGAAGGTCGTTATTTCGAAGAGTTTTGACGTCTTATGCTCAAAGCTGAGTTCCTTCGGAAGTCACGATGCTGATGCCCCTTGTGACAACCAGAACCCTTCCACGATGTGGGCACCCGGGAAGTAACATCCGCCCTCATCCGCCCATAAAAGCACACGAGAACAAATCTGTCAGAATCAAATAGATGAAATGAGAACAAAAATAAACTTATACGGTAATTCAAGTCAGCTTAGTAGGCGATATAAACTAAACAAAAACTGTATTTAAGAAACGTTTATCTAATAAATTGCTTTGTTCATAAATTTTGTAAGTTCTTAGTTGGTCATTCTGGATTTTTCGCCATATCATTTGGTGTACTACTGCTGACTTTTATTTCAGCTATGGAACTTAGATAAAAATCCTTATCACCTCTGTATGGATAAGCAGGTATATAATTTTTGAAATGAAATTTGCTATTCTATCGCTCAGGATTTTAAGTAATCACATTAATCAACTATAATCAGTCAGTAAAATTAAATTTTTCGAAGAATGAAAGTGACAGATCTTTTGTTTCTCATCCAACAATACAGATATTTAATTGTCAAATTATTTTAGCATTTAAGGTTACGAATAAATCAATCCTTCTCACCGGTATAGGTCAATCTATACATCGAATGAAAAAAAATGGTCCATGCCAATTTCCTAAAGATGTTAACAATAAAAGAGTTGTTCCATTAATTTTTTAATTTTAAAAAGAATTGAAAATTGTTATTCCAAATTTTTTTCACAAACTAATAGCTTTGACCTGTTTTATACGAAATTTTGTAAAACTTTGACAAGTTTTTCCCAGAATACCAACCATTTCTCAAAACTATGAATAAGTTAGATACACTTTTGAATAAATTATTTTATTTAACTAATATAGTTCAATAACTTCTTACAGTTATTATAATTTTACATAAATTCAATTCTGTAATATTTCCATCTACCTCTCTACTACTTGAATTTCAAAATTCCCAGATATTTTAATGCACTATACTTGTATGTGATTTATTTTGACTGACTACTTGTATCTATTCTATTAACCGCTTGAACTGAAGAGCCTTTATAAGACTATACTTATCTACCACACACTGAATACTTTAAAGTTTCATCAGGATCTTCAGGGCTGTTAGCATGTGTTTTTTCTCTGAACAAACAGATAACATTCACATTAAAATCCGTATATTATTTAGTCCGACGACTATGTTATGAAATGAATGTTGTCGTTAAACAAAGATATAAAACTGTGAACTACAATGGTATCTCACATGTGACACGATGACAATTTTTTACTCGAATTAAACATAAGGTATCGAACAGAGCGCTTATCATTAACATTATGCTAAGTACTTATCTCAAAAACTAACAAACATTAACAAAATTATTCGTCACTGACTAGAAATTTTCTCTATGAATTATTAGTTAAGTTAAATATTCATTGGAATTTGTCACGTTCAAAATAAATTTTTCATTAAAATTGCTCAAATTTTCAGACAGTCAACAATTGAAAAAAATTTGTTTTTTAAGCATGATTAAGTTGAAAGGAAATAAATAGAAAGTGAGAAAAACAAATTACTACACAATTCATAATGAAATAAACGAGAATTAGGTAATGGTAGATTTACAGTTTTGGCGCGTTTCCATTTGAGAAACAAAACAATTTCAAACAAAAAAAGGTGGATTAGGTGTTTTTGTTTTAGTTAATCAGTTCGCTAACTTATGTGTTTATCAATAGGAATTCGAACAAGAATAATTTATATATGTAAAAATGTATTGTACAATAAATAATATGAAAGACAGAAACAAAGAAAAGGAAATAGCAAGAAAAGGTAGAGAACAAAAATGGATTAGTTTTTACAAAAAAAAGTCTTTTAATGAAATACAATCAAACAATACTTTTTTTTAATGTATTAAAATTCGAGAAAGAGTAGCAGATTTACAATCACTGATAGACTGAACTTTGGTTTGATTCTAATGTTAAATCTGTAAAGTTGTAACTAGCCTAGAGGACATTTATTGCTATCAGCTGACAGATACATTAAATATTTAAACACTTTCCTATCATGAGACAGTATGATGTGACATTAAATAAGACAGTTTATCGGAAATGATTGTTTTAATTTATTAGTGTATGCTCAGGAGTAGTATATATATAACTATATATATATGTATATATATATATATGTGAAATTTTGGAAACGTTTCCACACCACTACTTTGGTTTTGATGCAACCAATCGTTGAATTACAGATTTTATAAGTTTGATTTTAAATTCTTGTTAAGTATAACTAGTCAATTTTTAACAATTCGAACGTCATGTTTATTCCTACAATGAAACATAGGCCCGGACCAGCATCTCCCTAGCCTACTCTACTAGCTTAGGCATTTTTTCATTTTCTACCCAATCGAATATTCATTCATGTCTCTTTCGAATTCTCAGGTCAGTGTGTGTTCAGTGGTGCCCCCCTCCTCTCTTTCCTTTGGGAATTCTAAGTAGCGTGACTAGCCTTTCCACGCAGTTCAGTGATTTCTGCAATATATGACCTCCAGCGCTTTTTCCTGACTGCTTTCACAACTGGAAATCTGGCTCGTCCCCCTCCCAAAGTAGGATGCTACCGATGGTATCTGGCCAGCGGATCCGAATTATTTTGCGTAGACATTTTTTATTGCACGTTGATCTCTGATGGATGATGACTTTCGTGTTTCTTCATGTTTCGGCTTCATACAGTAGGACGGTTTTGATGTTCGTATTGAATATCTAATTTTGGTGTCGGCTGATAGTTATTTTGAGTTCCAGATGTCCTTCTGAAAATCTGGTTATTCACGTTTGTGGGAGAATTTTCCCATGTATCCCATAATGTTTTCTGTTATTGTGATTGATCATGACGCTAAATACGATTCTCCAGTTCCCGCCGTTTTTCAGTTCAGCCCTCTTTTGCATTGTGAAGCTAGCCTAAATCTGTCAGATGTATTTGCTTTATCTCACCTTAAGAATAAAATGTTGCTACTACTGTTTTAATTTTCATACTCCACTTAACCTTTGAAAAGATTTCTGCAGAGTATCGAGTGAAAGTGAAATTATATGAAATAAGATAACCTACTTATGAGTAGAATGAATTATTTTAAAAAATTAATCAGCCGCAGTAAAATCATTCATCATTCTAATTATTGTTCACCTAAATATCTTTATTCCTTTATCAGTTACAAAATGTGACATTCCATCACCTGTACATGAGTAGAACCTATGCTACTGGAAAAAATTTGTATGAAACAGCTTTTTGAAGCATTTTTTCTCCTATAGAATGATTACATTTCCGTTTCGGAAGTTAACTGTGTTTCATGAGAATATATCAAGTTATTGATCAGTTGTTATAGGTGTCTCTTGGTAGAACGTTCTTTTATAATGCTCATAACTACTTGCTCTATAGATAAGAAATACCATATTCATAAATATTTGCAGAGAAATATTTATTTTACTTACAAATAGTCCTCACTCTAATTCAAACTAAGAATTTAAACAAACTAAATACTGGTGTACTTAATGGTACACTAGAACATCGCTTATCAAAAACTTTGAATGAAACTCTCATATACTTTTTTCGAATTTAAAACTAGTAACTATGTTTTAATTTGTGCATGAGCAACCAGTTCTCTGACTTCAGCGAGGTAGCATAGTAAATCTGATAATCTAGCTATAACTCACTAAGTTAGTACACAGAGTTAAGGGAATCTCAAATTCTCATCATCACTTGCGGTTTATAGATGGATTGAAATTTCTCAAGATTCATTCCAAATAAATCGTCGAACTATGGTTTTCTATATAGGAGTTTTAACTACTCCGTAATTAATGTCATTCCTAGTTACTAATGTATTACATAATAATCTATCTTGAAACTATAATGTTTCACTTAGTATATCTTTGTTTTATTCTCATCTCCAAGGTGTAGTTGAAATAGTCATCTACCCATGAGCATTCATTTCACTTATGTAATAGAAGTTAGGCTGATAATTTTATATTGTAGTAAACAACTTACCTATATCTTAATAACATAAAGAACTTTC
This sequence comes from Schistosoma turkestanicum, assembly GCA_944470395.2. Lineage (NCBI taxonomy): Eukaryota > Metazoa > Platyhelminthes > Trematoda > Strigeidida > Schistosomatidae > Schistosoma > Schistosoma turkestanicum. The sequence continues at coordinate 47,598,352 of OX103972.1, read as the reverse complement.
ATAAAAGTGGTGGATAAGACTATATCACTTCATCAATTTTGTATATTAATCATGTCAAAGACTGCAACACAGAATCAAGATGATGAAGATCCACTTTTTCGAAACCATCATGAAGCTAATTTTCAGCATTAAAATCAAAGAAACTATTATGGAATTCAAAAATTTCTCAACTATATGATTTATTCTTTTGACGATAAATAAAACTTTTGTATATAGCTTAGAAAATTAGCCACTAGTAAGGAAAGTCATTAGTAATCAGTATGAATCACACTTACATAATCTATGCGTTCTACTTAATAACTAATGGCAAATAAAACGTAAACAAAGAAAAAATATTCAATCTATTTGATCTGGTAAAAATTTTATTGAGATAATTTTGGTGTCGTATTACACAAAGCATTTGTTATTCAAAACTATAATGTAGACCGGTCGAAGCATGCCTGAGTATAGAAATAGTGGTTATACACAAATGGTGATAAAAGATTAATTAGAACAAAACAGTTGCATTCAATATTAATTGTTTAACAGCATTTCGAAAAGTTTTAATCTAATATTAGTAGGAAGTAATATTTCATATGAACTAATTATCATGAGATGTGAAAACACAACTCCTTCAACATATCGGAAACGATCATAGAAGGAGTTGTGTTTTCACATCTCATGATAATTAGTTCATATGAAATATTACTTCCTACTAATATTAGATTAAAACTTTTCGAAATGCTGTTAAACAATTAATATTGAATGCAACTGTTTTGTTCTAATTAATCTTTTATCACCATTTGTGTATAACCACTATTTCTATACTCAGGCATGCTTCGACCGGTCTACATTATAGTTTTGAATAACAAATGCTTTGTGTAATACGACACCAAAATTATCTCAATAAAATTTTTACCAGATCAAAATAGATTGAATATTTTTTCTTTGTTTACGTTTTTATTTGCCATGTAGTTTATTAAGTAGAACGCATAGATTATGTAAGTGTGATTCATACTGATTACTAATGACTTTCCTTACTAGTGGGCTAATTTTCTAAGCTATATACAAAAGTTTTATTTATCGTCAAAAGAATAACTATCTTAGTTGAGATAATTTTTGAATTCCATAATAGTTTCTTTGATTTTAATGCTGAAAATTAGCTTCATGATGGTTTCGAAAAGTGGATTCTTCATCCTCTTGATTACTGTGTTGCAGTCTTTGACATGATTAATATACAAATATTGATGAGTGATATAGTCTTATCCACCACTTTTATGAAAGTTCTTTATGTTATTAAGATATACGGTAAGTCGTTTACTACAATATAAATTATCAGCCTAACTTCTATTACATAAGTGAAATGAAATGCTCATGGGTAGATGACTATTTCAACTACACCTTGGAGATGAGAATAAAACCAAAGATATACTAAGTGAAACATTATAGTTTCAAGATAGATTATTATGTAATACATTAGTAACTAGGAATGACATTAATTACGGAGTAGTTAAAACCTATATAGAAAACCATAGTTCGACGATTTATTTGGAAATGAACTTGAGAAATTTCAATCCATCTATAAACCGCAAGTGATGATGAGAATTTGAGATTCCCTTAACTCTGTGTACTAACTTAGTGAGTTATAGCTAGATTATCAGATTTACTATGCTACCTCGCTGAAGTCAGAGAACTGGTTGCTCATGCACAAATTAAAACATAGTTACTAGTTTTAAATTCGAAAATAAGTATAATGAGAGTTCATTCAAAGTTTTGATAAGCGATGTTCTAGTGTACCATTAAGTACACCAGTATTTAGTTTGTTTAAATTCTTAGTTTGAATTAGAGTGAGGACTATTTGTAAGTAAAATAAATATTTCTCTGCAAATATTTATGAATATGGTATTTCTTATCTATAGAGCAAGTAGTTATGAGCATTATAAAAGAACGTTCTACCAAGAGACACCTATAACAACTGATCAATAACTTGATATATTCTCATGAAACACAGTTAACTTCCGAAACGGAAATGTAATCATTCTATAGGAAGAAAAATATGCTTCAAAAGCTGTTTCATACAAATTTTTTCCAGTAGCATAGGTTCTACTCATGTACAGGTGATGGAATGTCACATTTTGTAACTGATAAAGGAATAAAGATATTTAGGTGAACAATAATTAGAATGATGAATGATTTTACTGCGGCTGATTAATTTTTTAAAATAATTCATTCTACTCATAAGTAGGTTATCTTATTTCATATAATTTCACTTCACTCGATACTCTGCAGAAATCTTTTCAAAGGTTAAGTGGAGTATGAAAATAAAAACAGTAGTAGCAACATTTTATTCTTAAGGTGAGATAAAGCAAATACATCTGACAGATTTAGGCTAGCTCACAATGCAAAAGAGGGCTGAACTGAAAATTACGGCGGGAACTGGAGAATCGTATTTAGCGTCATGATCAATCACAATAACAGAAACATTTTGGGATACATGGGAAAATTCTCCCACAAACGTGAATAACCAGATTTTCAGAAGGACATCTGGAACTCAAAATAACTATCAGCCGACACCAAAATTAGATATTCAATACGAACATCAAAACCGTCCTACTGTATGAAGCCGAAACATGAAGAAACACGAAAGTCATCATCCATCAGAGATCAACGTGCAATAAAAAATGTCTACGCAAAATAATTCGGATCCGCTGGCCAGATACCATCGGTAGCATCCTACTTTGGGAGGGGACGAGCCAGATTCCAGTTGTGAAAGCAGTCAGGAAAAAGCGCTGGAGGTCATATATTGCAGAAATCACTGAACTGCGTGGAAAGGCTAGTCGCTACTTAGAATTCCCAAAGGAAAGAGAGGAGGGGGGCACCACTGAACACACACTGACCTGAGAATTCGAAAGAGACATGAAGAAGATGAATATCGATTGGGTAGAAATGAAAAATGCCTAAGCTAGTAGAGTAGGCTAGGGAATGCTGGTCGGCGGCCTATGTTTCATTAGGAATAACAGACGTTCGATTGTTAAAAATTACTAGTTACTTAAAAATCAAACTTATAAAATCTGTAATCAAGATTTGTTGCATCAAAACAAAAGTGTGGTGGAAACGTTTCCAAAATTTACATATATATATATATATATATATATATATATATATAATACTCTGTCATACACTAATAAATTAAAACAATCATTTCCGATAAAACTGCTTATTTAATGTCACATCATACTGTCTCATGATAAGGAAAGTGTTTAAAATTTAATGTATCTGTCAGCTTGATAGCAATAAATTCTCTAGCTAGTTACACTTACAGATTTACATTAGAATCAAAACAAAGTCAGTCTATCAGTGATTGTAAACTCTTTCTCGAAATTGTCTGTTATGCAAAATAGAATAAGCTAGAAAATCAGTTTGTAGAATTTTAATACATTAAAAAAAAGTATTGTTTGATTGTATTTCATTAAAAGACTTTTTTTTGTAAAAACTAATCCATTTTTGTTCTCTACCTTTTCTTGCTATTTCCTTTTCTTTGTTTCTGTCTTTCATATTATTTATTGTACAATACATTTTTACATATATAAATTATTCTTGTTCGAATTCCTATTGATAAACACATAAGTTAGCGAACTGATTAACTAAAACAAAAACACCTAATCCACCTTTTTTTGTTTGAAATTGTTTTGTTTCTCAAATGGAAACGCGCCAAAACTGTAAATCTACCATTACCTAATTCTCGTTTATTTCATTATGAATTGTGTAGTAATTTGTTTTTCTCACTTTCTATTTATTTCCTTTCAACTTAATCATGCTTAAAAAACAAATTTTTTTCAATTGTTGACTGTCTGAAAATTTGAGCAATTTTAATGAAAAATTTATTTTGAACGTGACAAATTCCAATGAATATTTAACTTAACTAATAATTCATAGAGAAAATTTCTAGTCAGTGACGAATAATTTGTTAATGTTTGTTAGTTTTTGAGATAAGTACTAAGCATAATGTTAATGATAATCGCTCTGTTCGATACCTTATGTTTAATTAGAGTAAAAAATTGTCACGTGTCACATGTGAGATACCATTGTAGTTCACAGTTTTATATCTTTGTTTAACGACAACATTCATTTCATAACATAGTCGTCGGACTAAATAATATACGGATTTTAATGTGAATGTTATCTGTTTGTTCAGAGAAAAAACACATGCTAACAGCCCTGAAGATCCTGATGAAACTTTAAAGTATTCAGTGTGTGGTAGATAAGTATAGTCTTTATAAAGGCTCTTCAGTTCAAGCGGTTAATAGAATAGATACAAGTAGTCAGTCAAAATAAATCACATACAAGTATAGTGCATTAAAATATCTGGGAATTTTGAAATTCAAGTAGTAGAGAGGTAGATGGAAATATTACAGAATTGAATTTATGTAAAATTATAATAACTGTAAGAAGTTATTGAACTATATTAGTTAAATAAAATAATTTATTCAAAAGTGTATCTAACTTATTCATAGTTTTGAGAAATGGTTGGTATTCTGGGAAAAACTTGTCAAAGTTTTACAAAATTTCGTATAAAACAGGTCAAAGCTATTAGTTTGTGAAAAAAATTTGGAATAACAATTTTCAATTCTTTTTAAAATTAAAAAATTAATGGAACAACTCTTTTATTGTTAACATCTTTAGGAAATTGGCATGGACCATTTTTTTTCATTCGATGTATAGATTGACCTATACCGGTGAGAAGGATTGATTTATTCGTAACCTTAAATGCTAAAATAATTTGACAATTAAATATCTGTATTGTTGGATGAGAAACAAAAGATCTGTCACTTTCATTCTTCGAAAAATTTAATTTTACTGACTGATTATAGTTGATTAATGTGATTACTTAAAATCCTGAGCGATAGAATAGCAAATTTCATTTCAAAAATTATATACCTGCTTATCCATACAGAGGTGATAAGGATTTTTATCTAAGTTCCATAGCTGAAATAAAAGTCAGCAGTAGTACACCAAATGATATGGCGAAAAATCCAGAATGACCAACTAAGAACTTACAAAATTTATGAACAAAGCAATTTATTAGATAAACGTTTCTTAAATACAGTTTTTGTTTAGTTTATATCGCCTACTAAGCTGACTTGAATTACCGTATAAGTTTATTTTTGTTCTCATTTCATCTATTTGATTCTGACAGATTTGTTCTCGTGTGCTTTTATGGGCGGATGAGGGCGGATGTTACTTCCCGGGTGCCCACATCGTGGAAGGGTTCTGGTTGTCACAAGGGGCATCAGCATCGTGACTTCCGAAGGAACTCAGCTTTGAGCATAAGACGTCAAAACTCTTCGAAATAACGACCTTCTAATTGTTAGAGTATAGTTTAAATGATTTGAATTATTTTTTCTTGTTAGCGTTTTTTAGCGAGTTAGGTTTTTGCGGAATGAGGTCGCAAACTCCAATCCCAACCGTTTTTCTTCAATTGTGCTTGGTGCTGGCAGTAGCCCTGGAAGGTGTACAGGTGGAGTATTTAAAATAGCTTTCACTAACTGCTTGTCTATCCAAACGTTTGTGAATAACATCAACTTTGAGGGGGAAATCGCATTCAAAAGAAACATATCTTTGTATCAATTACAAGGTTTACTATTTAAAAATTAGATACTTATTGTAAAATTTTTCAATGTTTATATTTCTAAACTATAAACACATATAAGCATAACTGGATCATTTAAAAAAAACTTGCGGAAACATTCAGTAACCCATGATAATGCGCGTTTACTGGTATGATAAAAAATATATATCGTCTAATCAATATTAACCCTTTCACTTTACTATAAAACCATAATTTTCAACAGTTCTATGTATGAAACACAAACCTTGCTTGGTCCACATCTATTAGAAGAACTGAATTCTGTGTACACAGAATTGAGTTAAAAATAAATTTGTTTAATGTAATCCTGCAGTCATAATAAAATTAGTTATTTCTTCTGGACACCCTCATCGTTAACGAATACTTTAATTGGGTTAATTGATTGTTCTAAAATCATTTTGGTTTACTAAGTTTATTTAATAATTTAAATTTTACTTGAAGGTAGGTGGAATTGTTTACTTAAGCTTCATCATTTGTTTACTTAGCATTTCTAGATTGATAAACAGAATTTATTTAAATAAGATAGAGGTGTTCTAATTTATATATTCAATTGGTTTTGTTTTCGTTAAAGCGGATATCATAAATAACTTATGCTATAGAGTTACCGAATTCATTCAATCAACTTGTAATATAGTTTTAATAAATGAAGGAGAAATATGTTAATTTACCTTATTCTTAAATTTTATTCACTTGCAATTCAAAACCAAAGTATTATCTGTTTAAACAAATGAGATGTGCATTCATTTCTATCAGATTTACTGAAATTACTAGTCATAACTAAAGTTAATGTTTATGTAGAGAGAAGGAAGGCAACGTATCCACTAGAAGGTTGAAGATTGTCCAGACAGTATATTGTTTGGATTCTAAGAAAGACAACTGCAAAATCATAGAGATACGATTTATCTAAGAAAGTGTAATACTTTCATTTTTGATATAATTCTGATCACAAAAATTATTAATAATCGAAGTAGAATAATGAGAAACAAGTGAAATTGTGAAATATGACGATATGCACAACTGAATTCCAGATATTGAGATCCTCAAGGTAGTGTAAAATGAAAGTTGTGTTTTTTTGGAATGTTCAATTCCAGCTCTAATGTAGTGCTCATCTCATCAAAGTTCAATAAATTTGTACACTTGGCAGACATTTTGAAACATTTTGAAATTCCGATATCCTATTCCCTACTGAAGAAATGTAAAAACATGTACATTTAGTTTTCGATTTTATCAGATCTTTTCAGAGTTACGAACAGTAATCTTTTTTCTTCTCTTTTTATGGTGAATGTGTCTTGTTGTGTGAATGCAAAGTGGTAAACATAGCTGAAGATAACATGAAAAGATTACAGTTTGAATACATTGAACTGTTTCAATAGACATCTTATTCGATTACAAAAGACTTACTTCAGTAGTTTTACAAGATCACCGTTCGACGTAAATTATCATCAACTGATTACTCACATTTTGATATAGATTTTTACAGGTAAAAATTTCTTATAGTCAAGCCTTATTTATGCATGGAAAAACTCAAAATAATTATCAAATCAAATTTCCATTATTCTAAACCCTCGATATCGATCATGGATTGAATGTGTGTAAAATCTAACATCGGATAGATGTAATAGTTAAGCTTTAATTTAATTTCAATGTTTACTATGCCTAAGGTCACTCACTCACTGGAGTATATCCTATTTACAAAGTCTCAATAAGCAAGTCAATTTTCTACATGGATCTCGCCTAAAAAAAATAGAGTTATTATCCTATCACTTGAACAAAAATTTATTAACTGAAATGAGCTATTTTTTGGAAACTCTTTTTCTTCAACTTTCCCGATAGAATTGCATTTTACTTGAAATAAATATCAAGGTTACATAAGGTCAGAAAAAAAACACAATAAGCGTAATTATACCATTGTTATAGTCTAAGGTGAAGTGAAAAAAAAATTCTACTGATTCGCTTCCTTCATTTAAAAACAATAGCTGATAACTTTTCGAGGTTATGCAGCTGTATCAAACTGGATCAAATAATTATGTTGTGTACGGATATGAAATAATAATTATTAAGATGACCAAGTTTATGTGTATGTTAGTATGGATATGTGTATCATGAGTGAATGAAGTTTATAATAACAGGTAAAATGAATTATCATACTGACTTAGAAATTTATCATCTACAAGAAACTTAAAACTAAATATAAATTATTAGAAATCAAAAGATTTTATCATGGGTTTAATTCGACTATTTCGATTGATATGAAGCATGAAAATCAACCAAAGAAATGTAAATATTATCGGAATGTGATATTACACCACAAGAATTATTATTATTATTATTCTATGAATATGCACAGTGGTTCAGTTTTATCAAAATCATAAAATTTAAATTAAGTTCGTTGAGTGCTTAACTGCAGAACATTTGTACACTTACTTTACCATGATTTTAATGAACAAAAACGTACAATCAGTGCCTTTTATTGAAAAAATGGCAAGTGCTTTTTCTGATTAAAATAAAATATAAAATATTAAATTACCGAATCTTACACTTCATCTACAATCGGTTTTGAGTAATTTGAGACGTAATGTCTTAAATAACTTGTAGTAAACAGAAGGAAGCCTTAGAAGTTATATTGTTAAAAGCTTATGATGTAGAAGAAAAAAATATCGAGAAAAGTCTACTGACTTTCAAAAAAAATTTCAAGTAGTCAATCTACAATTCTCACAGTTTCATATTACTATCAGCTATGCTAAATTTATACGAATCCAATTACGTTTCTTTTAAACAGACGTGTGTGATGCAAATGAATTAAGAAAATTGACTTGAATAAAGCTTGGCGTCTGAGAAAACGGTACTTTTAATGGAACGACTTGCTATTTCTCTTTCAACTGCATGAAAAATTTGGAACTCAAAGTAGATTTCTACAAACGTTTGTGAATACAAGGAATTCCTTGATAAACTATACAGTTTTGTCCATTCTAAAACCGGTAAGTTTGAATAATGAGATAAATCAGTTTAGGAGAATACTTTGTTTTAATTAGATTATGAGTTGTACAAGAAAGAATGTCATCAATAAAAGGTTACTGTTTTGCATAAAGTGTACTGTACCTTAAAGTTTTAATTACTGTCAGAAGCCTATTAAATTTTCCTATTTCAAGGTTCATCCTATCAACATCTACCTGTCAACCGTTGGGTCAGTTGCTAAATATATTGACCTTCAGCTTTGCAAATAATATTATATTATATACATGTATGAATAGAGTACTTAATTGATAGTCATGATTGGGAATATGAAAATAAAACCAATTCCAATTCATGTGGTTCCTTAATCAATATTCAACTACCAGTGATGAAATTTCAGGACGATGCAAATGAGTGACCAACTGTGGATTTAGTTTTCTTGCTTTTCGGTAAGGAATACCTGTCACATTAAAGAAAATCGTGTGTTTACGTAGTAAAAGTTCCGATGAAGTACTTTAAACTGGAATAGCTTACTACAGGGCACAAGGACGTCGATTTATTTTAGTTTCTTAACGATAAAGCTTGAGTAGTATTTATTATATTTGGTACTACTCTGAACTCAGCAGCTGAGTGGATGTGCGAAAAACTTTAAGGAGAAAGGTACTAGGTTCTGGTTCGGAGTTAACACCAACACTGATGTAATTTGTATATGTCAGGCTGATGAGTCACAAATAAGATTAAATGCAGGTTCTCGAATCCACTGCTCACCACATTACATCTATTCTATGTAAATCTGTGTCATAGTGATTATATTGAAACAGACCGCACAGGATTCCTATACGACAACTAAAAGTGGTCGAAATTTAGTCGTTTCATCAATAATAGACTAATCTAAACCCTTAAAAATCAAATCAAGGTTACAAGAACAGTTGACAAACTGTGAAAATCCTAGTTGAAGTGTGATGATACCTACAGGTTCTCTTATTTTAGACATTCTGGACGTACAATGGTAATCATGAATTTTATTTTGTAGTTAATGAACAGAAAACTGTGCTGTAAATAATATAACAGCTTTGCTAGGAGTAACCTGAATTGTAATATCTCCATCAATTATCTTTATTTTAATTATTTTCCTAACCTATATTTTGTCTTGATTCAATAAAACTACTACAGAGTTTCATTCTCTGAACTGGATGTTTTGGTTGTGTAACTTTCATTACTTTTCTGACCAACATCTTCAGCACAAATCAGTTAGAAGCGAAGTATTCCAATGTATCCACATTTTACTCAAAGCTCGTCCTGTTGACCTCGATCTTGATTGGTTGTTATTGGCCTTCAATAAAACTTCTTGAATAATGTTTAGTTTTGAGAATATTAACTTCAGATAAATTGGGATGAAACAGTTGTTCAAAGTCCAATGACTTTAATGAATTCTAAACTGCGCTTATTCCTTCTAAGGTTGTTTTCTTCATCTCCTGAGAATGAGTTGTTTTTGTTCTAACTTTGAATACAATCATGTAAGATCATCCTAGTAACACTGATTATATACTACTCCATTGCGTACTGCTTTTCATTTAGGCAGTTACCGAAGTCAAATAAACATCTGTAACCTTAATGGATGTAGTTATTGTTGGAAGATGCCAATGATTACCACTGAAAACTGACTTACAACATTTATAATATTCACAGAATACACTAAATCAATCAGACCTTCTAGTCAAGTTTAGTGGATTCTAAAAGTTAATGATTGATTCCTGTATCTTAACTAATTTTTTAAATAAAGTATAATTGTACTCGTCTCTCTAGGTATGCTTAGACTATTGCGGGTTCACCTTAGTCGAATAACGAGAACAAAACAATGAATAGGTAGGCTACTCTGATCCGTCGGCCCAAATTTACTAGCAAGAAGCCTTGATATAGGGTGGAAAATGTATTCTAAAAACACCCAGCAAGTACAGTGCAACCGAGCACACAAATCGCGTTTATTTATACAGCATAGAGACGTCTTAAGCAGAGTAACAAAATAGCACAGTAAAAAAACATAGTAGCCAATCACAGGCAAGGATTCTCCTGGTGGGAAATGTGATCTCAAGATTAACTAATAAGTGTAATACCAATAAGAAAATCTACTATTAAATAATAACATGGAGGACAATCAAAATCATTTTTCATGCCAATTTATTTCCTTCTTCTAAGAGCATTAAAATTAGTATTTCTAATTTGCTCAAATAATAACAATAGAATTGGGTAGCTGTATTTAAATATTCAATATTGAGCATTGATCATTCGAACAAAGAATTACAATGATAAATTTACAAAATAATAATTTTTTTCTTCCTAAACAACTCCATTTTATTTACTAATAAAGAAAAAAATTTATTGGTGAATTTAACGTTTCATTCTTATTAATAATCAAATTCTTGTATCAAATAATAATTATCAGAACACATATGTACATAATATGTTAATAATGTTAACGAATGATAAATTTGTTTTCTCGGTTCATTGTAATAGTTATTTCTAACTATGTCCATGTATGATTTATTGTACATTAATAATTGTCATCGTGGCTAAGTTATTGATTTGCTTTCATCTCATTGATTAGTTTTCATTATCTGCTTTATGAATAATGACATAAGATTTTCTGCCAGTGAATAATTAGGTTTATGAGTCCATATACTAGTAGATCATTTGTATTATGTATTCAGTTTATAGTGTTCTGAAAAAGTTGTTTCACAGTCCTTACATCATATCAAAATGAATACTGTTTAATAGGCTAAGCCAGAGTGAAAAAAATTAACTTGATTTAATTATTATGTAGATTTATATATTGTTTACTGGCATAGGTTTTCATGTTCATTTGATACGCTAAGATATCGATATTTCATGACGTTTGTATCTTCACACTGCTCAAGACTAAAATGTAATCATCAGTCTCTATCGACATATGCTTTCCAGTTGTTTATGACTACAATAAATTCCAGAAGTTGAATCCTGGTTTTCATCACCTTCATTGACTTAGATTTTAGTGTTGTGATTAACTGTGGCAATCATTACGCTAACCTGTTATCCACAAGACTAATAAGTAGTGACAGGTACTAACGTTTTAAATGTTGATCATTAAAGTAGTATATGTTAGCTTTTTTTTAATGTGAGAATCGATGTGAACATAAATATCATGGAGGAGTGAATAAACAACTAGTGAACCCAAAATATGAAAGAAACTCCTATTCTGGATTCCATTTTTATTCATCATCGAAAAATCAGTTATTCAAACAATAATTTTAGTTAAAAAAAAAATCAATGTGAAGTTGATTGATAAATTAGAAACACCAACTTTTATTACATCCATTTTTTAGATACCACACTTACCAATCAATTATCCTTTAGTAAAAAACCAAAACAAAAAAAAACAGGCAATCATGGAATTTGTTATCTATGAAGAAAAAAATAATATCCATCAATCTACTCAAACATGAAATTATGCAGTCAACAGTTTGTTTTACAACATTTTCTCTTTTATTGCCATGCTCCCAATCAAAATGTTCAATTTATATTGTGTTCTGTTAAAATGTTGTTAAATGAACAATCACCTAGGCAATTGAAAATTTTGTTAGAGTATTTCTTGTTTGTTGGTGTTAGGCTGATTAATCAACTGATGCAGAATGTAAGAATATTGTGAATAGTGTGGGTTTGAACATTATTTGACTGGATCATTATCTAGTTAGTTAACGACAAACATTTAAGCCGCAGAAAGATTTTCATCACAAAAATTCAATGATCACATGAGAAAATATTTACTTTGAACACATGTTATGCATAATTTTAGAATTGAATTTGATTCCAATTAGATTTTGTGTTGATAATTAAAATGGTAAACTGAAATTAATTAGAGGGTGTTTTTTAATGAGTTAGTTTAATTGGCGTTTACATAATGAATATATCATCATGTTGATAACTTCAGTGAACTTTGCAAAATTTCCGGTTTTGTTTCTCTTATCCGAACTATTCATAAAGTTCAAATGGAAAGATTTTGTTTTGAGTGCATTTTTCCAAAAATCACTGGGTTTTAATTCAGATTTTTAGGTAAAATGGTATTATTTTAACTAATTCTTGATAAATGTATGAGAAGTTAATGCTTCAATTTATTAAATCTGAAGCTCATTTAAGTTGAAATTCTTACTGATGAATCGTATCAAGGATATATGCAAATTTACCAAATCAACAGTTTGAGGTTTTACTGGTAAAAGTGAAAATAATTTGAAAAAACATTTTACACTTTAAATCACACATTAATGATCAAGTGAATATCTCTCAATTCATGTCAAACATACAATATATGAAGTACATTTAATAGTAGTTTATAGTTTATACAATAAATTTGTATGAACTGAAATAAACCCTTTTTAAATGAACTAGCATTATTCTCATGTCTTACAGAACTTGAAGTTAATAGATTTTGATAAACTATGCATAAATGATATAACTCAGGGAAATATTTCAGTTAAGGCTGGAATTGTGAGAAAAAATTTGTTAATACTTCAGGCAATTTTTGTATAATAGAACATGTTAAATACCAGTCTAATATACATATACATTATTTATAAGGCTTTCATTCATACAGAGTACCAAGCTTATAGGAAAGCGAATGCTTCATACTGCTATTGTTATCTGCTCCGCATAACGAAGCGAATTGTTAAGGGTATATTAAGATGGCTTGAAGAAAGATTTTGTTTGTTGAGATTTTTTTGGATGAAATTTTCATCTTAGAAAACAAATCGATCACGCACAAGTTTGAGGAATTATTATTATTAACAATTACCATCGACTAAGAAACTTACTCAATAAGTTTGAGTCCGAAATTTTGTTCACTGTTAAAACTATAGTAATTCACTGATTTATTTTATTGAAGTTTATTATTTGAAAAAAAGAGAATAACCACATTGTAGCATAATTTGTATACACATGTGTAAGAACACATTAATCATGTATGAAAAATAAACAACAAATAAACGTGATTAAATAGCTTTTTATGACTTATCAGATCAATCATTATTATTTGAAAGTACTTTTAACAATCTAGAAATAAATTAGTTGATATCTCCTGCTGTGTTTAAGAAAATAGATTTCCATAGGAAACGTTTTACTACACAAGAAAACTTTATTAAAATAATAAACTAATACACATTACTTACTTTTACATCAACTCAGCGTTTTTAAATAGGAAGCCAACCAACCAACAAACAAACAAATAAACGACAATCAACCCATATTACAGTGTTTTCTTCATAAAGATAAATTTATTCAATAATTTTTATTTTACTAAATACTTGGCCAGTCATTTTAACTTTTAACTCTACACAACAATACTTTATCTGTTACAATCAATCTAAGATGCAAAGTTTAAAATATAATAAAATATCCATTATTACGTTATTTTAGTCAATAAACATAAATTTTATAAATCAATTAAGTGAGTTGAGAAAGATTTATTGTACTGAAAAAAGATGAGATACTACAATAAATATTTTCCATTAATGAACTTAATCAAATCACTAGGCTTGAATGATTAGCTAGATTCTGGGTACATCAGTTTTCAGCCTTTCTTTTACCAGCCTCGTTCAACTTTTCCATCAATACAGATTAGGATTACTTAGCATTAATTGATTAGAGGCCAAGTTCTGGAAACAGAAGATATTCAGTAACATTTTGAGACGTTGCGACAAATATAGTTCAACTAAATCGTATATGACAAACGTTAAAAGTCAGGTGATTGTTGTTTGCTGGTTGAAGTTGCTAATATGACCGAAATGGGTTTAATTTAACAGTGTAAGTATACCGTGTTCGTTCCAGGACCTGAACATTTTAGGTTTATATTAGTAACATAATCACGGTGGATAACCAAAGAAATTACCACATTACCATTTAGTTATTCTTCTGAGAGTAATATCAGCCCAATAAGAAGATAGTTGTGAAAGAAAATAAAATATTAAGCTGTCGAAAGTTGACTTAATATCATAAGTAGTACCAAGTGTTCAGTTCAATATTTGATCACATGAGTGTCTAGTCTTCTGACAAAAAAATTTTATAGAATCGAAAATTTAAAATTCACTACATACTTTGTAATCACAAATAATTTCTTGCCAATTTAGATTCTTTTTAAAAAGTATTTATCTTATTTATAAATAAATCCAAGACTAGGATGAGAATTTTTTTTTCCAAAAAGTTATGCGCAACTGTTTCTTGGAAAGGAAAATGTGGGGGGAAAGTGAAATTGTAGATTTTTGTTCGTATACGATATTTCTGGACACTTTAAAGTTTTCAATAACAATTACTCAATTAGTTTTTTTCATTCCATTGTTTTTATACTTTGAAAAGTGAATAAACGCAACTGTTTACCATCTTTATCCAGGTTGTAGAAAATTATAGACTAAGAGACTAGTGTTCATAATAACTACGATCAAACTTAACTGGTATTATTTTGTATTTTGAAGTATATGTGAGCGAGCACCCTAAAACAACCGTAGTTAAGCAGGAAACACAATTAGGGGTGACTGGATTAAAACTGATTCACTGGTCAGAAGTGGTCGATCATAGATATTCACTGCTGAATTATTGCTTTTTTCTAATATTTTCTGTTTGAAACAACAGTCTTTATTCATGTGATAAGCTTGTATTCATGTCCGCTTGACGTTTAAAACTTTACGTGTCCAATTAAAGTTTAATTAGGAACATCAATACTAATATAAGCTCTAGATTAGCCGAAAACATCCGTTGATTGGACCTTTAAACACCATCAACATCAACAGCTAAAATTAGACAACATTCAGCATTCATTAATGGAGTTTATGTACTCACTAAAGTTCTGAATATGAATAACTAGTTAGTGGAATCTTTTGGAAACAAAATTTGTGTTAAATTACTTTATCGGTTTTTATTTACAAACGAAAAAAAAACACTGCATGGAACACTTCTTTTACATAAATATTTGTCAAATTCCTCTGGGTATTTTTGTAAATTTCCCCGGTGTTTGTTTCAAATAAAAATTTGCAAAAATATCAGAAGACTAATTACCATAAGAAAATGAATTCCTTTTTAACATGCCGACAAATGATAAAATCTTCATTTTGTAAATATAAGTTTAAAAGACAAATTCTCCAGTTAGAATATCATGAAGTATATGTTGTATAAGTCAAATATATTATGCTTTACAAGAAAATTACCTGTCTTCATATGGAACAAGATTTCATTTTGAGCAGTGACATCAATAATTTCTTCATGAAGTTAAACAAATATGCCGATTAACTGTTTAGAAAAAGGCAGGATAACCCGAGATACTTTGATTAGATCAGAAATATTCTCGAAAATAAAGAGATAATATAGATGAAATTTCTAATTAAGTTTTAGTGCTACAACCAACTTTAATACAATTGCATTGATTTCTTTATATGGCACATATTCATTTCAGTGTTTCCAAGATACTGCTGACGTATGATATCCAACTGTTTATAAAATCTAAAGGGTATGTGATGAAGCAAGTACATTCAGTACAAGTAACATAAATGTATGCAAATTTCTGAACATGTTCGGCTAATCCAATATATCAAGGTAAAGTAGCTTTTATTGAATCCGATTCACAAGGACTGTTTGAGGACAATAAGACAACCTCATTTCCTCAAAACTATTTTTGATGTACCAACTAGTTACATGGAATATTTTCATGTTGTTTAGAATTTTATTTAGCTGTACATTCGTTTGAAAGTTGACTCCAGCTCATTTTCAGTCGTATGTTCAAAGCGTTGAGCTTTAATTCATGAATCAACTAAGTTTATTCAATATCATCATGGAATAATCAAACTTGGTTTCTTTATGATATTATATCAAACAGTGGAATCATTTTCTTAGATTTGCACTACAGATATTTGAGGAAATAAAATCGTTATTACGTTATATCTCCAATAGTTTAAACAAACAGCTTCGTTTTTTCAATAAAACTATCATAGAATAAGTAACTAGGGGTCACATTTTAAAGGTAGCTTTACGAAAATAAAATAAATCGACAGTTTAGTTTGTAATACTCAAAAATAACTAATAATTTTTTAGTAGCTAAATAGTAATATACTCCGTAATATTCATTGTTCCATCAAAACTAAACATTGTATTCACTCAACTATCTAAGAGTGATGTCTACTGTGGCTAAAAGTAATTTTAATTTAATCAAATCTATCTATTTTCATAGCCACGGAAAGCTTTATTCATGAATGGTTAGTTTCACTCTGACAGTAACAAAACAATAATATTTCATTATCTGTTTGTGAGTAACATATCAAATAAAATGTAACACATTGATGATGACCATTTGAAATTGTTGTAAGAACTATAAGAAGCTTACATTGGTAGTTGTGAATACTAACAAAATGAAATTTTTGGTTGATCAGTAACTGAATGCATTTATCAGGATTACAATGTTCAATAGAAATTGAATTTTTGTTGGTATTTATACGACCTAAATGATATTTAATGTCATTTTATTCTGCACCTCTTCAGATCTATAATTTGATAGTGTTAACCAGTTACAAATATGATTCTAATAAGTGCAATAAAATATAGATGGATCGCATAAAGAAACAACAGTCTTAGTAAGATTTACATTTTACCAGAAACCAATATTTTATCATTTTTTCTCTCAGCTCTAATTGATTTTTCCATTGTAAAAAGAAAAAGTCACTTGTTCATTCAGTGTACGTAAGCGTATTGAACTGAAGTGATTGATCTTCACATTAAATTGGTGCCTTAATAAAAAGTGAAGTTAATTTGTAAATCCGGTACGTTTATCCAGTATGTTTATTCTATCAAGATACAACGAAAACTAGTTTTCTGTTTAAAAACTAGTCAGCAGTTTAGGGAACAGTAAATAATTTAGATCAGTGAATTTTTTTAAAATCAATCACTAAGTTAGCTTTCCTTTCATATTTTAACCTGTTGTATTAATGATCAATCTGAACTTTTAAAAAAAATCGTAGGTTTTGCCTTGATGTTGTAAAGTGAATAAGAAATACTTAAAAAAATAACCAACTGAAAAAATGCAACCATTTAAATTCAGTAACTTGTTACTCACTGTAAACGACATCTGATAGTAAATCATGTACAATTAACAATTCCATTGAACTTTGACCAAGTTACTGGTCAGGTTAGTTTCACGATGGAGGTTCGAGTAATCAGAAATAAAGTTTCTAGGGTAGTCACTTTCACAAAAGAAAGACATAAGATGTGTTTATTAACAGTTGTCTACGCAAAATACTTCAAATCCGTTGGTCAGAAACCATCAGCAACAATATACTATAGGAAAGAACAAACCAGATTCCAGCGGAGGAAGAAATCACAAGGAAGCTTTGGAATTGGATTGGACACGTATTGAGGAAAGCACTCAACTGCATCACAAGACAAGCCGTCATTTGGAATCCTCTAGGCTAAAGGAAAAGGGACAGGCCAAAAAAACAGATCACACTGAGAAATGGAGATAGATATGAGAAGAATGACCAGCAGCTGGATAGAACTAGAAAGAGAGGTCTAGGATAGAGTAGGTTGGAGAATGCTGGTTGGCGTCCTATGCTCCACTAGGGGTAACAGGAATAAGTAATTAAGTAATTTCTTCATAAGTTCAACAGTGAGTTTCGGTCTTTTTGAATAATGTTTGTTTATAGCTCCACTTATGTGATATTGGGTTGTTATGGTCTTACTTTAGTATTTGGTGATTTTGACTTGGCTCCCCGTTTAATTTTGTCGCCAGTTTTTATTATCATTAGTCTTGGAATCATAATGCAAACAAAGAACTCTCTCCTTTTACTTTTTACTTTTATTTATCTTGAATACAATTCACAGGATGGTAAATAAGAACAAGGAAGAATATTACAAAAGTGAATTTCTATAATCATCCAATACATGTGACTTGACCAAGATATACACCCATTAATCCACTGACCTGTAGACCCACTTAATGATTATTTCTTAAACATCATATACATGAAAAATATACAGAATCCCCATACAAACGCTTACAATATACCATTCTGAAACGAGATCATATGTATTCAATACTCAAAGAATGTCATACTGAATTAACATCACACCGAGAATAAAACTAAGCTATAACACTAACAGTTCGACGTATATCTTTCTTGAAAAGTTATTACACTGTATAAAAAACTGGAGCACACTGATCTCGATTTTTTTTATCTCTCAAACTAACTAAAACTTTTGTGCTTTTATAACATGCTTAATAATCTGACTTGTCAGTTTCTGAACAAAATACATTTATGCTCTACAATAAATCTACAATAATATCAAAAACTGAAAATGAACAGGTGTGATTTTCAAGTTTTGTTGAACAGTTTATTTACTTCATTTGCATTTTTCCCTATCTTCTCACTAATTTCAGTCGTAACTCAGAGTTAATTAGGTTTTATTTTCTCTCTGTCTATTTTTGTATAACTATCGTTAAAGTTTTTTGTTTGAATATTTAATATTCATAATCTGATTGATTCAGTTTTGAGTACTAGTAAAAATGAAAAAGGAAGTTTATTTTTCAGAAAAAATATATATTGAAGTTGTCTATGTTTAATAATGAAAGATAAAAGATAGGACAAGTCTAGTATGACTTATTCACTTTTAAACGTCATATTTTCATTTTCTGTACAGTTGCATATATATTTTGTAAGTGTACGTGGGTGTGATTTTATCCCATTAGAATAAACTAAATATGTGGATAGAACAGAAATGCTTCAAACATAATATGTTAATTATTGTATGGTTGTGGAGATTGTTGAGTTTCATTAAAATTATGAATCACTCAATGTCAGATCATCATTAAAATCCTGGAAGCACTGGACATTCGCTTGATCCTACTATGGGACTGATAAGAAGTGCGCATCCACGACCCCTGCTCATAGGAATCAAACCCAAGACTTTCGGTCTCGAGGGCGAACGATTAACCTTTAGACCATTGAGCCAGCTTCCAACGGTGTAAATGTCTGAGTTCAGTTAATTCACGATACTGCGTGACCTCATCCCTTGTCTCCGGTCCGAAGATCCTGTGTTTAACTCCTGCTTGCAGGGTAGTGGATACGCACTGCTAATAAATCGCATACTAGGACTAAACGGCCGTCCAGTGCTTCCAGGTTTCCAAATGTGGTCTAACATTGAACAGATCATGATTTCAATGAAATTATATATCTCCGCTCGGAGCCACTATGTAAATTTAAAACAACATCATTGAATTACTCCACCCAAAAAAACTACGACAATTTAATTTCTGTATTATTTCTAGGTTATTTCTCTTGACTTTTTAAGATTGTTTTCAATTATATTACAAAATTTTGCTTTTCTAACTATTTAAAAACGAATTCTAATTTTTTGTGCTAGAACTATATTACACTAGACTGTCAAAAAGTTTTAAAGCTGAAATAAAGTCTTATAAAAAGTATTTTCTAGGCTGGATGGTTTCACTACAAAGAAGTCACTGTCATATTAAGAATCGTGGATGTTGTCCAGACTGAAAATAAACATTTCATAATTTAAGCATTCACAATAATAATTAAAAAATTTTATTTTAAAATTTTTTAAATGTTGAAAATATGAAGTACTTAAACAGTGTAACTACGCAATCATGTGATGATTTAAAATGAGATAATTTATAAACGGGAAAATGACGTAAAAAGGCAAGAACGTAATCAATAAATAAATATTTCATAAATAGTATAGTAAATGAAAGTGTTTTATTAAGAAAGAAAAAAAAACAACTATTTTAGACTGTAAAAGATTGATGTACATCACACATTCGATTTGTAAGCGAAAATCAATGTTTACTATGGGCGTTGATAACATCAAATAATTGGTGAAAGTAAAGCATTTTGACTTACTATGCACAAAAAATGGTTTCCATAAATCAACTTATTTCTGTGTTACATTTTCTTCCTTTCTGAAAGAAATGGACTTGTCAAAGTTGAAAATTCTAAGAAATTCACATAAACTTCAACTTTATGTTCAACCTCTTACATACGATTCGACATTGACCTTAAAGTATGGTCATAAAACTTAATGGAGCTGAATTACTATTCATTCTGTACCTTGTTATTTTATCATTGTCATTCTAGTGATTCCGCTACAACTTCGATAAAATCTCATATGAAAGTTGCCTTCATAAATAGCCATGATTTAAATAATTGGTTCTACGTATGACAAAATAATGATATTGATCACGATTGGTCATAAAGAAGTGCTTGTAATCAGTTAGTTTTGTTATAGGATGATTTGAAGATCGCTGAGTTTCAAGCTGCAGATCAGTGGCATTTGTCGAATGACCAGAGGAAACTGAAAGACATTGGATAACTGTATTATCTTAGTACGGAGCCCCATAACAGTGAACATAATAATGAATACATCAAGGATCGAAGCCGGCTCTTTGATAATTCGAGACGAGAGTTCAGTCATAAGATCACTGAGTTGGTTGAAACAACAATCAATTTATTGAATATACTTTATAATTACTACTAAAATTAAATTTAGTCTCTTTTCTGTTAAGTAAAAATAAAAAAACCCAGAGATTATCGGTCATACAAAAAAACGAACATTTCTTTGGGAGTGTTAGATTTTTATCAGTTCATGAACAGATACAATTTTTAATTAAAATAATGATTCATTACACTGATCTAATCTTTTAAATCCAAGCTTATTTAAGAATTAATCATTAATCAACTTGATTTCGAAAGTAAATAATTAATTGATGTGAAAAAAAATGATTTCAAGAGAAATTGTGAGACAATATGTTACAAACATTTCAAACTTTTGTATATATATATATATATATATATATATATTATATATATATCTGATATCTTTCTGGTTGTATATCCCTGAATTATTGCCAATCAAGGAAATATATTTTTTTCTTGAATACACATTTACTGATCCTATGGGAAATGACCTAATAACACCTTTCTCCTCTCAAAATAATGATATGGTTCAGTTAAGATAATTTATTAGTTATTCTTTAAAACCAATATATGTAGTTGATAGTTTAGTTTAGTGCAGGTTACATCCTATTCATTGGACCGATTGTTCTATTGTGTGATGTTTGAATCAATAATAAGTTCATTGCGTAATAATGGAGATTACAGCGTTTATACTGGTGAACAAAGCTGACCGACGGATAAGAAAACGATTTTCGGTACGATAATATAAAAGAAACCCTTTATCGGAGCTGATTCGAGCACAAATTACAGTTGAAATTTAGTTAATCTTCATTGGTCTCAATAAAAATCTAATAAGTGTTGGATAACGAACAATCAGACAGCAAGTCAGGATAATTATTTTACAGGGTTCAAACGTTACACAAGCGGTTTATGTCCGTAAGTTTTAGTTCCAATGATATGCTTGTAAAAAGAAATTTATTTACATGGTTCTGTATTATCTTTGTATTTGTAACGCTGTTCAGTATAATTAATTTGCATTGGTTATTTGAATCCTCACATCAATGCTCATTAATGCAACTGATAAGTTCGGATTGCTTAGTTACTGTCATTAAGATACAAGCATCAGAAACACAGATCACAGCGACCAGCAGTGAGTGAACTTCAATCCTCGGATACAACTGATCAGTCCTGAATAGGACGTCTTGGGTTGCATTGCTAGCAACCAGCTATCTATATTTATTACACGGTTCAGTTTGTTGTTCATACACGAGTTCTTTATTTAAACAGAGCAGCTCTTTCCTGTTTTATTTCCAATCATCTTATGAAGCTACTCCTCAAATTGGTTTGTTTCCTAGGAAATTTATTATTGAGCCATAACCGGAGGAATCCTAAAAGAGAAAGTCATTTGAAGTCGGTAATAAATTATTCTTTTCAAATTATGAAATGAACCCCAAAAATATGAATGTTATCGGAAAATCGCAAATTATATTAGATCGATATTTATCTGATAGCTAGTCTTCTCAGTTTTTAAACGATTATCTATTGTGATGGTCGGTGTGGCCGTCGGTATTCGATATATTCTTCAAATTTGTATACTGATCAACTTGACAACCGTTTCAATATAACACCCAACGGAGTATAAATCAAAAGACGAATACGAAGAGTTGAATGCGTTTACTGTTATACCGCACGCAGACCACCAAAACCACAGACACACGAAGCGAACCCGACAATAACAAAAGCCTATGGTACATATAACTAATTACTATACAAATGACTCAGATAAATAAGTCACTTAAGTTAGTTAAGGTTTAACCAAATTAAATATGAACAAACACGAATGTATGTTAGGTACTACACCTCGTTTTTGAAGTGAACTTTGACCATGCGTTCAAAATGCTAAGTTTTACAAAAGGTTTACCATTGCTGCTTAAATTATAATGTACATTTTTAAAACTTTCGACTTGACAGGACTTTATACTTATCAACTTCCTTCATTTTTTTATCCCGATAGTGATTTTAAAATCAGTGCAAACATATCCACCTATCATTTGAGTGAGGAATTACAGTTGTAGAGGTGTGAATGAGTAAAGTTGATTGATGTCAACTGTTCATATTGGATTATGGTGCCAGCCTTTAATAAGTTGATTTATTCGATTTCTAAACTTAGACATGTGCGAATATAATTTTATATGTAATGTTTTTTAACTCCGCCAGTAGAACCTTAGGGGCTACTGCCGGTCCCATGCCCGGATAAAGGAGGAGGTTTGGACATGCGGTTGGCGACCCCATTTCGTCGAAATCTAACTTGCCAAAAAAAACGCTAACCAGAAAAAATAATCCAAACCATTTTAACTCTGCCCTGGGAGTTGGAAGAAGAATTATGACGTCACGTGATGAAAGCCGAGTTCCCTCGGAAGTCACGGGGTCGATGCCTCTACTGACAACCAGAGCAACCATTTTTTTAGGTACATGGAACGTTCAAACATTGTGGGGAACTGCTGTTATACTCTGGTCATGAAGAGGAAAATGATTCACGTACACAAGGAGTTGCACTGATGCTGTCGAAACATGCACAAAAGGCAGTGATAGGAGGGGAATCTCATGGACCGAGGATCATTAAAGCATCCTTCAAAACAAAGAAACAGGACATTACAATGAACGTCATCCAATGTTATGCACCTACCAATGACTACAATGACGACGTTAAAGATCAATTCTATCAAAGGCTGCAGTCAATCGTCGATAAATGTTCACCAAAGGATTTGACGATTCTTATGGGAGACCTGAATGCCAAGGTTGGCATGGACAACACTGGATATGAAGACATCATGGGACGACATGGACTGGGAGAAAGGAACGAAAACGGTGAGAGATTTGCAAACCTATGTGCCTTCAACAAACTGGTCATCGGTGGCACAATATTCCCCCACAAACGCATTCACAAAGCCACATGGATTTCACCGGACCACACTACTCAAAACCAAATTGACCATATCTGTATCAACAAAAAGTTCAGAAGGACGATGGAGGATGTGAGAACCAAGAGAGGAGCTGATATAGGTTCAGATCACCACTTGCTGATCGCCAAAATGGAACTGAAACTCAAGAAGCACTGGACAATGGGGCAGAAAACATCACAGTAGTTTAATACGGCCTTCCTTCGGGATACCGTAAAACTCAACGAATTCAGGATAGCCCTCACCAATAGGTTCCAGGCCTTTCAGGATCTACTCAACGGAGAGGAAGCAACATCAGAGAACCATTGTAAAGGGATTAAGGAAGCAATCACTTCAACATGTCAGGAGGTTCTAGGTCACAGGAAACACCACAACAAGGAATGGATCTCTGTTGATACTCTTGCAAAAATTGAAGAAATGAGGAACAAGAAGGCAGCAGTGAATGTCACACGAACAAGAGCAGAGAAAGTTGCCGCATAAGCTGAATACACAGAAGCAAACAGGGAAGTGAAGAAGAGCATCAGAGCTGACAAACGAAAATATGTGGAAGATCTAGCAATGACGGCGGAAAAGGCTGCAAAAGACGGACACTTGAGACAATTGTACGAAACAACAAAGAAGCTGGCCGGAAACTAGCGTAAACCAGAACGATCAGTGATAAGCAAGGAAGGCAAAGTAATCAGCAACACTGAAGAACAGCGAAATAGGTGGGTAGAGCACTTTCAGAAACTACTGAATCGACCAGCTCCACTGAACACACCCAACATCGAAACAGCATCCACGGATCTCCCAATTAATTTTGACGCACCTACGATTGAGGAGATCAGTATGGCCATCAGACAAATCAAGTGCGGCAAAGCAGCAGGACCAGACAACATTCCAGCAGAGGCAATGAAAGCAGATGTGGAAGCAACTGCGAAAATATTTTACATCCTCTTGAAGAAGATTTGGGATGAGGAACAAGAACATCAGATTGGAAAGAAGGATACCTGATCAAAATACCAAAGAAAGGCGATCTCAGCAAGTGTGAGAACTACAGAGGCATCACTCTTCTTTCAATACCAGGCAAAGTCTTCAACAGAGTATTGTTAAACAGAATGAAGGACTTCTTAGACGCCCAACTTCGAGATCAACAGGCCGGATTTCGTAAGGATCGATCGTTTACTGACCGTATTGCTACATTACGGATCATTGTAGAACAATCAATCAACTGCAAAATCGTGCACGGAGGTCAGCTGACAGACTCTTTCGAGGTGAAGACCGGTGTCAGGCAAGGTTGCTTACTATCACCCTTTCTCTTTCTCCTGGTGATCGACTGGATTATGAAAACGTCAGCATCTGTGGGAAAGAACGGTATCAACTAGACAGTTAGGACGCAGCTGAACGATTTGGATTTCACAGATGACCTGGCTATTCTATCGCACACGCAACAACAAATGCAAGAGAAGACGACCAGTGTAGCAGCAGCCTCTGCAGCAGTAGGTCTCAACATACATAAAGGAAAAGCGAAATTCTCCGATGCACTACAAAACATGCACCAACCAAATCACTCTTGATGGAGATGCTTTCGAGGACGTTAAAAACCTTTACATATCTGGGCAGCATCATCGACGAGAAAGGTGGATCCAATGCAGATGTGAGGGCGCGGATTGGCAAAGCAAGGGCTGCATTTCTACAGTTGAAAAAGATCTTGAACTCCAAACAACTTTCAAACAAAACCAAAATCAGGATTTTCACTACAAATGTGAAGACAGTTCTACTGTATGGAGCGGAAACATTGAGAACTACCAAAGCCATCATCCGGGAGATACAAGTGTTTATGAACAGTTGTCTACGCAAAATACTTCATATTCGTTGGCCAGACACCATCAGCAACAACGAACTGTGGGAGAGAACAAGTCAGTTTCCATTGGATGAGGAAATCAGGAAGAATCGGTGTTAGTGGATAGGACACACACTGCGGAAAACACCTAAGACAAGACAAGCCTTCACATGGAATTTAAGGGGACATATATTCAACCGTTTCATTCACAGCAAATATACTGTACTTTTTTATCAAATGAATTCCTTGACTTTTTTGATTCCCAACCTATTTGTGTTAATACTCTCTCAATGTTTTTTTTTCACATACGAATTAATCTTATTACTTGTATAGACTTGAATGTTATGAACAAGCACTTTGCCTAAAATTACATTTCAGCATTCAGTCACGTTTACTGTTAAATTTACTTTACTTATTAAATCTTCTGAATTTATGACAATGATTTTATCACTGCTTCATGTATTTATTAAGCGTCAGTGGAGATATATTTTAGAAATCAAAGTACATAGATCTTTTCAACTGTTGTTATAATCCAGTTATAATCCAGAAATTTAAATTCTAAATACTTATGTATATACGTTCAATAATATTCAAGTTGGGTTATATTTTGATTAAGTATGTATCAACAAAATGTGCAGAAGGACTATGGAGAATGTGAGAACCAAGAGAGGAGCTGATATAGCCTCAGGTCATAACTTGCTGGTCACCAAAACGAAACTGAAACTCGAGAAGCACTGGACGGCAGTGAATATAACCTCAAAAAAATTTACCATGGTCTTTCTTCAGGATATTGGAAAGCTCAACGAATTCAAGATGGCCCCTAGAAATCGGTTCCAGGCCTTGCATGAGAAATTTTCAATAAAAGTTTATATTATATCAAAATTCAAGTCTTCAGATATTATTCGCCATGCATTAACTTCGCAAGTCCACAACAGAGGCATATGTGACCACTACGATTCTTGAATACTACAAACAATAGATTTATCAATAACTGATTCGCAATTTGCTAAATGAAACATTGATGTTAGTGATTTGTGTGTTATACACGGAACATCACCGGTAAATGTGTTCCAGACTTCTTTGATTTGCCACAGAGTTGAACCCATTGTATTTCTCACACGTTGCTCAAGATATCTTTTATAGATTATCAAGAAACAGACCGAAATGAAGCAAACATTCAGAAGTGTAATTGGGGAGAAACAGCTGATAATTTTCCTTTGTCTCACAGCTTGCGAACAACATCAACAGTTGAACAGAAACCATGTCACCTTGTTCGCGTGTAAATAATTCTTCATTCTGTTTACCTAATAAAATCAGTTGTTCAACAAAAACTGACAAATATCTATTTTTGACTTAAATGAATCACAAACTGTTTCATTGGAATTAGATAACATAATAACAGTATCGCCTGATTTTTTTTGCAAACGCTCATATCTATCAATCATAGCATTTTTAGTAAAAAATAATATACGTAAATGTCTACAAGCTGAAATAACGGTCAGATTTTAAATTATTTGTAACAGTTTTGTACAGATTTTTCAGTTTATATTGACAAGAAATAAATTGTATATTTCGATGTAGTGTTTCTGTCAGCATGAAATACATTTCTTGTAAATAAGCCAAGGTAATATTTAAATCCGAATCTGGAAGTTGAAAAAGTGTAGAATAAATGTCACCACATGTAATTTGTTAAAGACTTCTGGGAATTCCTTCAATGATTTGTTTTGTATCAAGAAACCGTAACTCAAAAACATTGTATTCATCAATCAGAACAAGAGATTAAATATGGGATTGTCACCGTCTTGTTTTACGTAATAATTTTTGTAGGATCCAAACTGAGGTTTGGATTTAGGAATAACTGTCTAGATGGTTTAGACACGCGTCTTGACCAGTTGAAATCAAAACAAGTGATTTGGGTAAATAACGGTTCTTATATTCATCATAAATATAAATTTACATCATTATCTAAACAATATTGCCACTCAGCTTTTCCACCAACAATTGTTCAATTATTCAAATAAATGATATTCTATCCCTCCTGGATAGATCAGATTCGTTTGACAGATAATATTTGGTAGCTTTATAACACAGAATGCTTCCAATTCTGGAAGAGTGCTCCAATTCCCAATCCAAATTGCACACTTGCAGTCAGTGCAAGCGCTCTAAGTATCGAATTAGTTTATTGTGGTCATTAATCATTGGTCTGTGAGAAAATCAGAGCCACAGTAAACCTAAGAAGCATCGGTTGGAGCAAAATACATGAAGTATGGTTGAAATAAAACGCTTACTGTAGAGATAAATATTTTTTCACTAAAATTTACTGACTTCATTGAGACACTACCAATAACATGTTTTCTCAATTATCTTGCGCGATTTCATTTATATTCAAAATAACTTTCAAAAGACTATGCTTAGCACGATAAAACACATGAACTTTGTATTTATATTTTTGGTCAGTGGTAAGTAATGAAATCCAAGATGAGCATTTTGTTATGAATTGAACTCAGGAGCAAGGGGAATCGACTAGCTTTTAACTTTGATACTGACAATAGATACATGCAACTTCAAACATTAGGGGATCTTCTCCTAGTCAACCAATGAATGATAGCCATTAACTTGCTTACCAGGCATGTTGTCTGTAAATCGTCAAAGCTTGCATTATTCCGTCATCAGAGTTGCAGACTGAATGTGAAACATAAGTAGGCAAATAGTCTAACAACTCATTATTCACCTAAACCTAAGGGACTAAATATACTACAGAACAGCTAAAGAAGTTTTTGATTTGATTGCCAAAATGGAGCATTTAAATCTTGAAGAAATATGTTTGATATTTCTAGATTTTGCTTTCATGCTTACCAGTGAACCATAGTCTGAAACAATTGAGTTTGTATCCACAACCACTTGAAAAGCGAAAAATTATTGGAATTTTTCGAAGTTAGTCCCATAGAATTTCTCTAAAAATGAGCAATGCATGTTCATTTTGTCTTCAATAATACATGTTGAAGGTAAACTGATGGAATAGGGATGGGTTCACTTCTAGGATCAACCCTGGCCGAAAGGGTAAGTAGCTTTGCTTTCTGAATCCACAGTTCACTAGCTCCGTAGCTAGTAATATGTTAAAGAATGAGCTCCGTCTGGATCCCTTTTAGGTTCCCTGACGGTCCCAAGCCTAGATAAAAGAGGAGGGTTAGACATGAGGTTGGCGATCCCATCCCGTAGAAAACCTACTTGATAAATAATTATAGCCAGAACAAATAATTTAGACAATTTAAACTCTGACCTTGAAGTTGGATGGTCTTAATTTAGAAGAATTGTGAGACATCATACTGAAAGCCAGCATTGCTTACCTGATTGTGTCACGGCATACGAACACTGCTTGTAAGACAAGTATGATCGAAAACTAGTAACCTACTAATATCCTCGCTTCGTAATGGCCATGTTCCACATACATAAAGTAGGACGAAGTGAACTGCTGCACAGTAGACTCATCCTTTGATTCGTAGACGGGTTTGTCACCTATTCCATAAGTGACGCAAGATGGCGCAAGCAAAGGGAGTCTTCTGTATCCGTATCAAAGTTTCATCAGACGCCAGGCCATC
The DNA here is from genome assembly GCA_944470395.2 of Schistosoma turkestanicum. Classification (NCBI taxonomy): domain Eukaryota; kingdom Metazoa; phylum Platyhelminthes; class Trematoda; order Strigeidida; family Schistosomatidae; genus Schistosoma; species Schistosoma turkestanicum. The sequence goes on along the minus strand of OX103972.1, from coordinate 47,568,923 downwards.
AGGACGGATGAGACTCGCAAGATATATGAAGCCGTGAACACGTCCAGTTTCTTCACTCTTTTCACGTATTCGGGCACCGACGCAGGCCAATCCTAGGTAACATGTACATTACATTATTGCTTAAGGTGGTCAAAGGACTCTTCATTTTGTCAATCTCATCAAGATACCAAAGAAAGTAGATCTTGGCAAGTGTGAGAACTACAGATAAATTACATTACTATCAGTAACCGTAAAAGTCTTTAAAAGAAAATCATCGGACTGAATTAAACGCCTGACTTCGAGATCAGCTGGCCAGATTCCGTAAAGAATGATCGTGCACTCACGAAATTGATACATTACTGATCATTGTTGAACAATATGTCGGATGGAACTTATCACTCTACGTCAACTCCCTTGCTACGGGAAAGCAATTGATTGAGTGGATAAGAGAACACGACGAAGCATTTTGCGATTATATATATAATCTGGAGAGACTGACTTGATAAAGTCTTTCATCGTAAGTGTTATGGTAGTTGATTTGTGAATGCCAGTATAAAACAAGATGAACATTACTTGAGATTTAGGTTTGGTTGGCTTGATAAACTTACATTCCAGTACTGATGTTCACAATGAGACTAAACCATTATGTTTTTATTTAAGTACCAGTGCATTAACCACTTAGCCATTGAAACTAGAAAGCTCTCAAGTTAATACTCAAGTATAAAGTTATTAGCAAAGGTGTACGGCTTCCACTAAGTCAGATTAATAATGGTATCGTCAACACTGGGATGTTGGTAAATTCAGCTGACGAACCCGGGCGAAAATGAAAGTGTTCTATCGATTTCACAGCTAAAACTGTAGTATTATATTGTTTAAACAGTTACATGCATTTTACGAATTTTCGTTAAGTCAAAAATAGATTGTCCATAATTAGGCTTTTAGACTACACAACCCAGTTATAGGATGAAACAATGAAAGACGTTCAGTTACAATAAAACCGTGTTTGTGATTATCAGTTTGAAGTGGCTTAATCTATAACCTATTCGCAATAAAACTGTGACATTAGATTTATTGATCAACATGTATTAAAGGTTGAATATAAATAGACAGAAACCGATGATAACCATTCACACCGTTATGCAGTGGTCATTTTAAAAATCATTTAACCGTTAATTCCTTCAAGCGTAATTACTTGGATGAAAATTCAAACTGTGTGATTTCTGAATGAAAGCCGATTTGACTGTTTGGTAAAAACAAAAAAGCTACCAATTATAGTTACACATTTTAAACATTAACAATCTGCTGAAATATAGTTCTTCATTTCACGAACACTTCTTGTTTCAGTAATTCAATAATTTGTTGTACAAAATCCTTGTTTACACACCATTTAATGTGGTTCTGAGGAGTTGTCGCTTTGATAGAATAAAACGCAATACTCGTAAATAAGGCAGAATAGTTGTCATATATTAATGGTTAAACAAAAGCGGATGTTTACATTTTTATCAAATTGTTCTATTGGTAGGAACATTTTGCACAAAATAACTCTGAGATTTGGTCTCACCGTTGATAAAATTTGTTTAGTAAACCCAGCTTGTCAAGTTCCTTAAAAAATGTTTGAAAAATTTGTATTCTTTAAACAATTACTAAATTTTACCACTCCATTCCGATCACTTTAGGTTTGCTCAGTTTCATATTCTGCAGAGAGCTTATCATATTCTGTCCTAAAAACCTGAAAATTATATTACACATATATGACATTTTTAAATTTTAAACACTCTAAGCTAAAAAGCAATTTATTAGTTTGTTAACAATCAAATAATATGGAAACTTGAGTTATGATAACAGCTGTGAAAGTAAAAAGCTACGCAGAATAATGTTCAAAAACTAAAACATTTGTTGAACAACACTTTAGATATGCCTAACAGAATTTTTTTCTATTCAATACCTGTAGATATACGTACAAAGCTATATAATATATTGATATTAGCAATAAAAAGCATTGCTTCACCCAATAGCATGTGGTTGTGATGAAAAAAAGGTAGTGAATTTTCAAAATTTTAAGTTTTTCAGTAGGTATTTATTGGCATTCAAATTATGCCGTGAAGTTTCTCAACTATAATGGCATCCATGACATTTTTATGTTGAACTGTATTTTTGATGCATGAATTTGTTATGCTCGTCACTAGATATGCTTGAAGCTATTACGAGTTCACCTTAGTCGATAAACGCGAACGAGACAAGTACCGGAGTCCAGATAGGCTACCTTGAATCTCAAGTTGTAAACAGAAGTCTTTGTAAGCGTAGAAAGCATATTCTACAAACACCCAGCAGTCACAATACAATCAAGCACACAACTCTCGTTTATTTATACATCTTAGGAACGTCCTTAGGACAGTTACGAAAATAGCACACTAAAATACACAGCAGTCAATCACAGCCATGGATTTTCATGGTGGGAAATGAAATCTTAAGGTCAAAAGATTAGCCCATGCTCGCAAACGTGAAATCCAAAATAAGGCATTTATCAAGCGAGTTCTGAGGATCTAACATCCACAACAGAATTTTAATGCAATTTCTACTTCTGTTAAGCCAAGTAGACAACTAGAAAGTAGAAATATATAGCAACTACATATAGTAGTGTAATTTGAACTTCCGGACCTTTTGCGAAAAATTCTGTTTGAAGTGTTCAGGGCCAAGCCATAGTAGATAAAAATATTTCAATATTTAAACAGTTGGAAAACTAATAATTCAATGGTTTGAGAATACTCACGTTGGGTCTTGTAACTTTTTACAAAAGATAATTATTGTAAATATTTTTAGTGTTCATTTCCATTAAAACACCTAAGTCGAGAGATAAATAGATAGCGTCACAATTAGACTAAATTTAGGTCAAATATTAGCAAATTTCCATTCAATAAATTATTGAGGAAAACAGTGAAGTTCAATGTATTGTTATGAGACTTTCAGTTTAAAAGAGGATATGAAGTTACTCTAAGTAGGTCCATTTGTGGAAAGTTCCTATGCAATGTCTGTGTAAACGTTTTTTTGGAATTTTCCCGAATAAACAGAAAAATAATCCTATCTTTGTCCCAACCTCAGACATCATAAAATATGCAGCGAAATTAACAAACAGAGGGAATCCAGTCTCTTTGAGCTAATTTTATAGACTAGCTATCTTCCATAGTTTCTTGAAATAAATATGAAACATTTTTGGGATCATTTAAAAGTCATCAATAAACAAAAGAATGACGGTACTTCGATACGATACGATGTTTTGGACTAGATAATTAGTTATATAACCACTGAAAACATTTTATGCAAGCTCAAAACGACGATCCTTCCAAATCCTCATGCATACTGGAGGAAATAAGAATTTGTCAAACTCAGCTGCTTTAATGTACACTTATTTGCTGACCTCCTCATTTTGTTATGTTTAAGAGAGTACTTACTGGAATGGTATCGGAAAAGACTGCAGAATATGATATTCTCATTTAATCCACTCTATTC